>RCAB01000172.1:0-119684 GCA_003640385.1 Setaria digitata
TTGTTTATCACAATTTTTTCTAACGCAAAATATTTTCGAGGAAGGGAGGGAGAGGGAAAGAGAGAGAGGGAGAGAGAGAGAGAGGAAGAGAGAGAGAGAGGGATGGCGACAAAAGAGGAAAGAGGAGGAAAGAGAGAGAGAGGGAGGGGGAGAGAGAGAGAGAGAGAAAGAGAGAGAGGGAGGGAGGGAGGGAGAGGGATTACCATCATAAAATCCATTTTTATGTTGTGGTAAAAATTTTGTCAAAGTTCCTGTTTTTTTGTTTCATAAAAAATAAAATTTTTAATAAAAAAAATTTTTTTTTGAATTGAATTTTTCGAATAGAAAAAAAGGAAAAAAAAAAAACAAGAAAGGTAAAAAATATGGGAAAGAAAAGCACTATAAAAGGCAATATGATAAAAAAAAAAAAAAAAATGAAGAATAACAAGAGAGAGAAATTCATTGTGTAATTTCATTCATATCATCGTGAATGATATTATGAATGAATCAAAAAAAAAAAAAAAAAAAATGCATCATTTCCGGAACCAATGATGGATATGTGTAATAACCGGATATAGATCAGGTTAATCTTTCAATGGCATTTGCTGTCAAGTTTAAAGGATCAATCCATATTCGAATATTGTTAACAATTACTTTTTTTTTTTTTTCTTTTTCAAGTTATGAATCTAAATTAATTGAAATTAATTAAAATTAATTAAATTAATTATTAAATTAAAATTCTTAAATTATTTAAATTAATTAAAATAATATTCTACAGCGAACAAGAAAAGCGACAAAATCGAAAAAGATGAACTTTGGAAAGGGACCATTTATGATGTAATTAGTATTTGAAAAATTTTTCTAACACTTTTAAGTTCACAACTGGTCATAAATATTTTTATTTTCTATTAAATAATTAATATTTTTAATAAGTTATATTATAGCATTATCATGAAATATGCAAGAAATTAGGAATAATTTTTAGTGATAAATTCACTCTCGAATTAAATTATCAAAATTCAAATACTTCTAATTCATCATAATTTCACTTTTTTTTTTTTTTTTTTCTAGCATTAGCTTTCATGCTTATTTAGAACCTTAAAATTTCTTATCTACAATGGAAAGTTGTCTAAATTTAGCACAGCATGAATGAAACTTAACCTTCTATCTCTGATTCGAACAAATGGATATGACAAGTTTAATTTACATAATGATTAATCAGATACCTTACCTTCGGCTTTGCATCTCTCAAAGATTGCTCCAACATGTGAAAATTTTGAAAATTTCCTTCTTGCTCTTTCTTTCCTTGTATTTGGTAAATTTAATCGAGCAATAAATATTATGAACAGAAATTAAAATAAAAACAAACTTCAAATGTGATATGTGATAAAGACAAATTAAAAATTTACAGTAGCAGAAAGGATCAAAAATTGACCGTACTGAGAAGAGGGGTTACATTCAGCATTAAGGTTTACACATTGAAATCAGTACAATTAATTTCTCATTCTCAGAACTTTGTGAAAGAATAACCTATCATAAAACACAAATATTGGAGGAGGAGAGAGAGAGAGAGAGAGAGAGAAAAAAAAAAAAAAAAAGGAGAAAAAGAAATATTGGAATTTTCAGAGCACTTTTCTTCAATTCTGGTTCCACGTGAAATCACAAATAATCGTAGGTTTTCCTAAAAATGTTGAGAAAAATATTGTCTTTTTTTTTTTTTTTTTATTTTTTGCAGCAAAATCCTAAACTATTCCGATAATTTTAATCATATCTACTACTCATTTCCACTCTTTCCTATTTTTCATTTATTCCTCACAACTTTTTTCAGAACTGACAAGAGGAAAAATGTTTAATGCTCTTCATGATGTACACAACTGACTGGCAATGTTTAAATGAATCATTTTGAGGAATGCAAAAATTGATTTCACTTTTTTTTTTTTTTTGTTTCTTTTCATTTTATTTTTTTATTTTTTGAAATCCTTTCCTTCTTGCAGAAATCATTCTGTCGTCTTACTTCGAGAAAGTATTTGACAGATGTTAAGAGAAGAAGGATAGATTAGTGATAAGGTGACGACATACCTGACAGCAAACTATTTATCACAATACCGTTATTGATGGAAAAGGATTGATTGTACAGTAATAGTGAGTGAAAGAGAGAAAGGGAGAGAGGAAAGAATCGAAATGACGATAACTGATAATGGAATTCCGTAACAAGAATGATAAAAAAAAAAATGATAATAGCAGATTTAAAAAGCCAAAACAAAAAAAAAAAAATTTACTGAATGTGACTCAATAAATTTGGCGGCTTCTTTGCTTAGCAATTTTTTATACATTTATATTCTTATCAAGTAAATTTAATTTAGAGATTGAATATAAATTTTCTCAATTCATTATTTATTACATTTATTAAACATCTCATTCATTTCATAACGAACAAAATGCTCATAAAATACAGAAATGTTTATAAAAAACAGCCCTGAATAATAATAATAATAATAATTATTATACTAATAAAGATGATAATGACAATAACAGTGATAATAAAATACAATATAGCTAGAGCATAATATCATTAAACGTCTATTTTAGGCCAGATATTTGAATGAAGGGAATTTTAACACTAAATTACTTTACTGACCAGTGGTTATTTTAAGCCTAAGACTACTGATCAGTGGTTAATCCTGAAACTACTCTATAGATTAGTTGTTAAATCTAAGACCAGGTCTACTGAAGAAGTACTAAAAAAGAGGATTGAGCTGAGAAGATTTGAGAAAACATGTCATTAAACACGATATTATTAAAGCAAGATAAATAACACTGAACAAATCTGCACGATGCGTGCATATTTTCCGGTTACGGAAGACATTTACTGAAGTGAGTTGAACCAAACATAGAGATACTGTTCCCGTAAGTGCTACGACTTCTCTGGTATTTCGCACGCTTTAGATTGCATGCATCTACATATGCATGCATTACATATGCAAACCGAGAAGCAATAAATAACGAGAAATATTGCATAAATAATGGCATCTGATTCGATAATGGGAATACTTAACAGCAATACAACTGCAAACTGCAAGCTACAAGCGGATTGCAACTCGTATCTTGCTGCAGAGGATAAATTTGGAAAGAGTGAGAAAGGCCGGAAGAAGAAGAAGGTAAAGGAGGGAACGATCTAAAAAGGGAGAAGTTGGAAGATTAGTTACTGCAATCCCCAAAATTGAATGCTTTATTTTTAGCTGTTCGCTTGCACAAGATAGTTTATACTCTCGACGAGAAATACATATGAGGCGACATTCTCGTTCACGTTGACAAAATAAACATACAAACAGATAAACAGATAGACAGAGATGCATTGGCAGACAGATAGACGAGTAAATATATGAAACGTTGTCTCGAGTTTAGTGAAGCAAATTGTATTAGAATAAAATTGTTGTCTGAGGACAGATGATGATGACACAGCTATGCTAGCAAAGTTTGAGTAAGCTTCATGTCATTGTTGCCATTACTTCTCCCATTGCTCTCTCCCGTTGCCATCATTTCTCCCGGTACAATCCCCCATTACTGTGTATTACTTCCACTGATGCTATCTCGCGATGTCAGTCACCTCACCTCACCATCTCCCTTCGTTTTCACCTGTTAACTGCAAACTCTTCGTGCTCACTAAAAGCACTGTTAGAATAATGGGTCTAACCTAATCGTTCGTCTGAACAGGAGGATAATGAGCGCTGTAAAAGTGATGATGCACCATCAGAGACTTTTCGGGATGAAGGGAACCGAGACAACAACAATGAGGGAGAGTGTAGTGTACAATCATTTCGAGAGTTCCAGTAATTATTCCAAAAAATCCAATTTTTGCCCTCTTTTTTCCCCTGATTATCCCTCTCTCTACCTCTCCCTCTTTCTGTCAATTTTTTTTTCCTCGTTATATTTATTTGCATTCAGTTCTCGTTTTTTATTCGATAAGGGATAATTTCAAATTTTCTCATCTTTATTCGCCTCTTTTAACTGCACTAAAGATAAGTTTATTTATTTTTAACCAATATCAAAATTAATGAATGTGTTTTGAGAAGTGACAAAGAGGAAGCAACAGAAAGAGGAAGAGAAAGAAAGAAGAATTTCTATAGTTTTTGATTAGTCCCTAAATAATAAAACTTCCCTTTCACTTCATTTATACATCCTGATGACTGATAATGACAATGACAGTGATAGCATCGACCTGTTCTTACAAATACTAATGAGTACTGATAGATTTTCACGATTACTGAGCACAGCATACTTCAAAGATTAAAAAAGAAAAAAAAAAAAGCTCAGGTAATCTACGCTAAAGTTCAATTTTTCAAGATATTCAAATAAGTTGCATAATTTTTTTTTTTTTTTACGATAACATTTCCATAAGTTTTCAAAGCCTAATTCGTTAAATGTTTAAAATTTGTCCTTTTCATTTGAAAAAAAAAGAAAAAAAGATACTATTCAAAAAATCAATCTTTCGATGTTAGAAAAAAAGAGAACAGGATCAGAATTGCTTTAAATTAATGAAATTTTATCAACCATTACACAAAAATTTGATACAAATCAAAAATTTATTGTAAATGACAAAAGCGAAATATGTATAAACCAGTAATAATATCATTTAATTCTGTTAAAGAAAAAGAAAGCTTTAAGACAAATTCAAACCGAAAGTTTTTAATTAAAACTATGATATGAATTGAAATTATGCTGCTGAAAGGTGGCCAAAATTTGCAAGCATTACAAATTTTCCAGAATTCCACAAATGAATGGAGACAAATTTGTAAGAGACAGTGATTAATTTAAGAACTTTTTAACAGAAATTGAATTGAGAATATTTAAATCTAGTTGTTAAAATTATTATAGACTTCGCTGGATTTTGGCATACAAGAAAATGAATGAAAAATTTAGACAAACAAAGATGAATATAAGGAAGAAAACATTCCCGAAAGTTCCTTTACTTTATTGAAAACATCGAAAAAAATGGAATAACTGGAAAGTTGCGAATGAAAAAAAGAGTGGGAATGCTAGGATTATTATTCAGGATACTGAAAAGAAGCAATCATCATCCTGAAATTAGTCCCAACAACACGCATTATTTTTGACAGAAATTTTGTTTTCTTGTTTTTCCTCTAAATCTGGAATTTTGAAAAATTTCAACTACATCATATTGTCAAAAATTTAAGCAAACAACAGCACAGAAGAAGATAAGAAAATAATTATTTTAAGGAAATTTTAATTTTAACAAGCCTTATTTTCTGTGGGAAATTAAAAAAAAAAAAGAAAAAAAAAGAAAAGAAAAATGAAAAGAAAGAAAAAAAAACAAATCTTCATTGCACTTTTTTTCCAGTTAGAATAATATTTTATAATTTTTTTATTTTTTTAATTAGAAAAAAAAAATATGTAATCAAGTCTAATCACCAATTTTCACTTCCTATACCCTGCTCTACTCTATTACCAGTTTTTTTGACTTTCTCTTTCTGTGCAAATTTCGGCTCATTTGATCGTAACAATGAAAGTGAAGAAAAACGAATTTGCAATCATGCTATACCATTTTATACAGGTGTATCCTCGAAATAATCCTATCAAGGTCAAAGGTTATTCGTTTAGAAATGTCCGAAAATTGTAGGCCAGAACAGATGCACTTAGATGGAGAATGATTTAGGAGTGTAAAGAGAAAAAACAGAAATACGCTAGAATACTGAAAAAAAAAAAAAAAAGAAAAAAACTTTTGGTCAAAAAAAAAAAAAGAAATAATCCCGAAAAAAAAAAAAAAAAAAAAAAAAATCGATTGGGAGAGAAGAAGAGAAGGTCAGCATGCGTGACCTCGACCACTCGATTGTCCACTACTAACAACTCCGAACTATTGCGTAATTACACCATTGTGTCATTAGAGGAATATGAGTAGAATTGATGTCGAGAATCGATCATTGCCACCAACGATAAATGTTCATATGGTAAGTTATTCTTTATGAATAAGAATTTTCTTTTTTTGTCAAAAATTTATCACTGATAAATAATTAGCTGTATTTAATTAACCTTATTTCTTCATTTTTTTTTCGAAATTCATAATAAGATTTCAAAAATGCTAAATGATTTATTTATTTTTATTTTTACTGAATTCATTTGACCCTATTGCTATTATCAGTGTTGAAATGCCTTACTGATAATTGGATAATAATAACCTTCAAGAAAATAAAACTATTAGTGTCATGCAGGATAAATCATAGTCATTCTTATATGTTTGTTCATCCACAGAAAAAAAAAAAAAAAAAAAAAAAAGAAATTGTTCGAATCGATTGATCGGGTTGATTATATCAGTGTAAAGCTTCCTGTTATCAGGATTTCCGTTATTTTCTTCCTCTTTTCTCACTCTTATGTTGGTTATAAAGATGATAGATGATATTGTGGATTGTGGGGAAGGTAGAAGGAAAAGAAAGAAAGAGGAAAAGAGGAAAAGGAAGAAGAAAAGAAAGATGAAGGACGGACGGTACAGGACTGATTTCGGGAGGTGTAATAATTTATTGAATTTGATATAAAATTAAATTTAATTCAATTTTTCTTTCATAAAAAAAAAAAATGAACTTTAGACATTTCTTTTCGTCCTATATTGTAATATCTCCACATTCCTAAAAAAAAAAAAACCCCAGCTTTTCACTTTATTTTTTTTTTTTAATATTTCTTTGGTAAATTAGTTAAATTCAAGTGATTTCCATAAGTGATAAGCTAAAGAAAGGACATAATATCTGGAACAAGGATCTTAATTTACCTAGACAAACAATCCTGAATAATTTCCGCATGTTGTTATGAAAAGTAAAATTTTCTTAAAAATCAATCCTCTGAGTATAAAATGGTAGTGAGAAAAAAGATTAAAGAAAGGAGATATGACATAAAAAGAAAAAAATGAAGGATAATATCATAGAATTAGTTAAGAGATGTTGAGAATTATAGGAATTTTTAAAGTTAATTAATATTTTCTTAGGAAATAAATCCTTAATATTTATCTATATTTTTTCGATTAATTTTGTGGATAATTTAAAAAATTACCATTTCATTTAATTTAGTTCTCAGATTTTAACCAACTTGTTCACATCTCTCTGTCATTTAAGGCATATTTCATAAGAGTTATAGGTAATTTCAATATAATTTCAAAAAGTTTCATCCCTCTTTCGCTTCTCCCTTCTGTGATATTTTTCGTTGCGATGAAAAAATTTTCACAGCAAACATTGCGCGGGCCGCTATGTCACCGAATCCTTACCAATGTGTGTTCCCAGCAGGTGCACTTAAGTTTCAGGACAATTTCTTGGATAATGGGAAGGATGGTTGTTCCGGTTTTTCTGATCCTGTTTGTTACTAGGTACGGTGCCCTAGGATAATCACAGATGTAAATGTTTCATTATGTCATTATTACGGGAGTGAATGCTAATGTTATTTTAATGTTACTTATGTTGCTATTATGTTTTTCATCATTAAAGGTTGACTTGTTTCTGTCTCGATTTGTAAATGCTTGAAATACATCTTCGGACATATTCACAGTCTCTTATCACTTTTAAATAATTGATAAAATTAGAAACCTACTGAAAGTATGTATAATGACTGGTAGATGAATTACACACTTTAAGGTAAGGTGCCGAATGCTGATAATGTACCAGCTTATCACCATAATTAAGACTTGGTAGCGTTGTTGTTCGAAGATAGGATGGTGCTGGGTGTGGGAAAGTAAGCATGTCAATCCGTTGAAGTAGGTCGTACTAAGAAAGGAAGGGAATATCAGGTAGTGGTTTGCTCATTCGTCCAAGTATTTATGTCGTCGTTCATATTAATACCTTTTAAAAGGACAGTTCACTGATTGATTAATGAAGTTTTAACTACCTTTACTATTAATGATTCAGTAAAATGTGTTGCATTTTTGCCCTGTTTGAATGTTATGCAAAAACTTTTCTCGATGTAAAAGTTTTCCACTATATGGCCTTATTGTAGAGAATAAGTCCTAGATTACTCGTGGTCTTCCTGATTCCAGATCAGTCCAATTATAAAAGCGTCAGGAATGAAGATAACGGTGGCTTGGGCTTCATATCATTGAAGATATATCTTTACAGGTTTGAAATTTATTTTGATTTGCCTTTCTTTCCCTATTTCCAGGTTGATGATCTAACAATGAAAGCAATGGAAAGGGAGGGCGCCGGCCGGAGAAGTGTAACATATAAAGGCCATTTCCAGTGGCCATCTAAAAGCAGCGTGTTAGAAACACCGGAACGGAAGCGTTCACGACGTTCCACCAGTTTTGCTGACTCTGGTTTAGGCTCATCGATATTTGGCTCACCTCCTTCAAAATCAGTAAGCTGCGGAGATTTTATCTTTTCTAGGCGAATTTTTAATATAAAAATATTTTACACTGAATTCGCAAGCAGCTACATGAAAAAGAAATGATTCCTTGTTCGTAGGTCCTGGAAACTAGATTTAGATGCCTAACGAATCAGTAGTGGTGAGGAGAGATGCTGCTGTGAGCTATTCTCCAGGTACAACCTTTTTTCATACCAGTTAATCATTCCAGGTCACTATGCCAGACACTGCTCCTACTTTAAAAACACCAACAAGGAAAAAATCACCGAATACAAATTCACCGTCTTCTCAGTCACCGTTAAAGCAAGTTTATTTCCTTCAGTTGGCTGCTGTTAAATATATTAATGAAGTAGTGATTGAAAAGTGGTGTTAACAGGATAGTCGAAATGCAATGATGATATAGTTATCGGCTTTCCCAGTTTGGTTTATCACAACTTAACGTCTTGTATTGGTCATTTTTACCGTTAAATTATTTCAGATCTTTTTTACACGTGTCTGCATTTAGTGACGCGTTTTGTCCTCCAGAAAATTGCTCTCCTCCGTCAAAGTTCCGTTTATCAGACCCTGGCAATGCTGTTGGTAAAAGTTTTAGATTTTAGTAAAATCATAACACCCACTAGTAGCGAAACTGATAAAACGATTAAAATAGGTGGTTAGAAAGAGGAAGCTATATAAGTCTCCTTCAGTGAGCCCATGTTGGGTTCTGTGTGACAGTTAGTACGTTTCGGCGAAAGCTTGTGAAGTTCAAAAAAATCAATAGGCTTAAAGTGATAACTGGAAAGGAATCATGAGATTTGAATTCAGGAGTGTGTGATGTAAACCTTTAAAAGGTAATCGACGTATGAGAATAACTGATTGAGTACAAGAGCGTAGACTGTAAATTTTTCATGACATGCCGCTAAAAAAAAAATGTCGATTGCGTTAATATCCATTTTGTCACTTTTTTTTTCATGAATATCGAAAGTTTCAAAGCGGATAATTTTCTTGAAACTTTCGAATTTTGGCTTTTTATTTTATATTATTCGAATAAGTAAAGCTTTTTTTTTTTATTTGCAGAATACAGATTTAGTGGGACGAGTGTACCAGAAAATGAAACGCCTATTAATATGGCAGATGATGCATTGAATGGGGCGGTACCGTCTACTTCCTTCAAGGACTCGTCTTTTCGGTCAGCTTGTCGTTCGCTTGAAACTCAATTAAATTGTGCCTTAACAAGGTATGAAATCGAGTAAAGGATTCCTTTTTTTCTCGTATAATTGTAATGGATGGTATTTGTTCCTACACTGGTTCTATAGGCCCAATTTTCAACGAATTAAATTTGCTTGTGGGTAGGTATTGCGTAGCAGTTACAAATACTTGAAATTGGAGTATGTGTTTTCTCTGAATTGTCGTTTTACAAAATGTTGGGGGAAAAAAAAATGATTTCTTGGAAATTTAAAATATCTCTTCCAGATCATCGCTTGATGATGAAAATGATGATAGCATGATGGACTCCGCCATTTCATATGGAATGGTGGAAACACCGAGTAAAGGATTCAAAAATGAAATGGTTTGTATTATTTTTGCAGTAATTATGGAAAACAAACGGTATTCATATGTTACCTTATGCTCCAGTTCGTAACAACCCTACAACTAAGCTGGAGTTGAATTAAAGTGATTGTTAATAATCCACTCTTCTTACTCGTTACTGCTGTACAAATTGTTTATACTTGAAAATTATTCTGTTGTAAGTCAGCCTCGGGGCATGCATTTGAATAGTGAACTTGAAATACCCAATATCTTTTTCCTCCAGAATATGGCTGCTGGCTTCATTGATGACAGCTTTTCATTGCTTACATCAACCCCACTGCATATGGGTTCAAATGATGATATTTCACGCGGTCATGCTTTCATACCTTCACATTATACCATTCCTGAACAAGCTAATGGTCCTTTGGAGAGCAGGTTTGTTGAAACTGTTTGTCCAGGCAGTGTTTTTGATTAATAAGTAGTTGAAATTATTTTTATGTTCGCTGAAGCACAGCCAGTTTTTTTTCGATCACTCCATTCATTTGATACATTCTCTGGGTAGTCCGGATTTATTTGGTGCTGCGTTCAAAACATTCAGCAAAAAGAAATAATTTAAACATATTAATGAATTAAAATAAAACTTCCAGTGATACCTGAGAAAGGTTACAATTTAAAGAAAGCACCAAAATTTAAAGAAAAGTCATTTTGCTGACCGGAAAAGTGTTTTCATTTCAATACATTAATATATTTCTGAAGAGTTATAGTCGCATTTTTTTTTTTTTTTTTTGAGAAAAGTTATTTTGTCTCCTCAGCCTACTTATGAAGTTTTATTTTTTTTTTTTTTGACTTTTCGACCTGAAGAACCTTTTAAATCTAACATATTGGTGGCATATTTCCGTTTCAGTTTGTGTGAACCAGTCGATCAATTCGGACTACAAACCGCTGGCTTCCTCTCTCCAGTGAAAAACCTTGATGCTGAGAGAATAGTTTTACCATTAACAAGGATAAGCCCAGTAACAAAGACAAGTATGCCACAACAGAGGGTCAGCAAATTTTTTGTTAAGATGGATTTATGCAAAAATTACAGATCGCAAATGGGTATAGCGTTAATTAATAAATATTGCTTTCAGGTTGAGGAATTCTATCCAAGACTATCAAGTAATTCCACAGTGTCAAGTTCAACTCGAATTTGTCTTCGTGAAGCCAATTTCAATAACAGACCATTTAGGCCGCCAATAAAAGCGTTTAAAGTGGTAGAGCTTTAGTTTTTGATTATCTTTCACATCCATCAAGTAACTTTTTAACTCGATCTAGATCACGGTTTCTATTAGAAAGATATTTACTTCAAATTTCGTTTCATAAGCCCACCATAATGTTTTTGATATAGTAATCGTGAATTGCGGAGTTCTGATTAAAATACTTTTGTTGTAGAATTGTCAGATGCTAGCTGTATTTATCTTTCATATTTGTTCTTATTGTTAATCTGAAAATTGAATATTTCTAGAATTCGAAAAAATGGCTTCAAATAACATGTGGAGAAACCCCACACCAGGTAAATTATATATATATTTCTTTTTTAAATTTCCTGGAAATTACATTGATATTATTATTGAACATAAATTCTTCGTCTAGTCTGAAATTGCTATTGTATCCAAAAAAATTCATACACGCAGTAGCATGTTGATGTGTTTGGTAAATAGTTATTATATGGGAATTCTATTCTTAGATGGAAATGACTCGTATGGCGAGATTTTTCCTAGATGGTGGGCAAGTAACTTTTACACAGTGATTGGTACAGTGCTGCTCCAGTGCCCTAGTCGTCCATGTGATATCAGTAAGCACTCTTTATGCCAATTTACTAAATTTTTCTGAAATGTCACATGTATAAAAGTAAAATCGTATGATGGTTTCTTTTGTAACCTATTTTTTTTTCGTGCATTTTGTTTTATGGTGAAAAAAGGATCTCGACGGTCATTGGTACCTCAAGGTTAGGCACTAATTTGTCTTAAAACTGATTGATTTTGGTTTCTTTTGCGCAGTACTTTGGGTGATTGTAGTAGTGTTTAGTGTGAGCTTAAGTATAATTCTGTTATTATGGAGTTTTAGCGGTTGCAAAATTTTCCCATGCTTATATTTTAGGACTTAAATTGACAGAAAAGTTGGACTTTTTGTTAGAGTATTTATTTTTCATGTGCGCAGTCATTTCATTGTGAAATCCTTAAAAAAAAAAAAAAAAAAAGGAAAAAGAAAAAAATTGTGGTTGATTAATTATATGGGGGATATTTGAACAAGGATGAATAGTTAGCGAGTTATTCAACGATATTGTTTTATTAACTCAAATATCTCTGTGTAATCGTTGAGTTTTTAATACTGTTTAGGGAGATTCAGTAACATTCAAAAATAGTAGTACCCCGATTTAAAAAATTTTTTTCCTCTGAAATGGCTGTACTCGTAAGAAAATGAAAACTAAAGAAAGTTCAGCTTCTTTCATTTTCTCTGAAATATGCAAACTGATTTTACTGGGACCCTTTATATTTATGGCATTTTTCGAAACAGCAAGATGGTGGGTTCCACGTTAAGAGTGTTACTAAGTATAAGATTAAGAGGTGATCGCTCCTTTACTTTTTTTTTTTTTTTAATTTTCATCATTCCGTCCTTTCAGAAGTTTCAAATTTCTTAGTCCTCTGAGTTTCTTTCTGTTTATTCACTGTGCATTTTTTTAATTAATTCTGATGTGTTTCAGTGACAGGCATTTGTGTCGTTTTAAGTCTGCATAATGTATTTGTTTGACTACAGGAATATGCAAATTTTTCAATTTTCAGAAACTATCATATGTTCTGAAATGTCTTGTACCATAATGTTTGCTTATTTTTCATTTTACAATTTAAAAAAACCTTTTACTTCCCTTGTTGTTATTCTTCTTTTCCGTACATTATAGCTCTCTTCACGTAAAATTTCTTTTTAATTATATCCCTAATTCTTCGAAACAATTTATTAGTAACAGTGATACGCCTTTATGATATTTATTGCATTTTTAAATTCATGTGCTTTTTGAAAAAAATCCGTTTTTTATTTTTGATGTTGTCGACCAGTTGGCGTCAAGTGAAAGAACACAAAATCTCAAGATTGAAAGTTATTGTTTTGTATCCCTGTTTTTTTTTTAAGGAATTTGTAGAACACTTGTTTATATTTTTTCCTTTTCTTTCCGTATTTTCAAACTACCTTTTTACCTTTCGTTCTCTCTCCAGAGATTATCGCGCTTATACATAGTTATTCCATATCCTCTGTATGCAATCTTTTCCTATAATCTCTTATAATTAATCTACTTCACCTCAGTTAATGGTCATTCCATTGTCTTTATAAATATAATTCCTTACCTTTTCTCTGAAACTACTTTCAAAATTTTCAAGTCTGTATTTTGTCATGCTTAAAATATCCTCATTTTTGAAAGTCATGAAGTTTATAAAAAAAATTGGATTTTTTGAAATAAAAATTGATTCGAAGTTTTATGTCGATTCTACAATTATTCAAATCTAGTATGAAGAAAGACTCATAATAGCAGTACGTTTTTTTCCAACTATAATTATGAAAATATTTAAAACTGCATGATATTTGATAAGATTCAACATTCATTTAACTTGATTTAATTGGACAGAGTCTTTCTAGTGTCCACCTTCTTCGACATTGCACTTCAATCTTCCACTCACTGTCAGTGAATTTAATTTACGGAAAATAAGATTTATAAAAGCCAAAACAAAATTGCGTTCATTACATACACTCCATGGAACATAAATAAGCTGAAGAATTCAAAAAGAATTGAATTGAATGCTCAAAGCGTCAATAATTATCGTTTCATATCCTAAGAAGTGATTCCCACCAAGATTTTATTTACGTTTCGTATTTCTAAAATCTTTTTAAATGTGCGCGAGATCCAGAACGGATTTTTTCATCTGTGCTCACACCTTGTTATTAAAAGACCAAAACATGTGAATATCGAAACTGCCAACGGCATTTCCAGTTCATCAAATCCAGCTTCCTTTTCTTAATAGTTTAAAGTATGAGATTTGCATCCAATTAATACATCATTTGAAAGACATAGATTTCTCAGCGTTATTAACCACCGGCTGCAGGCAAAAAAAATCATTTTTCACCTGCAATTACTGAATTTTCCCCACTGCAAACTGCAAATCGTAAATAAATTATACGGAAGTTATTGATAACCGTGAGTTTTAACAAATAACCTAATGTCATTAATATCACTAAGTTCTTAATCTATTAGCAATTTACCTATATTTCTTCTACCGCCAGACGAATCAAATTCCGACACAAATGGAGATGGATAACATCCGAGAATCTCACCGGGAAAATAAAAAGTAAGAATACCTTGCACAGGATTGAAATCGGTCTCTTCATGTCCAGAATGGAATGTTTGTTCTTGAACATAAAATTTTTTCAATTCACGTATCGTTGCCCTCTTCCTCTTAATCCTCTCACCTCGTTCACGTTCCATTCGTCCCAGCTGAGCGTCATATGAATTTTCACCGTTCAGATGCCGATCTACTGCATGTTTTAATCTGTAACATTCCGTTTACAACTTACCTTGCAAGTTGTAAAAGATATATTGCTAAAATATTTAAAGAGAAATGTGAACAAACTACACTAGACAGTACCATTATTCCATTACCTTGACATTTTTAAAAAAAAACTTACAAACCAAAAACTAGGAAAATTCCAGTTTACGAAAGCTGTTCCCCTAATAGAGATCTACTTTAGGTTACATATGATCCGACTGACCGGAGTTACACTCCTCATATGCTACACCTAGTCCTTGTTCATAAAACAGAGACATCCCGATTTTTACCTTTCTCGAGCAATTTCAATATTTTCCTGCAGAAGTCTTGACTGATGAACTCGTACAACGATGCCGGTAGGTATATGCTTGAGTGTTACCGCATTTCTTGTCATATTCACTTTCTGTCCACCAGGACCCCATCCAGAAACAATTTTCTGCAAGACATCAACATAAGAGTATGTTTAGATCCAAATTTTTTTAGTTGTAAGGAACCGAATTTCAAAAGATTAATGTTCAATGCACACTATGTTCTCGAAATATAACTGTATAGATGTTTAGTGAACAACACGTAAAAATAACAATAGTGTGTCATACTTGCCTGGACACAATCTTCAGATCGTATTACAGGGAAAATATAGTTCTTTAATTTTTGTTTTGTAGAAGTACAACGCACTGAATTTGTGCGTAAACTAATTGAACATCGTAGAAACATTACCTGAATGGAAAATCAGAAAAAAAAAAAAAAAAAACAACATGGAAAACATTTCCTCAAAAATCACTGGATCTGTTGCTCAAGCTTCTACGGCACCTAACTTCCGAAATCCCCTAATAATAAAAACTTCCACTCTAATTCCAGATAATGACATCCCGCAAAATTTTTCCATACTGCAGGCAAGAAATAAAAACACAAAATGGAACTTTCCGGTATATTCTGGATAGTCCGTGCACCACTATGCATTCAAATAAATGTTATAGAGATAGTACCGTTAAGTTAAAACAAATGCTTGTAAAAATTATCATATTTTCCTTCAGTTCCCCAAAGTACATTAATACCGGGATTGTCTGGTCACTAAACACATCTTGACTTTACATCTATTAAGATGGTTCAGTCATTCAGTATTCTGACGCCACATTGTGTGCCGAATCTTCCGCTGATGATAACGAAATCGCGCACTGGACAAAAACTATTTTGGATCAGCCCGTTCGGAGAACGAGTAATGATGCCAGCCGCCATACCATCCCGTTTAATTATTAAAAATATTAATCAAAAACTAAAACATACGCATGCTCTAGATGGACGGTAGTTTTTAGTGAATATGATGACAACACACATAACAATACAATTGATAAATTATTTTCATACAATCTGCATACAGCATCGAACAAACTTTTCATACAATCTGCATATAGATCAAATTAACTGGTAAATAAAATAACCATTAGACAAGAAATATTGCTCAGAAATTCTGCTGTGAAGCTTTATGCATTTTAAACAATTGGAAAAACACTTCAAAATTCGGATTTTTGGCATGTATAAAAAATTTAAATAAACAAAACAAAGCTTTTTTCAAACTGATATATTTTCAGCTAACCGAGAGAAAAAAAATAGTGACGACTCCGAAGCAGACTGCTATCGCTAACTAGACGACTTTCACATCATATTACTTTTCGTTATTCAGAAATGATGTAGCGAATTTTTAAATCCATAAAGGATTACTTCATGCTGAACACAATAATACATGACTGAGGTAAACGAAACAGCAATAACAATATGAAAACAACGCACAACATCCGTCAATGTAGTGAACGAAGACACAGAGATCGTAAACAATTATTAACATATCGTAAAGATTCCAAAATGATGGAGTGGAACAAGTAGCATCCTAAATACTCCGGACAAAATATTCAATCTTTTTTAAGGATGCATTTCTCAGAACATGCAACAGTCCCAAGGATAACATGAATTATTCGCATCCACAAAGCGGACAGTTGTATCCGGGAAGAGGAGCATCACTATTTTGACTGGAATAAGCACCATTTATTAAGAAAAGAATATACTCTACTTGAAAAAAAAAAGTAAATTCCAAATATCCTGAAAATACGCATACTGGCAAAAGTTTTGAAAAAAAAAATGGATGCAAAATGCTCAGACAAAAGTTTAAACAAAAACTAACACATTTTCACGAATAATTTTCATGGTCTACATGATGATTCTGTTCATTAAGCACGAAAATATGCAGATCTGAAAAGCATACTTATTTCGTAGACTTCAACGAACAGATCTGCAGTGACACTACGGTCAGGAAACGAAGTTACCATTTGCAGCTACCCATGATCCACCATTTATAGTTCTCACCGCCGCCTCAGCATTCACAACCTTTCGTTTATGTTCTTTGACAATATCAAGCTCAGCTCGATCTCGAATCTCTTCCAAACTGTAATCAACAAGAAGCCTTCCGTTTTCGAACACTGTTACCAATACATCCTGTAAAACTGTGTAAATGAACATAATAACAATCAACTGAACACATCAAACCGCTGAAAAATGGAGGAAAAAATTAGAAAAGATGAAGAATGGAAGGGACTGGAGCTTACGCTTGGTAGAGATCAAACTCTTTTCTCGAGAAAACGGAATATCGGCCCAAATCCTACCAACTTGATCCGATCTTTTGGGATTAAAATCTCAGCTTCACTGTCTAAAAAACTTCAGAACGGAAATCCTCTTGCATAAAATAAGGAAGGGACTTGACCACCAGTGAAACACTATAGATATTTATCGGAAGGCGGATTCATGGCGAGAGGAAAAGACAAATGATATCAACAAAAACAACGACTCGATATACCTTCGAAGCATCTCCCTGTCCTTTTTCGATTGTAACAAGGCTGCCATCCTCTCTCCTTTCTAAAGTTAATCGTCCTTGTTTTGATTGTTTTCCAGCATCTGTTGTAGGACTTTTCCAAACATCTCGCTAAAAAAAATACCATTTTGACAATCAGAGTAATAGTAGAAACAAACGCTTGAAAAAAAATAGCTTGATAACAAAAAAAGAAATAAGGATTTAAACAAGTAACTCACACTTTCACCGTTGATTACGACGTGCGAGCATTTGAATGCACATTTCTGAGTATCACGATCCAACTTTTGCAATAAAGCACCACCTGTACCAAAAACGATATTATCTGCGCTCCACTTGTTACGAGTCACAGCATCCAGAATCTAAATAGCGAAATTAAAGAATGGAAGAGAAATGAAATAATCATATTAGGAATTATGAAAACTCCGCGGTGATTTTTCGGTCGAGATCCAATAAAACTTGAAGTTTGAAGGCCCACAGGGCATCATTTTAGGGATGAAAGAAAATTTTCATTTTGAAACTTAATCTGTGAAAATATTTTAAAAAAATATATAAAGCCTCTGGAACGAAAAGCTGAATAATTTCTCCCTCTAATAATTCTATATTCAAGAACAAAACTTAACTCACTTTTCCAATAGATTCGTAACATATACCATCACCTTGCATAACTCTCAAATAAGAAGGCAAAAGTCGATAGCCTTTCGAATTCGTAACAGTGGGAAATTTTTCTGCCAGTAAATTCAAAACCTAAAAAGATTTTAAAATATCTAAAAATTAATGTCGTCATTAAAAAAATGAGAGGCGGACACAGAAAACTGCAATATTTTAAATTCTGACACTACACAACAATAATCGGCTTTTCTTCTAGCAACGATTATTCAGAGCAGTTGCCGTGAAATATCAATGTTAGAGAAAGTTTGCTGTATTAGCATAGCATTCATGTTGGAACTTCATTAAAGTAAATAACATGAAAGATCACCCGTATATGATGAAAATTTACCTTCACAACTACTTGGCTGGGATCACCGCTATCGGGCCTGATAACAACGCATCCTTTATTGGCGCGATCGACCACATACTGACGTAACTCGTCTCCCCAAATGTTGGAAACAGCATGAAAGACATCATAGGAATCACTAACTACGGATACGGAACCATCCGGAAACTGTTCCAACATATTCAAATACGCTGCTGATTCACCTGATTTTTTCCACGTAGTAATCGTACTAAAATTCCACGTTCGATTCAATCAATGTTTAAATGCATTTAGTTCAATAAACTGCACAGAGAAATGGTGCAAAAATATGACAAGTGGGTTAAAGGAAAAAAAGAAGGAAAAAAACAAAGTTTTCTAGAATTGCAAAAAAGTACTGACCTGTGTTCAGCAGCAGGAATAGAAAAGCCAGCCATTTCTGCTGAATAATATCTGTAAATAAGAAAATTTCAAAACAAGTTCTGATACCTTCGAATTTTTTTTTTCTGGAGAGAAAAAATCAAGGGAATGAGCAGGAAATAAATGTAAGAATGCAACTTACTTTCTACACAATTGCAAGCCAGCTATAGTATCGGTACCATAAAAATTAACCAAATGCGCAGCACCACCAATCGATGCACTCTGAAGTACTTAAAGTTTAGATAATTATTACAAAAAAGAACCTGTACGAAAACTGCAGTGTGAAGAAAAAAGACTCGCAATTATAAAATCATGCCATTTGATTCACTTGTTAAAATTACAACAAAGCCTCAATATTCAGAACTACATAGCAGAATTCAACAAATACCTCAACAGAAGACGCCCCACGATATCCAAAATCATGAAGCTTGAAATGAATGCCATCTATGGAATCAGCCGTTTCATGCAAATATCGTGCTATGATGAGCTTTTGAGCTCTTGAATTCGTACAGACTGTCATTGGATACCATACTTGAACCAGCAATGTCTAAAGCAAAGTTTGGCGGTAAGATCGTCAAATATAGTTAGAGCTTATAATGTATTTACAATTACTGGGTCATGAAACTGGCAAAGTTGAAGAAAAGATCAATACCTCGAACCAATTAGTTAACCATGGCACACGAGGATCGGTATTCTCAACAGTGAAAAGCACATTTTTGACAGGCACCACTGTTCCTTCCGGTACTGCTTTGATTTTTAGCGGGAGATGACCTTTGTGAACCTGCACAAAAATATATTGCACGAAATTGATAACACTTAAATCCTGACATTCATGCAAGAAACATGAGATATATCATACTTCAGCAATATGATTCCATCCTTCTTCATTAAAAATATCAAGTCCACCAAAATGTGATTTGTAAAACTGTTTTGCTTGTTCGATCATCGTCTTCGTGACAACTGGACCAACAAGCCACCGTTTTATAATATACTGCAACAGTGGGCATAAAACCTTCATAAGCTCAAGTCAGAATCATGCAGAAATTCACTTCGTCAAAGTCGATAAACCTTTCGATATCAAAATTAATCCATAAAAAAAACAAAAGAAAAATGAAAAGTTTTAAAAATTATTAGAACAAAAGGAAATTACCTGAAGACCAAAGAAACAAACTTCTGGAAATTTTCCACCACGACTTTCAAAATAACTGTAAACATGTGTAGTACCTTCTGGGTATTGATTATGGTGTGTCACCTGAACATCATTTCCATTATTCCTTTTATTTGTAATATTACCCAAGTTATTAGGGATTAAGTTCAAAATTTGAATGGAAAGGTCAAAAAAAAAAAGATTACGAAAACATAATTCTAGTTAAATTCGTGAATGTTACGCGACACCCGGCCCATATAACTCATTACAATGCGACGTAAGCTTACAACGAAATAATGAACGGGCTTATTCTCATATTCGTATCAGATATACAGAATAGCGTAACCATGAGACGGGATAAGCAGCATTACAGCATGCCTCCATATTATCATCAGCAAATCCACCTATTCGGCCTAACCTGATATTGCTAAATGTACCTTATACGAATCGGCAACATAGAGGACATTCTCGACTGATTCCATCTTCATGAAGCCAAATAACTGATCCTGAAACTTCGAAATATCGGACAACTCAGCGTACTACATCATTCACCGCAAATGCCGACCGGAACGCATCCGGAACCCCGATCACTAGCCCTTCCGGACCTTCAAGTACCGAAACCAACGCAATTCCGGTCAATATTATCACGGCCTAAATTACACAAGCGTTAAATCCCTTTTGGAACTTTGCTGCCAAATGCTCGTTGCAGTCCATCCAGGCCGATGTTTTATAGTGATTGCTTTCTTTTCATCCAGTGGTTTCAGATATTCTGATCGGTTCCAGTTGTCAAAATTACTCGCCCAAAGAATTTTCTGCCTTTTTCTCGTGACGAAAATACCTTACGACAATGTAGAAATGATAGGCGCAAGCTTGATTTTAAAGTGATGACCTGGAGGGTAAGTAAAACTTAGATTACAGACTGCGGTTCTGTCGGGTAGTCAGTGACTCAAATATTATGAGAAATATTATTCGTAAATTAACCAGTCGATTAATTTAGTCAAAAATTTCGATTTGTAAATGACAATAATTAAATATTGTCAATAAATACACATAACTAATTGCCCGAATATTTTCCCTGCCAATACGATTCTAACGCAATGTTCATTTCCACATTTAAAATCGAACAAAACGCAGAAATATCGAAAGTGGCAACATCTGTGCAAGGTGTACTTCAACTAAAATCTATCAAACTTCACATTTCCGGACTTTTTTTTTCTGGACAAAATCCAGAAGAAAAAAGAAGTTCTGAAAAAAGAATGCATCAAACGACACTTAACAGATGACAGTGATGATAACGATAAAGGACGAAAAGTAAGAATGATGGAGCTTCCAACACAGCATTTACTGTTTCGAACTCGTCATACCGCGCTGGCATGAACATTCAGTGAGCTGGAACGATAGAAATGTGCTGTTTGAAATGCAGTAAAGTTACGAAAACGACACATGTATATGTGTCCTAATCAGAATATCACATGTTTGACCGATTTCCAAAAGCATCCCGTCATATCACACAGCATTAAGTCACTTTTTGACAGAAGAAAGGAGAAAGGGGATGAAAAACATTTATGATCGATTTTGATTATAAATACACACAGGTAGTCAAGTTTCCTTGTCACCGTCAAATTACATCGAATAAATCATATAATGTTAATCTCAGAGGCAAATCATGCCATTAAGAAATAACTATTATTCTATTTAAGACTTGAAAATGACAGAATATTGCAAGACAGGTACACAAAAAAGTATTAATTTCCATTAAGAATTTCACCAGTAATGAATAGTTTTAGTTTTTAACAATGGGAAGAGGAATACTCTCAACTGTGAAAATGTTACTCTTGATGTCTTATCATGTTTAGAAAAAAAAAAAAAAAAAAAAGAAGAAAGCAAAGGAAGAATTCAGACTTATCAATACATCAGCTGTGACCGAAAACACGACAAACCAGCATGCCGCCGAGTGCACTTTAACAATAAAAGCAGCCATCTTACTGATAATAATGCGTTTAGAGTGAAAACAACTGCTGCGCAAACTGAATCTATAGAATTCTACCTACATAAACTTGAAGCAAACGTTCTATTTAGTTCAAGTTACAAATATGTAATAATACCAGTATGTCTAAGCATTTATGATTTTATCGCTTGCTGTTATCATCTCTTCCATCTGGTAAGAGAATAGAACAAAATTACATATCACAACATAATGGAATGTAGCATGTGAATTATCGTTCATTTTTATTAAATTACGGAAAAAAGAAGCTAGACTTTTTATGGAATATCACTTCGCGAGTCGACAAAAAATCCTTTGCCATCGACAAATCATTACTTATAGCGGATTTTAGATCATCTGAAAATTTTTAGATTTAGCACGAGTTCGTTTTTTTTTCTTTTTTTTTTTGATATCAGGTCCAATAACATTTAGAAAACAATGAGAAATGATAAGCATTTTACACTTGCTTACTATCAAAAATACGGCGCATAAATAGATGACATGTCATAAGAAATATTTTTTCTAAAATCAAAAAAAAAAAAAAAAAAAAAAAAAAAAGAAAAGAAAAACTGAATCGAAGGAAAAAAGAAAAAAAACGAAAGAAAAAGAAAACCCAATGAATTGAATGCGACCATAGGGCGCAGAAATCCAACCAAAACGCCACGAACTTCCGCACCATAGAAATCTTCTTCGAAATTATTCAGTATATGAACTTCCTAGAATTATGGCACGCTTGTTACCGCCTTTTCGAATACGTCAATATTCAATAACTGTTAAAAACTTGAAATCATTGTAAACATGCCAATTCCGGACATACAATTGTCTTCCGCTCGTTTTTGAAGTGCGGATTCCAACCGATGCTAGTTACCATCCCGTACACCTCACCGCAATTCACATTCGCAAAACCATAAAATACACCACATGGAAAATCCGAAGGTAGACGTGCAATGGCATCGTCATCCAAATTTGCTACAAAAGATTTAACTTATGTCATTCAGAAAATGACACCAAAACAAAATGAAAAAAAATTCTTTGTTTATTAGTGTTGTGTTGTATCAGCCGGAGCTTTAAATATCTGATGTCGAATAGTTCAAATAAGTACGAACTTAAAAGAAAAAAGTACATTTAAAAGTATAATATTTTGAAAAGAGATGAAAGACTATGCACATATAGTTATATAATTTTTGTGTATGTATTTATGTATGTCTGTATCCACAGGATGAAATAATACCAATGAAGCAATAAAAATGGAATACTACATATCGCAAAATTTTTTGGATTACAAAATGAACGGAAGGGTATAACAACTGGAATAGAAAAAAAAAAAAAAAATTTTCCAAAATTTTCACAAGAAAAACATGTGAATTCTTAATGATACAGCGAATGGCTCAGTGATTGAATGGAATGTGCTCTTAGAACTCAAAAATGTCATAGTTTTGATATATATATATCAAATGGGATTGCAAGAAGTTCGGATACTTGTAAGACCTTATTAATGTTATATAAGCTTTCAATAATGAGCTTAATTTATTTTGATTATATATGCATTATCATGATCGCTATCAGTGATTAATTACAATAAAATTGCCGAAGCATACCAGTAGGACAACCCAGCTGCCGACCACCACGACCAAATCCGACAACAACCGTTCCATGAAAGTAATATGGATAAGGCTCTACAAAAAGTAACTTTTAAGTTTTTAAGTGAATATATGAAGGACCAGTAAGAATTCCAAGACAAATCGAATCGAAAAACTTGAAATAGATTAAATATTCGGTCTTTATCAGAAAATATTAGGACGAAGTTTACCAAAGAAATTCCGAAAACTTCATTCGTTCATTCTGATGGCAACGATGACCCTAATTTCCAGCACTTCTAAAGTCCAACATCCCGAAGCATAATAGGGGAAATCCTTGCATTACACTGGACTCTCAAAAGTGTAAAACAGATTCCCTTGCACCCATTATCGAATCTGTCATTTCATATAAGGTGATCAAATCCAAATTTGTAGTCTGTGAAACCTATTACCCGCAGTAGCACCGTCGATTACTTCATTTCCCTTTGCATCACTGATGATCATTTCAGAATTCTTTTTGCAATTAGCTTGATTCGGAATCATACTTGATCTTCGTTTCTTTTTATAAATGTCAGCAAGAGACTTCCTATTTATACCAATGCAAATTCTGAAATTCAAACCCAGGAAAATATCCTCTCCAGTGGGAAGGTGTATATATTGAAAATCATCGACTAACAACACAACAGTACCTTCGTACTCCCACGTACTGCTAAGTCTTGGCAGCACACGTATACTAAGCCAATTTCCAAGTTATCATTATTACGATTACATTAAAAAGAAAAAACATTAAATCTATTACATTAGAAGCAACGGTATCACCGAGCGCAAAGTATAGCGAGGCTTCGTTTATTCAACAAATATTTTGTCCTCATTCGTTTACCAACTGAGCAGCACTTGCGCCTCAAGCAAGGAAACGTGCTGAAAAATAAAAATCCAAAATGCAATAAAATTTACATCCAAGTAACAAGTATTGAAAATGGAAACTAAAAATCTACAGGCATTAAAATAAACGACGACATAACTATCAACGAGGAACTGTAATTTTCAAAGTAACTCAGTCAGTATGACACAAAAATCTGATATGGTCGCTTAGCGAAACTTCGTGGGAGTCAAAACTATATCGGTCATTCTTGTGGTAATCATTTTTGTTAGTAGTTTTTGGCGTAGTTTTAATGTTTTTTATTAAACATCTCACTTCTTTTGCATTTCTTTGTTCTCTTCTCCTTTCTTTGGGAATTTTGTTGGGCTAGCAAAGTTTCGATAATATGAAAAAATTAGAAATTCAAATTAATACCCTTTCTTATTTTTTTATCGTTCTGTGTATTATTTGGTCAAAGGCGAAAATATTAAGTTTCTAATATTTGGTAGTGATTCGCAGGTTTGAAATTCACAGTGTGAAATTCGTGTTTGTGTTGATTGTTTATCATTTTTGTTGCAGGTTGTGCATTATGATCAATGAAGAAGATGGAAGTACGTATTTGGGTAAGTACTCCCAAGAAGTTGGTGGATGTCAGACCGAAAGTGGTACGGCTGAGGTGAGTTTTAAAATGGAGTAAGTAATTTTTTGATTTCCTTAACACAAGAAGTAGGAATTAAATGTGTCAGTAGACTGAACAAATAGGCTCATGTTTGGTATCCTGTCTTCCAAGTTGTCATATTTAATGTGTTCCATCACAGAAAGGTCGTAGACTGTCTATAATAGTCATTGTAATAATGAAAGAGTTTTAATTTTCTGAAATCATCCTTGTATTCGTAAAAGTGAGTAAGTGTTATTATTGGATTTTGGAATGTATGTGATAATAGGAATAAATTAGGCAAGAAGTAATTTAACAGCGAATAATTGCGGTGATAGCATAACTAAGATAGGCAAGAAATATCCCTGCGTAATAGCAGTTTACATTTTTATTCTACTTATTTTTTCCTGTATTTATTTTCCTAGACGTTTTTAAGCCAATTTCAGGATAACACTGCTGAAAGGATTCTTTCTGACGCAAATGACTTGTCGGAAGAGAATAGCATGTCTCGGAAACCAATTCTGGAACAAGATCGTTTTCTTCCGATTGGTACGCTTTTATGATATAATTGGCAGTTGGTATGTTAAATTTGAAATAATATATTCCTTCGGTATCTCATTTTTTACTTACAGCGAATATATCTCGACTAATGAAAAATGTGATTCCTCGTTCCGGAAAAGTTGCCAAAGATGCGAAGGAATGTGTCCAAGAATGCGTTTCTGAATTTATTTCTTTTATTACATCTGAAGCTTGTGATCGCTGCCTTAATGTGAGCTTGTTTTAATTATGTTAGAAATTTTATGCAATCAAATTGTCTCTAGCTCCACACATCCAACAGTCGTGGAATGCTGTAGATAATGGAAATTCAGGGAGAATAGCGTTAACACTCACAAATTTATGAGGACTTATGCTTTTATTCATTTATATATCTCGAAATTTTGTTTCTATGGTAAGCTCTATTTTTGAAGGGAAATTTACTTATAGGAAAAAAGAAAAACGATAACCGGTGAAGACATTATTGGAGCATTTTCTACTCTTGGTTTTGACAATTACGTAGAACCGCTGAACGCATACGTGAGGAAGTACACAAATTTTCTTTGTCCTTCGCAAGATAGTTGAACATGTAGGAAAGTAATAAAATCACTCCTTTCAATTATTTTCTGGATTTTATTTACAGTCATTTTAGATTTCGAGAAGCTTTTCGTACAGAACGTAATAATGAAACACTTCTTGTTGAACCTTCGGGATCTCACCCGTCTTTTTTGGTTGGTTTTCTTTTCTGTTGAAAACTGCTTGTTTATTTTTCAAAGTTTTTTTTTTGTCCTGCCGTTGAGAAACCTATTTTCTAGGAAAAAATGAATGTTCATGACTCAAATGAATCTGCTCCTTCTTCTGATGTTTTTACTATCCAGAGTGAACCGATGCCATCATCGAGTACATGTGCCCCTCAAATTATTTTTGCCGGTATGGAAATTTTTTTTTAGTTCACAGCAAAACACTTTTTTGGTCAAAATATAATTCGGGAAAATCTGGCACTTTAAACTGATGTTAACATTTACCTGAAAGCATTAGAAGTTTATAAAATGATTATAGTGTTTTTTAGGTGAAGAAGATCCGGATGGTGCAATACGAGTTATAAGTGCAGGCAATGTACAGCATTTACAACTTTTGATGGATCCTGCAACTGGCCAACATTACATTAATGTCCAAAATCCAAATGGTACTCAACAACTGCTACCTGTGCAGGTAGTCTGGATCATTTCAACTGTATCTCGGGACAAATATTGAGCTTTTTCATTTGATAACTTCACTAATTATTTGTCATAATATATGACACTTCTTCAGGTAACGGCAGTTGCTGACTCTTCTGCTACACCGTTGACCTTGGCTTGTTCAGATGCACAGAACCTAACGGATGGTAAGACAGTTGATAAAGAAATGCCTAATTTCTCGTCAAAAACTGAGTTCCGATCTTCATTGGCTAAATCTGAAAATATGGTTTCTGCATCGTACAAGGAGTTAAGTTGTTTTTCTGTTAAGTATTATTCCTTAAATCTAAGGGATTATTTAAGAATTGTCAGAGGACAACCTGTATCACCATTCATTCCAATCGTTCACTACACTAAAGTACATTCGGTAAATGCAACAAACAAGACTTTTATGAACCCCTAAAGGAATCACTTTGTAAGTAATGAAACTAACTCCTTTGTTCTCCTTCTACTTGAATTGCCTACAGTTCTAGTTATAATTTTTAGATTTTCAAGTAGGATTTAATGTTCAAAATCCAAACGGTACTCAACAACTGTTACCTGTCCAGGTAGTCTGCATCATTTCAACTGTATCTCGGGATAAATATTGAGCTTTTTTTTATTTATAATTTCCTTAATCCACAGACATCCCACTCTTTTAGGTATCCCATGTAACAGGGCATGTGGGCGAACACTCTAGCAACGGTGCTGCTTTTGGTCTAAAACATGCTGCTACAGGACTTTCAGCAACAAATCAACACAAGCAGCAAGTGCCATATATTAGTGGTATGGAACCATTTGGACATCATCAAAGTAGCAGTAGTGATAGTGTTATTGCTCGGGAACAGCCAAGGAAACGATCTCATGAAAGTGTTGATTATATTAGTTTTGAGTGAGTACGTGTTGCCCCGTTTCACTTCAAATATTTGTTTTTTAGTGGATCTGTGAGAGATGAACCAACCGATCGACTATTTTATCCCATTATTTTAAAACTTTCATCCCCCCTTCCCCTCCTCCTTTCCTACCCTCCATATTGGGTTTTACTATCATTCCTCTGCCTCCTGCCTCCACGTTTCTTCCATTTTCTTCTGCCGAGCAGCACCAGTTGCATTGTTGAGTTCTCCATCCTCTTCATTTTCAAACTTATAGAACTCGCAGGAAACTGGTCTCCACTTTTTTCTTCCTCAAAACAGTTGCCTTTTACAATTTTTTTTTTCTTGATGCCCTTAATCCTTCTAAATGTCAACTTATTCTTCATCAGGAAGGTGAGGTGGCGTCATCCATTTATTTTTTAAAAAAGGTTTTATTTCGGGATTTAGAAAAATCAAATTTCGAAATTAAATGATTTATAATTTTCAAAAATTTTACCTTTTCTCTAATTCATTCCATTGGGCTGGGAATTTTCGGTTCAGTTATTTGTTTTTATAATTGTTGAAAATGTTCGATAAGTGTCATTTAGCTAATGAGCGGTTGGCTTCTGATTATTCCAAGTTGTTTTAAAACCATGATAAGACAAGAAAGCCTACAATCATTTGTTCACAAAATTCCTTCTCTCTCTATCTGTATCTTTAGGAATATATTTTACAATTCATTTGTACTTGTTACAATTTTCTTACGAATTATGCCTAGTTGTCTACTATATTTCTTAACCACAATCTGTTTTGACAGACTAACGAGTGCACTTCTTGATTTATTCAAAATCATCTTTTCTGCATGAGCAGTTTTTATTTTTTCTCTTTATTCCTTAATTTAATGTTATACTTCCTTGAATGGAACTTTGCTTGTTTATTTGAGTGATTTGAACTGCTTCGAATGGATTTTTCTTAAGAAAAAGATTTGATTGATAGTTTTTTTCTTGTTTTTTTTTTTTTTTTTTTTTTTTTTTTTCTTGCAGTTGTCGGGGTTATCCATTTATCTTGCCATCACAAGATTACAGAAGAGATATCAAAAGTTTTTTTTTTTTTTCTTGAAAAAGGTTTATGAAAATTCCCGTGCTGAAAACATTAAACATTTGTTACGTGGTGCTATAAGGTTCTACTTGTAGTAAGGCGAATAAATTCCTTCAGGAAGAAAGGATTACTGCAGCAATCAGTGCTTTTGTTTTCCTTGAAATTTATAAAAACAAAACTCTTTCGGCGACTTTTAAGACAGGTTTTACTAGATTTCTTGAGTGGGTTTTAATACAGATTTAGCTGAATGGTATCGATTGACGAATCAGATTCATCGGTTGACATACTTTTTTTTTTCTAATTTAGTTAGTAAATTTCCTTTATACTTAATAGTGTTTATGCCGAATTTTGCCACCAAAACATCTGTATCGTAAGTCAGAGTTGAAACGCTACCCAAGTTATCCCTCCGTGATATGCTATGGGTAAGGAATTTCCTCGTCGTGTATCTTGGTTGTTTCTTGGAACACTACATTTATATAATTTTACGTTTGAAAATTATTGAGGCGATTAAAAAGATTGTAGGTTCTGTACAACTGCATTATTTCAACAAGAAACTGGTTCGTAAGAGTTTTAAATGAGTTTGACAAAAACTTTTTGAAATTTGCACACTACAATTCTTTAAAAAATAAGAGAAGGAAAATTTTTTTTAAATGACTTTCATCCATTGCTGGAAAATTTTCCAGACAAGAACAGCAGATATTCATTTACTCGATTGTTTACACCTTTCATCATTCAAATAAGGAAGATATCCTAGGAGTACATAACCACTAAAAATCCAGAATAAAGCTGCGAAATTAAGGGAACGGACATGACTTTTTTCTTATAATGTTTTGCTGCTGACTTGCCAGATTCATTTTGATGATGTGCATTGATGTTTCAATCATCAATATCCTGAAAAAATTCTTTCCGTTTTTTTTTATTTTATTTTTTGGAAAAACTAGCACGAAACTGTGTTCCTTAATTTTTAAAGCAAATTCTACTTGAATATTGCTTTAAAATTTAACATTAATAAACTTGTTAAACATTTGTTTGTTTCAAAATGAATTTTACTAACACCATTTTAAATAATAAATCATTCAGATAATATGAATGTTTGAAGGTATGCTAAAAGATGCTAAAAGATGCTAAAATCATAGATAGAACAGTGCCAGGTTTTATTCATTTAAAAATGCCAAGTTTTTACCAAAGAGGAAAAATGGGAAATGTGAAGAATTTTTATAATTTCATTTCGCACATAATAAATGACAACAAAAAAAAAAATAAAAATCCTTCACACTTTTGCTAATTCGAATATTTTTTCTTGCCTACTTCATCATTAGCGTCCATTTTATCGTTTCATCGACAACCATCATTAATATGGTATTTAGCATTTTTTTTTTCTTTTTTTTTTTTTTTTTTAAGAAAAAGTAACTGCGAGCAATTATAATTGAGAGTGGAACGGTGTTGCATATTGTTGATTTTTATTACTATTTCAACAAGTATCGTATAAATTTTGCAATTAAATTCTAGAAAATATTGAAATCGTTAGCAAAATTAAATTCCAAAGAGATATTTAAGAAATATTTAGAGTGTTTGAGAAAAAATATTAAAATTTTGAGTACACTTTGAAACATCCACAATCTAATCAATAGATAAATTTAAATTTTTATGAAGTGAAATTATATTTTATAAAGTACACATTCATTAGAAAGTTATCATTTTTTCCCTTATCACAAACTGTTTGACCTTTTATTTAATTTATTATTTATTAATCGACCCACTGATTTGTTCACATAAATGATTTTTCCTGTTCATCCTTTTATTAATCTAAAAAATATTTCGTCACTATTTTTACCCTTCATTATTTTATCATGCGGCTATCGATTTACTTCGCTAAAAATTTTTTTTTTACTAAAATGCAAAGTTTTGCAGTTTTTTTTTTTTTTTTTTAATTTTAAGAGAAAGAATTTTCAGCACTTCCAGTAGAAATTAAATTGAATTTGTATTTCACCTGAGATAAACGTATTCCAAATTACACCGTCAATTATCCATTTTTATTTTTCTTCCGAAAAATTGAAAAGAAAGTTTCCATTTTTTGAACAAACTGTTGGATTACATTCGGTCATTGCACACAGTTCACCCGGTTTTCACTACAATTGGATAAATTTTGTGTTATGTAATATTTGAAAGTACAAGAAAAAAAAAGCGAAAAAATTTCGCGGTCCATATATTTCCGTTCCAAATTCCAAAATGAATATAAAGCAACTAAGTAAACTTAAATTTTGAAAAATTATAGAATTTGTTCTAGGATTTTGACTTTATTTATTATTGTTTTTGGCTACTTTACAAGTATATCAATACTCCTAATTGATGATCTTTTATTTGAAATTTGATCATCGAATTACAAATTGAGCTAAACTATTAATTAAGAATCAATTAATCATTGTTTGCTTTAACTTCTTTTCTCGTTTTTCCTACAATCCTTTTTTTTCTCTCTCTCTCTCCTATTTATTATGAATGAGGCAAATTACTGTGAATGTCTGATCAATTCATTTAATATATCATCGTCATCTAATATTATTTGGATGTATTAATTAGTCTTTAATCATTTGGTTTGATAAGGTTCATTTCATACTGAAGTTAGTCCCCAATAGTTATTTAATCCATCCACACCACTTACAGCCAGTTGCTAATTCAATTTACTAATCTAACATATTTGATGATTCTACAGTTTAATTTGATATATTTTGCAGTTTTAAATTATTGATATTCAAAACATACCAATGTATAAAGTTTAGCATAATAGGTTTGTAACGTAACGCAATTATGGCATTTCTTTTCATACCATACTTTCGGAATCATGAATGAAAAATATTTTTAGAAAATAAAAAAGTATATTTAGTTTAAAGTTTTCGTTCTTTTTCTCCCTCTCTCTTCTCTCTCCTTCTTCCTCTTTTTCTCTTTCTCTTTGTCAAAAAATGAATAATTTAATAATTTTTGTAAGTAAAAAGTATTCAATTTATACGATTTATTAGAAAAGAAAGACTAAAATAATATATAAATTTATTATTACTACGTTTCAATAGTCACCTCTTAACAAAACAGCTGTTCAGTTAGATACATTACTGTAATGACAATAATAATGATAATGATAATTATAAAGTTATTGATGTGAATTATCTTTGCTAATGATGATCTCGATATGTAATTAACGAGAGTCTCGATATCTGAAATACACGTATGTGTCTGTACCTATGTATAATATCCACATGTTGTATGTGTGTGTGTGTGTGTCTGTGTCTGTGTCTGTGTGTGTAAGTCTGTCTAGAATGTTTGGAGATTTCGAAGTTTTGTTATTATAGCTCTAGTCGCCTTCGTTTTGCTCAGTTCATCCTTTACATCAGATCTAAGAATCCCTGAAGCAGTAACGCTCTATCGATAAGCCAAACTGTTAGTATTTCCTGAAAATGAATCGTTTCATCCTTTTTTTTTTTTTTTTTTTGCTAATTTTCAATTTACCTCTCTCTCTCTTTCCCTTCCTCTTTCTATTTTTTTTCTTTTTTTTTTTTTGAATTTTTACATCCTTTCCCTTTTAATTTTTTCTTTTCATTACTAAAAATTTTTATTTTTTTCTTGTCTTTTCAGAAAAAAAAATTCCTTTTTTAATTATTTAATTTACTATATTCGCTAAATTTATCATAATTTTTGTTCAGCCACAATATTTTTACAACAATTTTGTAGTAAATTTAGAAATGTTATTAGATTTTTCAAATTTTTATCTCTCTTTTCATACTTCTCCTGGGACTTTCTGTTATAGTTATCGTACAGCAACTTAGAAATAATTTCATTAAAAAAAAAAAAGAAAAGAAAAGGAAAAACACATGCATCTGTTGTATTTTTGGAACTTTTTACTTTTTTATTCAGACAAAATTCTTTTTATTCAGAAAAATTATGAAAAAAATGAACAAAAATATTTTGTCTTTTTAATTCATTTATTTTACAATTTGTTTATTGCAGTTATTATTAATTCTTCAAAGTTTGTAAAAAAAAAAAAAAAAAAAAAAAAAAGAAAAAAACGGCGTCATATTGATGATTAAAATATTTTCATTAATTAAAATACATTAGTCAATACAATATGTTTCAAATAAGTGAAAATAATCAAAAATTTTAAAGTACACTGTGAAAGGTAAATGTAGTGTTAATTTGATAACTTGAGAATACATTTATAATGATATTTATTATTAACTTTGATAAATGATTTCTTTTTTATCTGATATCAATCCATGTTTTACTCAGTTCTTTTTCGTCCAATTTTAATTAATTATGTGTCGTACAAATTTCATATCAAATAAAAAGAATCAGTTAAAATCAATTAAGTATGGAGAAGTCGTTTGGTTTTTTTTTCTTTTTTTCATAAGTTCAATGTTTGAAATACATTCAAAAGAAAAAATGCAACTAGAATTAAAATTTCAAATTTTTGCTAAAATTTAATTCTATTAGTTTTCAATTTGATTCCAACCTGTACAGAAAAACATTAAAACAAAAATGATAATAACATTGAATTATTTGAACCATTTAATGATTAATTTTCATGAGCGTAAGCATTCCCTTGTTTTATCTGTCACTGAATGATGAAATTATCTGAAATTTTTATCTTTAAAAGTTGATGCTAATTGTATTTGCAGGATTGTGAAGATAATTCATGGAAATTAAACTTCAAGTCATCAATCAAATCATTTGAAATTATCAAAATGTGCATACCATAAACAATTATATGGAATTATTGCTTTAAATTATGGAAAATTTACAATCCAAACGAATATACTTTGATGCTGAGGATCGACCGCCACCATCTTATTGGCATGGCGAAATGAATATGGAATCATCAAATGATAAAAATTTAACAATACCAAATGAAAATGGAAATTTACCTTCATCGAAACAAATTAAAACTAAAATTGATCCCAAAGGTGAATTTGTTAGTTCCTGTTAAATTTTTACAATTTGATTAATTTTTTCCTTCCTCATATTTCACCCTTCTTTCTCTCTTTCTTTTTCTTTTTTTTTTTTTTTTTTTTTTTTTTTTAAGTGAAGAAATTTAAAGCTTACTGTGCAGCAGTCATTTGTATGTATGAACGAGACAAATTCACGAAATTTCTCACTGTCATAAGAAACTGGTTGTAGTTGAGTGAGACAGAATAAGCCTTCAGTATTAAAAAGCTAGATTGATGAAAAATTTAATTTAAATCCTTACCATAATAGTTTTGCTTAAGTCGAGAACACTTATGGAGATCATTTTCCATTGGCATCATTCTTTCCAATCCTTACTAAATTCTAATTATATCTTCTACCAAGATCAACTTGATAAATTTCTGCAAGCAGTACGAAGTAATCTAAAATCCACTTACCATCGCATTTAATATGTAGTTTTTAGGATATTGGTGATCTAGTCCAGTTCAAATATCAATATAGGAAAAGATTTTTATATTTCATCACTTTCCGCAATATTCGACTGTTTCAGATCTATCTTATTATTGCTTGCCTAAAATGAGAGATTGAAGCTAGTAATGAGTATAATGCTACTGTTTGTATTCATCGATGTTTTGTTTTATGTATCATTCCAGGGTGTGAAATTTTTTTCTAACATTTTGAGATTTGCTTCTATAAAGTGGTTTTTCATAATTAATTAGTGTCAGCTGTACAATTTAACGGAAGTATTAACAGCATAGTGTAAAATGGTGAGCACAAATAATCGTTTCTCATTTGCAAGCGATTTTATCAATTATTTGGAAATGATAGTAGAATGAAATATCTTGGTCCTGGTAAATTCAAATTTTAGATGTCTTACACATTCCAGAAATGTTCATGTCATCCTACTGATGTTACCAATCAATTAACCAACATGGGCAACAAAATAATGATTAATTAATCTTTTCGAAGTAATTGAAATTTCAAACATGCGTCATTTCTAATCACAATTATAATTAATTTGCTATTGGAAATCATGATTACTAAAGTGAAATTGGCGAAATGTTTGTTATGAAACGTTGCTTCATGGTACAAAATTCCCAACAAGTAAAATCGGAAAAAATAACGGTCCAAAATGGAACGAAACTGGATAAATTATTTATGTTTCTGTTGACTCTTCAACAAAAAAAGAAAAATGGGAGAGATGAAATGGAAATGAACCTCCTTAATTCCTTAATTTCCAGTTTTTAATTTTTAATTTTGCATGACTATAGAGATGATCAACTTTATGATTGTTGAAATTTGCAGCTGTAATTGCAAATAAATTTTGAAGTAACACTAATGGTTACAAAACACGAAATTGTTCTTTGTTTTTTCATTTGTCTTTTCCCCATTCTTCCGATACCATTTCTCTTTTCTTATTCAAGTTGGAAAAGGAATTGGAAGACGAAAAAAGTTAAATTACTCTTTTCATTTTACATATGACAAGCTCTCAAATAAGAGAGACCATATTGGTCAGCTTTAATAGATTAAAAAGTCATCAATTTTTTGACATTGATTAAAAAAAATAAATTTTGGAATGTCACTTTTCTTTTGTTTAGCCTCAGTAGGCTTATACCATTTTTCTGCATTCTTCTTCCTTTTTTTTTTTCTGAAAAGAAAATTTTTAGAGTATAGATGAAGAATATGATAATGGTATCAAATCTTTTTGAATTTAAATTTATCTGCATTTCAGATTATTTGAACAAATCGATATTTAAATATTTGACTATTCCAGAATGGTTGAAAGCACCGGAATTTATACCCCGATCGAAACAAATATTGGATGAATCATTTCTTCCTGATGGAATGGTACTTACGAATAATTTTCCGGTTAATAACCCAATTAATGGGGTTGTTCTGTCTAATAATATTTTGAGACAACAAGCTCAGGCTCATGTTGTAGCTGCAACTGCAGCTGCAGCTGCTACTAGAATACCATTTTCACCTGTTCGCACTGTTCTTGACTTACCACAACCAATCATTTCTACAAAAAGTAAGTAATGGAGTGGTAATGTTACGAGAAAAGATATCAGGATAGTCATATTTCAGAATAGTTAAGCGGGGATTAGCTCCTGAAATATAACCATTGTAAAAAAGGAGAAAATTATTTTAAAATCGGTAAAAAACGTAAAAATTAAAACCCTTTAATTATTTTAAAACTGAAAATTAAATTTAAAATTTTTATGATATAACTACCTGCACATTTTTGATGCACTTGACAAAAAAAAAAAAAAAAAAAATGAATATTTCAAATACGATTAATTAATATTGCAATTTTATCGATAGGATTTTTTGACAGGTATGGTACCTTTTGCATTAGGCCAACCGGCACCATATTTCATGGCAGCAGCACCTACAGCACCGGGGCCACCACCATTACCGCCACCACCACCGCCACCGCCGGGTGCAACGATGATACGTTTCCCAATACCGTCAATTAATCAGACCGCTTTAGCTTTACGTGATGCGCTTGGAATGGTGCCACCAGGCTATTCCGCCAATATCACTCACATAAATTGCAAGTGATTTCTGAAACTAATCATTTCATTATCACTTAACTAATCAGCACAGTCTTCTTCCTCTACATATAATGGTAGATTTAAAAAAAAAAAAAAAAAAAAAAAACTGAAAAAATTAATTTGGATTACAACAAATATTTGAAAAATAATAAAGAAATGAGAATAAACTGTTAAAGTAAATGATTGCTATATTGTACAAACAGTTAAAAAAATTTAGGCTAAGATCAAAATTGAAACAGACATTCATAAGTTCTAGATGATACAAATTACCAATAGCCAGTATAAAAATTTTAATTTCAGCTAAACTGCAAAATAAATTTTATTAATTTTTTTTTTTTTGCCATCACTTTTTCCCCTTCATATCCTTTAAAATGAATCAATATCTGATAAACAAAATAAAAAAAAAACTCAAAACAAAAATTCTTTTAACTCAACAATTTCACTTTTTTTTCTTCTCTCATTTCATTTTTTTTTTTTTTTTTTTTTTTTCTGAAAGATAGAACAAAATAGAATCGAAGTGATATATAAAATGATATAAAACATGGAAATTGCGCCGTTACAACTTTTTTTTTTTTTTTTTTTGGCAAAAACAGAAAAATTAAAATTTATTGAATGAAAATGTTATTCGCCCTTCGAATAGACTCAATTTTTCAATGTTTTCCGTCATCAAAAATAATTTACGACACACAGGAAGAGGACAAGCTAGCTGTCACCAAAAATTCTCGAGATAAATCTCGATCATTTGTCAGAGCTCAGATCCATCCACACTGCAATTAGTATATTTTAAATGAAATGCTGTAAAAGTGGAATAAGAGAGTGATGGGAACAGGCAGGACAGCAAGTTGTTCAACTTGTTTCTATGAAATTTGGTGATTGACAAGTGTTATCATCCGTCCTGGGTAAATTAATTGATGATATTTGGTAATCGACGAATATTGCTACATTTACTGGACAATTAATTAATTAATGTGTTTTTTCTTCCCACACTCTACTAACATACTCAATTATTTGCATCTTTCTGGGTAAATTGTGTTTTGGGGAGATACAAAAAATAAAATATAATTACCCTTAAGTTCGAATGAATTCCCATGCAATGAAACTAGGGATTAGAAAATCTCCTTCCTCAGTACATAGTCATATCTTCCATTAATATGTTTTTTCTTTTTATTTTTTTACTTGTATTTTGCAATTTTTTCTATGCCGATATATTCTTAAAAATTTTTACTAATTTGTAAAATTACAATTCTTCCCCTTTTCTTTCAATATTTCAAAAAAAAAAAAAAGAAAGAAAATATTGTTGTAACAATCTGAACAGCAACTTGATGTAAAAAAAAGTTGAGAGAAGTAGGAAAAAAAAAGTGTTTTGCTTGCATAATTTCTATTGCATTTTTGTGGCGTAAAATGTGAGGAGAAAAGATTGTTTTAACTAAAAAAAAAGTTCATTATTTCTTTTTTCATCCACAAGACTTTCTTCTTTTAAACATATAATTTTTCAAAGAATGGCAAGTGAGGGGAACAAAATATATCTAAAATTTCAAAAACTGATCTGATCAAAAAAGTTTTAAAATAGTACAATTTCAGCAGGCAAGCTAAAAAGCATTTAAACAGCAAGAAATATTACACATACTGTTTATACTTATAACAGGCATCCAACGATGCAAAATTTATAATGATTTTCAAAAAACTTTTTGAAAAATAATAGACGAAGAAAGAGAAAAAATTTCAATTGATAGAAAAATGTTGTGACAACTTTTTTTTTTTTTTTTCTGATCTTTGCCTTTTTCAAACTATTGAGCCTAAAATTAATTCAAAAATATTACAAGCTTTAAATATTTACAATTGATGTCTATTAATGTGAATTTAAGTCTTTTGAAATTTATCTTAGTTTCTGTGTTCCAGGGTAATATAAATAAATAATGATCGTGAATTTGTCATCTAGTATCATAACTAAATTAAAATTTCGTTCAAACAATTAATCACTCAGTTTTAATAAGTGCCTAATAATGATTATCATTAAATATTTAATTGATGCATATGTTATAAAACTTATTTAAATAATTAGCTAGTTTTCGATTTATTACTATAAATTTCCATAGTTTAACAATTTTATTATTTGATATCTAACATAACATTGTTGACTTTAATAAGTGAAACTATAATGGAAATTATCAAATGCTAAAATTCTTTTTAGCTGGTATCGGTCCTCCAATTCCGGCTGTCATTCTAAAGAAGAAACGTAGAAAAAGGCATCGGCGTTTAAAAGCTAATTTATCTAGTAATATTGAGGTAATTTCTATTCATGTTACGAGATAAAAAGTGATGTAAAACACAAGGAAGTCTAATTTCGGAATTCATTTCTAGATTACTTTAAAATTTGCATCGACTAATGTTTTCTTATTAAAGATAATTAAAAATTTTTTATTGAAATCAAGTAGTCTGATCTTTTTCCAATAAGACTGATTAGCAGGAACAATAACACTGATCAGCATATTCTATATAATCTAAATTTGATTGAAGAAAAAAAAAAATCTTTGTAAAACTGAAATTATAGCTAGTCGTTCAATTCTTCTTCTGTAAATTCGTAAAATTTTTGATATACCAATGAAGTTCAGTCTTAATTGTAACAAATTTTTGTGAAATTACAGAAAGTGAACAGCAGTAGTTTCCGTAACAGTTCGGAGGTACCTGTTGATGAATCAGCTGAAGCACAACTTCAAGAAACATCTTCGGAACCAAATTTGAATAAGGTTATTTATCCTTTCTTCACTTTCATCCATATGACCTGATGAAATTCAAATTAAATCAAAGTTTATTTAATATTATGCCAAATCAAAACGGTTAGATTTCGAAATCAATGTATTGCATTTGTACATGCTTTTGAAAAGGCTATCAAATTATTGCATCCATTTAGATTACCGATAATTAGATTATCTACAATTGCACATTTAGGGAAATATCTTCAGTCTAAAAAGTATTTAATGCTTCCAGAAGATTTAACTCTGTTTGGATTAGTGTAAAAGTAAGTACCGATTTTTGTACAAATCTTTTGCACCTAAGTTGGACAAATAATACGTATCATTATTTGAATAAAATACGCTTGAATTTTAAATCAATGAAAATTTCATAAGATTAAAATGGAAAATTGTAGAACTCATTATCAGAACAGCCTTCTACTGAGGAGGCATCAAACAGTGAAATGCATCCACTTGGCGGATCATGCCCAGATTTATCAAATTCACAACTTTTGCTATGGGATAATTACCTGGTTAGCTGCACCTTATCAATTCAGTAGCAATTAATTGATATACCACCACAGAGTGGAACTACTTCTTAACTACTAATAATGATGTGCCTTTGATAATGCGTTGGAAATTTAATTTAATTTGTGCTACAATATTACATTATCCATAAATGTTTGGCTCTAAAATTGTTTTCCTTATCTTTTCAAAATTGCCTTTTTCATTTCAAATAAATACTAACAGAAGTACAAAACAAAAACAAACTTTATTCTATTAAGTTTGATACTATTATGAATGAAACAAACAATCTGATCAGTGAAGAGACAACAAATACGGCAACCACTGACGCTATGCGACGATCTGGTCAGTATCATTTCTTTCTTTTTCAACAATTCGAGATTTTGATGTCAAAGTAAGCATTGAAAACAATCCATTTTGAAGCTCATCTTGATTTCTTTTCATCAAATCTGTGCTTTCTTTTATAACTCTCCTAATTAAATTAATAATCTGAAAGAAAATATTGCAATTTGAATAGTTATTTGAGAATATGAAGTAGCGTCACGTCCCGTTCTTGCTGCAATAGATTCAGCTTTACATGCAGATGGCATTTGTTCCAAGCAAGTTCGACAACTAGATCGTCTACTGCAAGGTTAGACATTTCTGTTCTATTAACAGAGAATTTTATTTAAGATGAGAATTTAGGAAGCGATTATTGTATGAACAGTCAGATTAGCATCATTTAATTTAATTTATTTGCGGAAAAAGTTTGGTTCATAGTGGAGATGATCATTTATTTTTATTTTGAATTTTCATGTCATTATAATGCTGAATAAAATTTCTGCCATTTGAACTTGAGAGAAACAATAGTCTTTGTTTAGAATTTCATTTCGATAATGGTTATTTCTAGCTCATTTCCAAAATTTTTGTTTACTTATTATAAATATTTAGTCAAACTTTAAAGGAGGTGGCAGCAACACTGAGGATTCGTTGTCTGAAGATGGACTTGTTGAACGTTTACGTGATGGTTTTGAAAATCAGTTTCTTGATTCACCTGCATCAACAACTAGAAGTTTGAAAGCCGAATTTGAAGAGCTGTCTTTTAGACCAACAATTTCGGTAAAATAATTATTAAATTGATAAGCTAATTCTGGCAATTAGAATTTACCAGAAATTGAAAATTTCATATCAGTTGATTACAATCATGATAACATATTTCAGCAGTACGGTTATCCGCAAGCAGATTTTTCATGCCTTCATATAGCCACATTTAATCCACAGTACAATACAACCACATCTTCCGTTCTAAAACCGAAAAAGGTAATTATTTTCAGCTTCAGTTACAAGCCACTTTAATGATTTGAACTGCGATCTTTTTCAGATCAAATCATAAATCGTTGTTTTAATGATTTCAACCAATTGATTATTTAAAAACAATTTCTGACCAATTTTACCATGAATATGAAAAATTAAAAATTATGAAATTATTTTGTTTGTGGTTAAATTCAATCTTAAAATTTATAGGTTGATCAAATTGAAGAGGATTGCTTTGAAGGAGGACATATACGATTAAATGCATTTACTGATGGTGATGTAAGTATCTAAATACCTGCATTCCTTTTTTGCGGAATAATATTTCACAATGTTCATAAATCAGAAATCATGATAATGATATGATTTTTTTTTTTAATCAATTATTAAATTTTTCTTCGTTTAATCATCGGATGTTAAAAATGCAAATACTAAGTTTCAAAAAAGAACCAAAAAAAATTTTTTCTTTTGAAAAAAAAAATTGCAAACTTTTCAGGAATTGGCATTATCCGATTCAGAATTACCACAGTTATCTCGCTTCCAGCAACTACAATGGGCGATACAACAAAATACAAAATACTATACTAGGCTTGCAGCACCTCGAAATATGTGTTGCAGTGTTATGTGAATTATATTACAAAAGTAAAAATACTGTAATGTAATTAAAATACATAGAATACGAATAAAAAAATGATTCTGGATTATTAATAGAGTATTGAATTATTCAAATTTTGCTGATCCATATGATGAAAGCATAAAACTGCTGTAATTTGTGCATGAAATTGCAAATATCAATCAGTATCGAAATTTTTGAACATCTCTTTACTGTTACTTGTTACTTGTCAAGCGCCCCAAAATGCTGCATTTCAAAGTTATAATTTAAATTTTTATCATATCTCTCTGGAGCATATATGTGTTACAAGATTAATGATCAATGCGAATTACTAATTAAGTTACCAAAATGAAAAAAAAAAAAAAAAAAAAGGAAGAAAAAACATGTAACACAAGTAAATAGTTTTGAAATCCTGCCAAGTTCTGATTATCTGAAACAGTGCGACAAATTTCTTCACAATTGGATATATTCCAAACAGCTTTCTGCAATTTGAATTGTACCCGACATTGGTTAATGATTTAAGTGTGTTGTTTTGAATTTTTTCATTTTCAAAATTTCAGATTTTTTAAATTAATTAAACGTATATGAGGAATTCTATTCTGATCACAAACTGATCGCTACTGTGAGACTATCTTCAATTGAACTCAACTGAAAAAATTACGTTTTCCTTTGCTGATAATGATCATAGTGATTAATTATGCAATATTTCAAATTCCTAATTTTCAAATAAACAGTTCTTTGTAAAAAAAAAAAAAAAGCAATTAATCAGTATGTCACTGTTCCCTATCATTTTTTTTTTACCTTAACTATAAAATCCTGCTGTCGATCGATCAATCCAGTATGTTTTGAATATTCGGGAAATCCGAGGCAAGATAAATTAGGAAGATCGATTCAGGTGTTTCCCCTCTATCGTGAATGAATGATACTGGTGACTTCTACACAGGTGAATCTGCTCATTAGAATAATGACCATGTGGTCAACAATTAAGATATAACACCTGCAATAAAAGTCAGCAATAATGGCAGAAAGTAGAAGAGAACCAGAACCCACTGGGGGAAAAAGGCTTCCTTCTATTCTAAAATTAATTTGGAAAGAGCTAGAATTTAATTGAAGAAACTCATTGGAAAAGAAAAAAGAAAATCTCGAAATGGTTTTAGCTACTATACAATAACTTATCACTCACTACAAGACTATTTTGTGGGGATTGTTTATTTTATTTCGCATTCAGTAACATCAAGTTTTCCACTATCAGCATGACCGTACGTAAAGCACGTGTCCCACGTGTTTTCCCAGAAGACCTTCACGTCAACAGTCATCAAATAATCTCCCACTCAGACAGCCTCTGACAAAGTGTTATTGTCGTTAACTCCCACAAAATGATTCAGAAGTACTACTTGATTACGTCATTACAGTATACCTTACGGGGTTGGAATGATGCTATACAGGAGTGTGAAGTGCAATTCGTGTCAGGATTTGTTACATGGCAATGTTGCTTTTGAGCTGCAAAGACGTCAGGCGATCTTGTTGTGATTGACAATAAGCGAGAGTTGTTAAGTCTCGCTGAATAAGTTAGCTGTTGGTTATTGGCCTGTTTGCTAGACTGCACTAACTAAGGTCGCTTACTTAATGGGGCCACAAATGTGGCTTGGATTTGGGTGGTTGGACTATGGGTGTATCGTTGAACTGGGCTTATGGTCTTATTTGTAGATGGTTTTGATTTGTTGATTTGCGGCCTAGAGTGCCGTGTTGTGAGTTGGGAAGTGCTGTGTGACTTGTTTTAATTTGTTTTGATGAGTTATGGCATGAGTCACAAAATGAATGGGTTGTAAACTGAATAAAGGACTTGTCGTAGAATCTTCTGATTGGATTTTGGTGATTGTGGTTTCGAATGGTAGATTATGACTTTTATTGGCTTAAGAGAGAAATATTGCCTTGTTTACTTGTTTCGTAATAAGATTTTATTTGAATATTACAGTCTTTGTTCTATTGTGTCTGGATTCGGTCATCATCAAAATGTGTGTTACTTGTTGATGGTAATTGTGTAAAATGATTGATACATCTCTTCGACTTTGTTGGATTTAAATAACTCTTTCCACAGGTTATAGGATTATCGAGCAAGCAGTAGTTTGCAAACGAAAAAAGCTAGAAGTATGTAAATCACTTCTCCTTAAAGCAACTAATTAGTTTTTGACTTCGTTCTGGCGTCTACTTGCTGTGAGCCATTGTTAATTTAAATCGGATTGTAGTTCTTTATTTATCGCATTTTGCGTAATGGACGGTCAAAAAAGACATCACTCTGACTGTTCACTTTAAACCAGGTAGTGTTTAAGTTATCTTGGAGTGTTTCTTGATTTCTACCATAATCTTCTCCATCATATTCATATCAAAGAAATAAATCAAATAACACATTGTAGAAAATAATTAGTTCCATTTCGGAAATTGCTGGATTACAAAACAACATTATGAAAATATCATTTACGGTGAATATGCAAGTTCACTGGAGTATGTTTCATCAGTTAAAGGATTTTATACGCTACTCAGTTTCTGGGATGAGACGTGCGGTCCCATTATTCAAACTGTTATGTTTACTCTTTCAGGACATTTTGGTTTTGAATTCGATTGATTTTTTTTTGGGAATAGTGTGAAATTATTTGCCGGCTGTGGTTTTTTTTTTTTTTTTTTTTCGTTTCTCGTTGATTGTGTTATAGACGAGTTTCACGAAGAAAACTTATTTCCAGGAAGAGTATTTTTTTGTATTGTAAGGAACTTTACCAACCCCTAATACCGATTGAATTTCAGCTGCCATCGTGCTATGCCCGCGCGGTAAGCATTTTATTTCATTTCTTATTTATGAAAAGCGATATCTGTTAATAGCTACTAGGTGCAATGGTGTTTTCTTGATAAATGCCGCTTTCGTTGTTCTGGAAATAGTGCTCTTTAAATTGTCATTCTGCTTGTGTCAAAAGAAAAGTTTCTAAAAATACATTAAGCCTGACAGAAATACATTGGATTTGTTAGATTAGCAGCCATAAGTTTTTTGATATCCAAAATGATGCTGGGTTTATTTAGTAGGTTGAAAAGATACAAATCGTTAAATTATAGAGATTGAAAGGTGAATAATTTTGAATTTCAGGAAAAGTGCGGATGAAACTCCTGTGGAAAAATCGAGTGAATTGAAACATTTGCAGGTTTTTTTCTTTTTCAGATATGTGCTTCTTTCACATTATGTACAAAAAGTTCTTTTTTTTTACCCTCAGATCATGCCTGTTAATAATTTTAATGGAAATATTTTCCTTTTTTGAGGATAGTTTGACGCGGTTTTTCACTCCCACCAATCAGAGACGCTCCAGGGTTGCACAGTCATCATTCTCTTTGGAAAGTTTCGAACCCGGTGCGTCATCATCACGGGCTGTATCATGCAAAAACATCGATTCAAAAAAGGTGGATAACAGCAAGTTTGGATTTTAGTGGTTTCGCTACTCTGTTGCATTTCTGCATATATCTGTTTAGGATTCGAATAAAGAGAGAATTCGACGAAGTCCGAAGCCAGTGAGAAAGTTTTCAGCAAAAGACATTAGAAAGAATGTTCCTGGGGAAAATAATAAAGCAGTGGGAAACAGAATTGTAGGTTTCAGTGAATGTTGTTATTTCTTAAATTTCTTCTCACTATGATGAATGCATCATTCTTTATCATAGATGTAAAAATGTCAAATGAAAAGAATTTTTAATAAAACTAAGATAACTTCCACACTGTTTCTCTTTCTTCAAAGGAAAGCTGTGTTTAATTTTTGCTTTTTTTTAGCACCACTTTTCTGCTATCACCGTTGATACGAAACATGGCGATTTACATTCTGTTTCGCTACAACCTATAAGTTCTTCCTTGAAATCAGGCAAGTATTCACTGCTATTCTGTTTATTTTAAATTGCTTCTCAAGCCAATTTAGAGTGATTGATTGACTTCGAGTCTTCGAGTCGTCTTTAGTCATTAGCAAATATTTTCATTCAACATTTCATTTACTGAAATTGTAGGGCAGTCGACGCCATCACCACATCGTCGTACGGATGCACTTTTCGATGCTTTGTCTCCATATTTTAGTGCAACTTCCGAAAAAAGGCGAACTTTTTCCAAGGTAATCTTTCTTAATTTTCCTTTAGATTTTTTTTTTTTTTTTTTCGCATGTTTGTTTCATTCATGCCTTGTTTCTAGAATAGTGAGATTTGAAACAGTAGATATTTACATTGCAGGGGCATTATGTTCATCTTTCCGGTGGCCGTACTAGAACAAAAAGTGGAGAAAGCAGTACGATTCATGGTTCATCATTTATTTACGGTGTAAAGCAGAATCTGTTCAGGGAGTAGTGAGTAATCTATGATTCTTTAAATTTCTAATTTTTATCCTTTTCAGAAGAAGGTGCGTTTTCTTCAAGTTGTGTACGACAGCCGCATTCCAGCGCAGCTGTGACATCGAGCGAATCACAAGATGAATTTCCTGCTACTGAACAACGACGGTATGCTAAGATTCATTTTTTCCGTTTTGTTGAGATTTTTCGGGCTGAATTTGGATATCGAAGAAGCGAAGCGTGTCTTTTCTTTCCACTAGTAATGAAATGAGATTTAGCTCAGAGAAGCCAAATAAATATTTTAAAAAAAAGAAAGATTTTTAAAGGAATGTTTTACGTCCGGCAAGGAAGAAACGACACTTAACCCATGTAACTGAGCCAGCAACATCTTATCAAGATGCCTCATCATCTGTATGTACTGAAGTGAAGGAAAGTTCGGCGGAACGTCATTCAGTTCGAAACACATCGTTGTTTCCGGTAAAGCTATAAGTTTCTGCTTAGTTTTGAAATTTCAAACCTCGTATGTGTGGTCTTTGCATGGTTTTGGCATATGACTTGAAATCCATTTTAATTCGTCCTTCTTTATACATATTTTATGCTCTTGAGGTTTTCTATTGTTATCTAGTGAACTGGTTTGCACAAAGTCCTATACAAAACTTGACACTTCACAGTACACGACACATTCTCTAATTTTTTTTCTTGAAGTTGCAATAACAGGCTTTCAATACCAAGAACAGATCTCTCTGATAATCTTTGTATTTTAAAAATGGTCCCCACATTCTGGGATTTCCTAACAATTTTTCTTTACTTAATTGAAGTTGTAAATATCTAATGAGAATGGGTACTAGGTCGAATGTTCCTCACGCAGTTCCGGATTGCGGCATGTATCACTGCAGTCGTCATCTAGTTTGAAAAGTTTGGTTTCCAAAGGACTGGTATCGCAGCGGAGGCTGCGAACTGCTTCAATCATCCGAAAAGCCAAATCTCACAAAACGCGGTTGAAATTGCGTCAGTCATTGTCGCCTCGTCTGGTAACAAGGTTTCTTTTTGATTTATTCAAAGTATAAGCATTCGAATTATTCGTTACTTCCGATGTTAAATTTGCTTTTACTGTACTTGCATTCATTGTCTCAAAACTCTTAACTCTCACCAACCAAATGGGTGTAATTGAGTAAAAGTATTTCCCATTATCAGCTACTGCCTGACTAGCTTTGGCATTTTTAGGAAGTTTTATTCTTTGATTTTGTGAATATCTGTTGCGTGGTTTTTTCCGATTAGTTGTTTTCCTATGAGTTCCAGTTTCTATGAGCATTTTACTGCCGTTTAAAATGTCCTGTTCTGGGCGGTTATCACATATTTTTTTTTTTCTACTGTCATGTTTAGGAAGCGTGTGGTATCACTTCGTCAGCCTCATTTGGACGAATTAAGCATGACGGGAGGAACGGTTTCGTTGGCAGAACCAGTAACAATAACGAATGAAGATCGGGAATTATATAATGCAGCTCGTAATTTAGCTGGACTGGTATCTTTTCGGTTTTTCTCTACAAAGATTTTGTTGCTTTAGTATTTTAAAGGATTTCTTAAAAAAAAATTTTTGAAAAACTGAGAGAAACCGTTCCGGAGAAATATCTAAGTAAACTTTGTGCTTTGGAAGGCTTCAAACTATGAATTTCCAGGACTTTGAAGCTAGCCGCAGTGGAAGTGCCTCAGGGCAACACTTAACTTTCAGTGATACGAATGGTAATTCTCGAAATCCAAAAGCAATACGAATTGGGAGTTTTGAAATCGAAACATGGTATTCTGCACCATATCCAGCGGAATATGCTCAGTTATCAGTTTTATATCTATGTGAATTTTGCATGAAGTACATGAAAAGTTTGGAAATGAGGCAGAGACATTCGGTATGTTTCCGATGTATTATTTCTTAGATACTCTTGCACTTAAATCTATCAAGACATCAGGACCTGCAATGGAAGCATATTTTGATAGTAAAAAAGTAAAAAAAAAAAAAAAAAATAGCTTTAGAAATTGTAATTTATGATTTTGTCGCATTTTTAAAATGCTATTATGTCATATTTCAGGAACGGTGTCAACTCCGACATCCCCCGGGCAATGAGATATATCGAAAGGATGGTGTTTCAGTATTTGAGGTGCAAGGTTTCTCGATAGTTTTTTCTTTTTTTTTTTTTTTTTTTTTTTTTTTGGAGAGAAGGGGAGAAGGGAGTCGGCAAATTTCTTACAGATTTTATAGGATTTGCTTAATTCATTCATTTTTTTTTTTAGGTGGATGGTTACTGTTCAAGAATTTACTGTCAGAATATATGTCTTTTGGCGAAATTATTTCTAGATCACAAAACATTGTATTATGATGTAGAACCGTTCCTGTTCTATGTGGTAACAAGAAATGACAGTACTGGATGTCATTTCGTTGGCTATTTCTCTAAGGTTGATGTTTTTAACACTTAGTAATTGAACTTTCCTTACGGTATGTTGTTTCTTAGTCATTACTTTAATTTTTACCAGCGAGCGGAGTATATTTCACATCTGTTACCTGCTTTCAAGCATCGCCACGGTATTTTGATCATTGTCTTTCATTTTCAGGAAAAATACAGTGCACAAAAATATAATTTGTCTTGTATCATGACATTACCCGCTTACCAGAGACAGGGTTTTGGAAGGTTTTTGATTGATTTCAGTAGGTTTTTGTCAAGTTGTTAGAGAAAGAGATTAGTACGTAAAGCAGAAAATTATGAACTGCTAAATTGTTCATTAAATTTGCGACAAAAAAGTGTCAGATTATTCAGTAAAATTTGTAAACATCTTAGATTGCTTGTAATATTACTTAATAAAAGCTGATTTTTCATGACGAAGATAGAGTTTTTCCAATTCTTAGTTCAGATGCGCCTTAATGCGCATCGAATCCTCTTTTCCTCTTTCATAATGCTTTGCAATGGATTACAGGTTTTTTGTTGAGTCGAAAAGAAGGCTTGACAGGAACGCCAGAAAGACCTTTATCAGACTTGGGTCGTTTTTCGTATAAAAGTTATTGGCGGTCATCTATTTGTGAATATCTGTACAGGACTATTTCACCCGACAAAACAAAGCGACTAACTTTGAGAGGTATATGGTTTTTCCTTTAAATTTCTAAATTTTTATTGGTGGTTCCCTCTACAATATTGAAATTATTTGTTGAAAAATATATTTAAGGTATTGCTCGCGGAACAGGTATTTCTGTTTACGATGTTATGGAAACTTTACAGTCATTGAATATACTTCAGCGGGTCGATTCTCAGTATGGTTTTTTTTATTTTGTTTAGTTTCAACAAATTGTATTTTCCCGGGACTGAGAGTGAAACTTCGTACATGCGCCTAGACTAATATAAAGTCTAAGTTTTTAAGTAGCTTTGTAGAAAATGCCACAGAAGTTTTTAAGGTATCATCTACCAGTATAACGCCTAACGGAAGTAATTTCAGAATGGTAATTGTAGTGAATATGACATTGTTGAAAAATCACTGGACGAAAGCAAAAAACGACACGAAGCGTATTTGGCTGGATGAAACAAAGCTATCAGTGAGTCAGCTCTAAACTTTTGTGGAATTTGATTCCTTTTTTGTTTGCAGGATAACTTGAAAAGGAAGTTAAGAAAATTATTTAGTGTTTTAATGACTAGTCTTGAAAGAAAATGATTTTCTAGATGTAATTGAGAGAAAATTGCGACCAGACTATGGATTTTTATTTGTTTGTTTTTTAAGTCAAAAGATATTTGCAAGATTTATTAACATCAATAATGAGAGGGAAACAGGAAAATGACTAGTCCAAAAATGCTAAATGTAAGGAGCATTCGGTTTAACTTGAATCGTAGCATTGATTTCAGTGGTTGCCAGTTGCACATTCGCCTTCCAAGGAGTACGGTGAACGGACATCACATGCATTGCGCTCTCCTTTTACCAGTCCTATCCGGCAAACGGCAGTAGGGCGTAATCGTGACAGTGTAATTCAAAATGTAGGACCTGGTGGTGGTATGGAAGAATCTAAAACAAATAGTGGGTTTTTTCGAGAAAAAGGCATTAGAAACGGCAAAACAGTGCTGAAAAGGCAACGATCTGATGACAATACATCAGATGAAGAAAAAAAGACAGCGATGGGTTTGAAAAGTACATGTCGAGGTATGTAGATTTCGGCTATGCTATGTAGTGCTATATTGCTGGTAGTGCTGCTACTTGTCATCATATTTTTTATTACAGATGGAAGACAAAACAGGCGAATTTGGAGGAAAACGAGCGGTGATGATTCTGATGATGACGATGTGAAGTTGCAAAAGGAATCAAGGAAGAACATACGTTTAGGTAAAATCGTTTGCTATCAAATAGTGTGAAAATCACTTTACTTTTTATAGATTTTCAAGCTGTCCAAGTTGCTGAAAGCTGATTTTAAATTCCTAAAATTTCAGCTGAGATAAGTCAAAAGAAAATATCCAAAAAAAGTTCCACCAGTCGACGTTTCCGTAAAAGTGGGACAAAAAAGACTGTGGCGATCGAGCCTTATACATATCCATCATCATCTAATAGCGATTCGTCCGGTAAGTTTAGTAGCATAGAGTTGAAAAAATTATTTCTTCTGATGAGAAGGGAAGTTACTCAATATCTAGTTTTTTTTTCTCTACCTCTCACAAAGTGGTCCCTGAAATTCATTCCAGATCTAAGCGATGATAGTTCAGATATCCGGAAAAATGGAAAAGCCTACAAATCTACGCATAGGAAGCATATGCCTCGTTCTCACTTTAAGCGGAAAAAACAGGTGTGAATTTTTTCTGTCATCATCAATTGCAGATTTCTGGAGCAAATTTTTTTTGAAATCGCAAGGTTTTAGAGAGAAAAAAAAGCAATGCTTTTATTTCTAGTTGGTAAAGAAGTGAGAAGTGAGATAGCTGTATAGCATTTTGTTTTGTTGTTAATAGTATTTCGTTCCAGAGAAGTATCGGGAATGTTGAATCAATTGAATTGAATAACGTCAGTGAACAAGATGTTACGGCAGATAGTACAAGAGTACCTGTAAAGACGATGAACACGTATTTTTTTTTGTCTCTAAGATTGTTTAGCTTGTTCTAGAACCGATTTTTGTTGTTTATTACGTTTGTCTGGTTTAGGAATTACCACAAACTGCGCCTTTATCATATATCATCCAGCGCTGACTCAAGTGGTTCTGAAGGATCATCCGATGATTCTCTTTTGATTTTGAAGCGACGGAGAATCAGCAGTGGTGCAAAACCACTATTTTCAAGGTTCGCCATATATAATCTTCTCTATTTACTTTTAACAGAAGCATTTGTCTTTTAAGTTATTGAAATCTTTGGTTCCAGTTGTGCAAACTCTCCAGAACCAATGAAAGATGAACACATATCACCTAAATTGATTATGAATTACGAACCAAAAAGCGAAATTCCGGATAACGATAAGTTGATTACAGCCGAAGTCCAGCAACCAAGAGAAAATGAAAAGAGGTGGAACTGCTTTAACAAGTTCCGGTTATTCAAAGTTTTATAAGTAACCGATAACTGCTGCAGTATTTTTCGTTGCCTTTTGTAATTGAATTGGTAAACTTTAAGTTTGGAATTGAGTGTTGATAATGAAGATGAACTTCCGCCGACACTTGAAGCAGATGGCGTTGCAAAAGTGAATATTGATCAGAGCGAGGGCATGTTCGATGGCAGAGTAAGGAGCTCATTTTTTTTTTACATGTAATCTTCCATTTTTATGATCAATCTGTATAGCATATTTTTCCTCGAATATGTTCATTTTCGGTTTTTCTTCCATAATTTCGAAGAAAATATCTTTTGTGATTCAAATTGGATATCGTATTTACAGGATAAAGTGATGAAAGAGTGGGACAATCCTGATAGATCGTGTGGTTCCGGAAATAGTTTTCCAAATGGAATGCCGCTTCTTCGTGTAAATATTGCAGGAAATGATAGTGCATATGAGGGAGAAGATGAAGATGTACCGCCAAGATTGTCACCAAACTTTGCTCTGGTATGCTTTTGATAAGATATAGATCGCCTTATTTTTTAAATAATATCGAATATTGGTAAGGATTATTCAACACTCAAGAAATGTCGCTATGTGGGATTTTTTTTTAGATTGAAAGTAGCGATACGAATAGTCCGAAAGAACTTGAGACGGTGCCAGCCTCATCCCAAACACTACCCAACAAATCTGCACCCGATTTGCTAGCTGTGTCGTCACCTTCGAAGTCTCACGACACAGTTTCGAATAATTCAACGTCACGAATCACATCTGTCACTAACACTATTTGCGAAATGATATGTTTCTCCGAAGTTCTTTAGAAGATTTAATAGTTGTATAGTTGTAAACTGTTCATAAAATTAATTTTTGAAGTCATACAAGGCATCTGATTTCTGGTTGAATTATGGGTTTTTAGGTTAATTTGGGTGGTGATGCCGGAAGTGAAGGTGAAAGTGAAGCGGAGCAGAAAGAGTCTGGTGGTAGTCATTCGAACCACAGGAAGAATGGAAAATCTGAGGTTTTGCCGCTCAGGCTTGAAACATCAGCACTGGATAGGCCTCCAAAAGCGCCGGCAATGCTTTCCCTGCCAAATGAAGAACATGAGATGGGGCATACGGTTTGTCACTTCAGCCTGCTTCACATTTTAAGTTTGCAGAGCTGGATTGAAAAACATAAATTTAGTTTCAGGATGAAAAAACCGAAGTTGCATCGATCGGAAAAGATAGCTCCGTGGAAACGGTTGAACCTACAGTCTTCCAGAGGTATGTATTTAACTGAAGTTTTAGGCAAACAGAAAATGATCAGTTCGTATCGTTTAACTTTACCGCAAATAGTATGTGGACAGTTGCTGTATTAATCATATTTTAGTAACAGTAATTGTCGACAGCCAAATTCAATTCTTAACCAGTCTCCAGTTTTGCCGCCGAGTTCGATTCATTCGGATCTCTCTTCCCAAAGCTTTGTTTCACCGCCTTGTTCTTTACAAAAGGTAATTTTGTAGTGTCCGAGTTTGCTCATCGCTAATTCTCCACTTATTATGTGGATGTTAAATTTAAGCGTAATACATCTGATGGCTCCAGTCGTACTCCTCTTTCGCAGATTGAAGCAAGTCCTGGTGAAGTATTCATCGGTTCTGCCGAAAGGAACAGTGTTCGCTCGAACCCCTCTACTCCACATCATCTGTCGACTCAGAGTCATCCAGGTTAGAATTCAATTTATAATCTCTTATTTCCTTTTTATTACTTTTCGTTCGCTGAGGAATTATGACACCATTATACTACTGACTTAGAAAAATATTATTTATAGGCTCAGATATGATGTTTTGTGCTACAACAGCTGGAGATATGTGTTTGTCAATGATGGCTGAGACACCAGCAATGACGAACAGTACAAAAAGCATGGTAAAGTCGTCGACACCAACAATGCTGCCATCAACTGCAACTCAGCATCATTCACATAGACGAAATTCTAAGAAAGATCAAGTAAATTTTTGCATCTTGTAATTCATAAATGTAAAAATTACCACACATGGTTAAGGCGAGTGTAAAGTAGGTCGTTTTTTTAATCGTTTGTTTGAAATTATCTTCCTGTCTGAGATAAGCTGTCAGTATTGTGGAAATGTATAAATCCCATTTTTTTAAACATTTACTGACCAACCAAATAGTAGGGAAGATTCTCTGAAAAGTATTGTTCATATTTTTATTTTATTTTTGAGTCGGATGTAGCAGATAGTAAGGACCTGTGTAACAGAAGAAAAAAAAAAATTTATTAAACGAACTATTAGTTTCCTAACGAACTTCAAGAATTTTCTGTGAAATATTATTGGTGTTTTCTAGAGCCGTTCAGCTAAAAACTCTTCAAATAATCAACGAGCCCAGATGTTTATGCCTCCAACTCCACTTCCACCATATGTAATCGCAGCACCAAGTGCTGGGCAATCGTTTATGGGCCCTTCACAGGTTACACATTCACAGACAGGTATTTTCTTTTGAAAATTAAACAATGTATTGTATGCCTTCTATGTTGCATATCTTCATGCTTCGATAAAAACTCATGTAAACTAAAAAGGAATCAGTTCGAGGTCAGAAAATAGAAAATCACAGTAAATCTATAATGATTTCTACCAATTGCCTTAATCCCGGTGTTTTTGTAGATGAGTTCGGTTCGGGTTCTTTTTTTTTTTGAAGTAAAGGCTTATTGCTTTTAGCTGTAGTGAAATTTACAATGGTACCGAAGTTTTTGTCATTTTCCTCAAACTACAATATTTCAGGGTCCTATTATGCAGGAAGTTATGCGAATTCTCGACATCCTACATACTTTGACTCACAGTTCCACTCTAATGCTTTGTCAACGGCAGCTGCTTCAGCCACTTATCCAGCTTCGAGTGTAAGCTATCCATCCCATTTAGGTAGCATAGGGAAAACACATCCTATGGGAGCTGCTGTTCAGAGTGGTTTTTCGTACTCTTATCCTCGTGGTATGCATCAGGTAATTTTTCCCTTTTATTTTAAAATTCTTTTTAAGTTAAATGAAAATTTCATGTAGATGTGCAAGGTTTTTCGAGTGTTTTGCTTAAAAGAATTATCTAAGAAAGTAGTAGGAGGACTCCACTAAGCTTTTTGTCTGCTATATAGTCTGAATTTTTTTTTAGGCAGGTGCTAACATGGGCTTGACAGGTGGCGGTGGAACGATTGGGCCAGTAACTCCGCAGCATATGATCGGTGTGCAGTGTCCAGACTTGCAGAATACTACTCAAGCGAACGCAGCAGCTTCGTGGAGGTAAATTATTAGTTCTATAAAGACAATTATTGAGCTGATAATGATAGTTCACTAACTTTCATAGTAATTGTTTTAGCTAAAAAGCTTACTATCACAAACTTTAATAGTAATTGTTTCAGCGAAAAAAACTTACTATCAGTAGATCATTTATTCAGATATCCTACCCCACCGGCTCCATTTTCGGGTCATTTTATGGATGCTTTTGGTGGTGGTATGCCATCAGCAGCTAGTGGCAGCCAGTTTGCATTACCAAATCAGCTTTATTATCAGCATGGTTATCATCCGTACTTGATGCCAATGATGCGGAATGATTAACCTCTGTTCCTGATTTACATGAGCCAAACAGAGTTTATTTTATTTATAAATCTCGCGGAGAATTTTTTCTGGCTAGCTGAATTGTAGATATTGTATTTACAATTCTTGATTTACATCCAGTGAACAACATCAATAATTTGTTTATTTGATATTTTTAAACACTTAAAATTTATTTTTCGACTTTTGTAAAAAGTCTTTGCCAGAAGCTTTGCAAAAGCATTTCTACTCTACTTCAAACATATCTAAACTTTTTCTTGCAGTCCATTTCGTATCCGCAGATTCGTGTTTTTTCTTTTTTTTCACAACAAAAAAAAAAAACATGAAAGAGATTTTCCTTTTTTGTTTTTTCAGTACTTGATATCTCTTTTTTGCTGTTAATGTGATTGTTCGGGTAACCTGGCTTTAATGTTACTTTCCTTTCTGTTACAGAAAAGAAAAATCTAATAACAAAATCTACCCTAACAGGTTTTCTCAATCTACGTTTTGCTTTGTATCACCATTTGATCTCGTCATTTATTTTATTTCATTCAGACGTCAACAATGAAATTTAGTAAGAAAATTGATGAGGATATAATCCTTCTCTATAATTCAAATCCCAAATTAAATGTGATCAATGGGAGTTATGAGTAGAAAGAACCCTTATCGCTTTAAATTATTTTACAGAAGATGTCACACGGGCACTTTATCTATCTCTCTCTCCCTGATCTTTGTTAAATGAGCTCTTTTATTGCTATTATTCTGTTTTCACTTACAGATTTTTTTTCTGAAAGAAAATTGGAATTTATTTCCTTTTTATCGAATCTTCTTTTTAAGTAATCATTCTGTAGCTTCAAGAATCGTCGGTTTTCTCCCTTTGCTCTCTCCTTATCTCAAATAATTTAGTGTCACATTGCATTGTATAACTTGTGTTTTACTACCAGTTCTATATTTAGATTTTGTATTTCATATATAATGATTTTATATTTTTCATGCAATGATTTGTTATTTTGCATACAATGATTTTGCATTTTGTATACGACAACTTTGTACTTGCATAGAATAATTTTGTACTTTACATACAATAATTTTGTACTTTGCATACAATGATTTTGTATTTCGCATCATTGATTTTGTATTTTGGATATTATGATTTTATATTTTCTATATAATAATTTTATATTTTGTATACAGTTGTGCATTACAAATGCAGCAGTGATCAAATTTGATGAGAATATGGCTATGCGCTTTAAACTATCTTGTGAAAGAGGTCACCGGGAACTTTCTTTAATCTTTTTATTAAATGAGCTCTCTTATTGTTATTGTCCCATTTTCGCATAAAAATGAAATTATTTGGAAAAAATGGGGTTTTTTTTTTTTTTTTTTTTTTTTAAATAAGTTTGTTCAAATAATCTTTAATTTACAAGTAGTTTTCGTCTCTTCTTTTGTACTTTTTGGTTTTATTGTCAGTATTTTCAGATGTATGTCGCATCATATCGAATAATCGTATTTTGTTTCAAGTTTTCTCCTCTGGTTTTGTGTATAGAGAGATGCATTATAAATACAGTGGTGATCAACTAACTGTTTAATCCTTTTTATATCCATTGATAATTTCGACGTATAACCTAGCATATGCAGTAAAGCTTTAAGGTAACTCGAAAAGGCACTGATGGCATATTGGCAGATTGGACAGCCTAGTAAGGTTCAAAATATGGGTGAAGTGGTTGTTATTTTCAACTCTTTCCTGCATATTGAGTTATAGCTTACTGCGTCAGGCTGCAGTTAACTTGGAAAAGTTTGGTAAGGGAATTTTGGTTATTAGCTTGTTCACTGTGGTTTTACAAGGCTTCTTAATGCCATTATGAATGTCGTCGATATTATGGAGCCACTGGGTGGTGTTTTTTGCTCGTCATAAATAACAGCAATTTTATTTAATGAAATTCAACAGAATCAAGTTATTGTTGGATTACACTAATTCAGTTATTACATTCCTTTTCCATCTTTTATTTAACTTTTCTAAAATATAATGAAACTGCTTCAAATACATGAAGGAACGGGATCTATAAGAAGAGGAACTTCGTGGTTCATTCGCTGAAGTAGTGGTTAAATTTAATAGTTCAATTAATGCAAATAGGATATAATCAAAGCTTGTAACCATTTTGGTCAGAGTTTACCTCGCTTTTATTATATAAAATAAAAATATTGGTTTGATAAATTAATGCAACAAGCCATTTTGTTATTTTGTGCAGAATTTCCAAATTATACTATTTTGGTGTTCCTGTATAATAAGTTATCTTTCATAACAGGTGCAATTTACGATTCCTCCTCATTTTTTTATATTTTTTTTTTCTCCTTCGGAACTTCGTGAACTAATCGAATTTTTACATTAAATGAATCAAAAAAAGTTGATGGGTTTGATTTTATGATTGTACAGTACTCTGAAGTCATCAAGATTAAATTTGAATGCGTTTATTCAATTTAAGCAGGATATAGCTGTATTCCTTCAATTCGGTGATTGACCTTACATAATGGTTTTTTAGTGGTGTCTGCTATTTAAAACTTGCTTAAAATCTGGCAGAAATTGCTTTAGCATAATTTTCATCTCATTGATTTCTAAACCTGACCTGAATAATTTACAATATTCGGAAAAGTAGAATGGTCCTTCATCACACCACATATCGTTCCTTTATGTCATTTCCAAACATAAAATTATGTAAAATGAAGCAACAATGTACAGAAAGATGATCCTGATATCCAGATACATGCTCTGGAAAATCATATTTGAGTTGGATAAGCTTAATGGTGTCATAAAAGAAAACCAAAAGTCTATTTAAGAATTAAGCGTTGCAATACTAGTGCAAAAGGAAGTTAAATTTTCGAAGGGATGAAATTCAAAAAATAAATAAATATGTGAACTAGCAATGAAGGCGAAGCGTAAAGTTTATTGTCGCTCATTTCTCCATCAAATAAGGCAAAGAAAAGAGTGAAGAATGCAAAAATAAAGAGTTAGATAGAGCTTAAAATTATGTCATCAATTTGCTTCAATTAAATTTGCTTCAAAATTATGCTCTCAATTGTGTGGAATTCCTACACTTTTTTTCTTTTTAAATTAAATTTATACTCTTTAAATTTTCAATGTTCTGTTCAATTTTGAAGTATCGAAAAAAAAAAAAAGTACAGGAATGAAGGGGAGAAGTAGGGAGGAGTGATAAATGAAAAAAAAAAAAGAAAAAAAAAGAAAAGAAAAAAAAGCAGTTTCAAGAGGAAAGGTAACATAAAATACGGAAAGGTAAGCTAAGCTATGAAGGAAAGGGAAAGGAAGAGGAAGGAAGCCTTTTCTGGGCTGAAACAGTGGGTGGTAATAGGGAAGGTCAAAGAACAAAATTTTAGTGAAGAATTGGTTTTTTTTTTTTTTTTTTGAAATTTCAAAATCATTCAACTAACTGACGTAATTGGTCCTTCTTCTTGCCAATTTTTAGCCTTGACCGATCGGACAGTCATTCCATTTCAAACTTTCGCTGCTACTAATATAAATCAATGAATTCGCTCTCCTCACTAATTACTTTTATGTTTCTAAAAAAATTTTTTCTTTTGTTCGATGAAATAATTTTTATGATTGATTTATTAACATTAGTATGTTAGTAATTTGTGAATTTTTAACTTATTGTTAGGTTCCAAATTAAAAGTGACTAAAATTAAAATTTGAAACAGTCAAATTGAGATGGAATATGCTTCCTAAACATTTAGTGACTTAAATAATCTAATCTGAAATATTGCCAAAAAATTTTGTTAGAGAATTATCATATTATCATCATTTCAACGAACATTTTTCCAAATACCATTTCTTCCATAATAAAATACCGGATATTTTAGAGCACAAAATTTTCATTTCTGTATTATCTTTTCACAAATTCTAAATTAATTATATATTTATTATTTTGATCAAATACTTCATAGAAAAATCTATCATTTCACCATTTTCCAGTAATTACAGCCGAAGAAAAAAGCACAAGATAATCTAACTAATCTGTTATCAGTTACCTTAAAACAAAATTATCGAGATGAACGATAATGTTGTATGTGATTTCCTCCTCTCTTGCAGCTATAACGATTTTGTTTTGTCCATTTTTTTTTTTCTAAAAAAGTTGAAAAAGAAGAATTTCAAAAATGTTTTCTGGTTTTTCAGTTTTTCAGTATTGCTGGTATATACCGTACTATTCACGGAAAAGATTTAAAAATGCCATTTACGGAAAGGATATCGAAATGCCGAGAAGGTATTATTTTAGGATGTGGTAATCCACTTTTAGATATACGAGCTGACGTAAGTAATGAATTTTTAAAAAAATGGAATTTAAAAGAAAATGACGCGATAATAGCGGATGATCAACGGATACATATGTAAGCTTCTAATTTTAATTCAATTAATGTCATTAAAGTATATAATTCAATGAGGTTTTTCTTTCTTTGCTCGATCCTCTCTTTTTTTTTTTTGCGAATCTTTAATCATTTATATATCATAATAATATATTGTGTCCTGAATTGGATAGTTTTTAATGAACTATTAGATTTTAGTTCTTCAACTAGAAATTTTTTTATTTTTTTTCAAGAATTTTGCTTTTTTTTTCGGTAAAAACGATCAAACAAAATTTTGAAATTTTTTTGAATCAATTTTATTACAGACTACTGCAGATGAAAAATTGCTTCATGCGTAATTTAAATTTATAATAACGATACTTTAAAATTCCATTGAGTAAAATCCTAGTTTGATTATTTAGTTTGATTATCAGTTTAAATAGCAGTTATTTTCCAAAATTTTTTTATGCAAATTTTTAAGTTAAAAATTTCATACTTGAGGTTCCGAGAATTAGTGGAAAATTATGATGTATCTTATACACCTGGTGGAGCAACGCTAAATTCACTTCGTGTTTGCCAGGTGAAACAAAATTTCATTAATTTTTTAAATGAAAAATTTTCATTATGAAAGAATCACTTAACTTTAAATAATGAATTTTTTTTTATTGATCTAATTTGCTTCATTTTCAATATTTTGCTAAAAAAAATTTTTTTTAAAGGGAAGACAGGTCATAATCATCAGTTAATAGTAGTTTGTAGTGGATACTAAATGAACCAAATCGTGCAACATTTTTCGGCTGCATAGGAGATGATTACTATGGTAATATCCTAAAACAGAAAACCCAAGAAGCAAGTCTTAATGCATGTTTTCAAGTGAGAAAAGATGAAAAAACGGGAACATGTGCTGCTCTTATCATCAATGAACATAGGTTAGTTATCACTTTCAATAATCACTTGAAAAAAAAAAAAAAAAAAAAAGGAAATTGTCAAAAAATAGTTGATGGATGATGTCGAATTTCAATTTAATAAGTAAAAGTTTTTTTTTTTTTTTCAGAAAACTCATACAATCTACCCACAAACATAATTTACATTTAATTTTAGTTCATATACGAATTCACATTTAGTTTTAATTCATATTTCGAATTCATATTTTCATATTTAGTTCATATACGAATATTTCATATCTCATACAATCTATCCACAAACGTAATTTACATTTAATTTTAGTTCATATGCGATAATAAATTCTCATTTCAGATCTCTTTGTGCACATCTCGCGGCAGCAAATTTATTCACTGTGGACCATTTGGAAGACGCAAGAAATTATGATTTAATTGAAAAAGCTCAATATTTCTATATATCGGTTAATTTGTCTTTTGTTTCGTTTTATAGTATAGCGAGGGATTTAAAGAATTTTTCCATAAAGTATAATTATTAATTAATTTATTTATTTTTTGATAGCATTTTGTGAAATGCTGACTAAACAAATCAGTTCCTAATTTTTTTAAAAAAAAAAAAGAAAAAAGTAAATTATAATTGAGATGACTAATTTAAAACGAAGGAATAAAAAGTTCTTTTTTTCCAAATAAATTAATTAATCAAACAATTAATTGAAATAGAAATAAGAACGAAGCCAAAACAACAACAACAAAAAAAAAAGCAGGAAAAAGAAAGAATAAAAATCTATGTGGATATATTGGAGTTGATTGGAATATTTCGTGGTTGTATATTAAAATTATGCAAATTTTAGGGATTTTTTTTGACTGTCTGTCCGGCAGCTGTTATTTCTATTGCTAGGCATGCTAGCGAACGTAACAAGGTTTTTTTTTTCCCGCTTTATCGTGGATTTTATTGTAAAAATTAAAAATAATTAACGATGAAAATTATTAATTTCAATAATTTGATAAAATCACATTAAAATACAACTTTTTTTTTCCTAGAAATAGAAGTAAACAGTCTTAAATTATGTCATCACCTAATTTCACCGATTTTTATGTGCTTCGTTGATCAATCAATTCATTTACCGATCTTCATTGGCTCCATTTTCTTCAAATAAACACACCATCTTCTATTTCGAAAGTTCAAATTTTTATTCTATTATTTCAAAAAAATAGCATAGTTTTTTCACCTTTCTTCCTCTTTTCAGGTATTTGCAACAAATTTAGCAGCGCCATTCATTCCTAAACATTATCGGAATGAATTTCTGAGCATCCTACCATACGTAGACATTTTGTTTGGAAATGAAAACGAAGCTGAAACATTTGCGGATGTAAACAACTACAATATTAATGATTTGGGTAAAATATGCAAGAAGATTGCTGCATCACCAAAGGTTATTTTTTTTTTATTCAGAATTTTATAAAATAATTTTCTGAAGTAAAATTCTACTTTTATTTTTTATTGGAAAAGATTTGCGACCTTTAATTTTCATTAAGGTTAATAAAAAGCGTCAGAGGATCATTATCTTTACTCAAGGATCCGATCCGACAATTGTTTTCCAAGATGGCACTGGTATTGTAGAATATCCAGTTACAAAATTGAAACACGAAGAAATAGTTGATACAAATGGAGCTGGTGATGCATTTGTTGGTGGTAAATGATTTATTTTGTTGAAAACTTATAAAATTTTGCTTTCTTTCATTCAGTTGAATTTTGAAAAAAAAAAATGGATTTTTCGACTTCAATTAATCCTTTTTATTTACCATTTAATAGAAAATGAAAATTCCCACTGGCATTCAGCTAATATGTTTTACATTTAACTTAAGTTTATTTGCTCAAAGTAATTTCCTTTTTTTTTTTTTTTTTTTTTTTTTGAATTTACCATCATAATTAATGCACATGATTTTCAAACAACATGTTAATTTGTTAATTTTCATTTCTTTTTCATTTTTCAGGATTCTTATCACAATACATACAAAATAAATCGGTAACGGAATCAATCGAATGTGGACATTATGCTGCAGCAACAATAATACGGCAAGAAGGGTGCACATTCCCAACATCCTGTCTCTATCATTAAAATTTCTTTTTAAATATGAAAATTTCCATTTATCACCTGCCTGTCTCCTCCCTACTCATCTTTATGGAATTCTCGGGTTAGTTAACTGAGGTGGTCGCTCAAATCATTATCACTAAATTATACCTACCCCACGAGAGGAAGAACTGACATGACTCTCGTACCACTAAGGAATTGTTTTTTTTTTTTAATTTTTCATACTTCGCTTCATTGTTCCCATGCTTGCAGCTACAAACATTGTTTCTTTTCCTCGAAAGTTTTTGAAATTGGATTTTTTTTCAATGATTTATTTTATATTTTGTTAGAATCGAATATAAAGGCACAGGAAATGCTAATGCAAAAATCAGAAAGTCAGGACAATATTTGTATGTCTAACAAAGTATATACATATAACACAGTAGATTAAGATTCATTTCAAAGTGCACGAAAAAAAAAGAATATAAATGGAAGGATGCAAGAAAAACCAGCACAATCACTCACATGTCATGAAAACAGTATGAAGAGATGAAGACCAGTTTACAGGATCGCTATTTGAATGAGGGATCTTAAGGACATAAACATACAAGAGGCAAGAAAGTGAATAAGTTGATGATAATACAATAATACACAATATTGTACTCTAAAGCCATAGGTGAAGTAAAAAGTTACCTATCTTCGTATCCATACCAAGAAAATATCGGAGATTCAGAATTAAAAGATTCTTGTCCATTTTCATTCTGATATAACAGTGGTACTTAAAAATTAGAACTTTCGAGTTACCGGGTATGTCTGTATAAAACTCCATGACATTTCTGTCTGAAAAATTCGTAGTATCATCACACACAGGTTCCAACAACTAAGAAATTAATATGTACACAGTAGTATCGTGAATTCACTAAAAAGTTTAGTCATTAATAAGCGAAAGATAAGTGACATGATAAAAGCAAATTATTGAGGATCAGTTATTCCTCCCGCCGGTTGCTAAAGCCTAAATATATTGATCATGAATTTTTTTTTTGCAAAACTTTTCAGGAAAGACTGCAATGTCAAAAAAAAAAAAAATGTCATGAACTCCACTGCACCGAGTAAAAACAGACTACAAAAAACATCAAGAAAAGTATGACACCACACCATCAGGAAAGCTACTTCATATAAAATAGACCACAATACCTATCAGTTTTTTAGCTTTCGTCAGCAAAAAAATTAAGTGGCGCATATCAATGATGACAATCACATCACAGGCCAGTTTAGATGAATAACTTAATTACAGTATATATTTGGCACGTCACACATACACACAAATGGACATAGTACAAATACACTGAATGAGCAAGTAGTTTACGTTACACGATGTAATAATATAGTTAAAAGTGGTTTTCGATCAAGCAGGAGTTCAATTCACACAAGAAATCGAAAATGGAGTGTTCTTGGATGCTTAGGTAAAAGCGTAGGCACTTATAATGAAATATTGGAAAGAAACTGAAGAAACTTATAATTGATCCGATTGAATCTTTCACCTTTCATCCAGAAGGAATAAGGTCGGCATAATCTGGCATTACGATATCCACTTGTCCTACAGCCCAACGCAGTATTTCATTCCCTTTACTAGTTATTGGAGATACCTGAAAAACAATCTCAAAAAATTAAAAGTTGAGGAGGAAGGAAATTGAAAGTCTGGTCACAGATTGTCAGAAGTTTTTTTTCATATACATATGACCATGGTTAAAAGAAAAAATTCCTACAAATAAATTCAAAAAGGACCAAAAAAGAATTCGCTGAAATCACAGGAACTGTGAATGACTGATAAAATTTTATATACACATATATATACGAATTACTTGAAATTACCTCATGGAAAGCAACAAGTTCATGAAGATGACTGTGCACTACTTGATTTGTTCCCAAAAACTGATAGCCTTGGGGTATACGTTCAATCAAGAAATGCTTTATATTGCCATCGCCAACAACATATGAAATGGTATAACCCCAAATACGTTCCGAAACGCGGACGAGGAATGAACCCGAAGGTTTATTCTGTAGCATTTGATCTGCTCTACTGCGTGAAATTATTCCTATGATCAAAAGCAGTTATAACGATTTCAAATTGAAATGAGTGGTTACGACTAAATAATTATAATTTCTGAACAGCTAACATTAATAAACTAAGAATTAAGTGTCTTTTTCTTTCATACAAGGAAATATTTTTTTAGAAGAGCAACAGATTGAAAAGGTGAGTTACCATGAAACCAAATAGCTGGTCGATGTGTCACTGGATCCAAACCGGTTCCTCGCAGTAGCTCTTCAGTTCTGAACCAGTTTATAATTGCTTCACGTGACTTCGGCTTGGGAGGACGAGGTAAACTCTTCCTGGAAACAATACTACTCCTATAAGAAATTATTCTGAGGCAATATAGCAAGCTGCAAATTGAAACAAGCCAAGTACTCCTTCTAAACTTTACTGACATAAGCCTGATTTAAGCAGTATGTTATGTGAGAGTAGACTATAACCATAGATAAACACCCTGGAAAAACAAACTTCTGTCAAGTTAACAACCCATAGATTGAGCTTAATGTCAGATTGCATTCCCAAAATCAAAAAAAGAAAAAAAAAAAAAAAACAACTGCTACTAGAACGATCAAATCATTTAGCTCCTTCTGGTGTTTCTTTAACAACCAAAAAATGAAATAACCTACAGAGCATCCTTCAAAGGTGAAGCATTTTTGTCTTTGAGGAAAGGTAAAATTGAACTCGATGTACGCAAACTCTGCTGACGGTGCTGTTCGCGAGCTCTCTGCGCAATTCGTCGAATTTGAGCTTCTGCTTCACGTGCCTTTCTTTCTGGAGCAGTACAAAAGTACTAACATGAAATACTGTAAAAAGTACTGAATAATAAAAAAGAAAAAAAGTAAAAAAAAAAGTACTCAGTATCAGTAATGCTAACCCTGCTCCTCCCAAGCTTGTTCAACACGTTCCGCTTCTTGTTCTGCTTCTCTGTCGAACTGCTGGTGTTTTTCTTTAATTTTTTCGAAAATCTCTGACTGTCGCTTAGTAATTTCTTCGTCAATGTCTAAAACTACAATTAACTTAAAGACTGAGAACCATATAAATTTTGTACATGAAAAAATGGATACTGAAAATCGAACCCGTTAAATCAGATCTAGCACCAAGACCAAGCCGAAATTTCACCACTGTGTTGTCACCGCAATCTATTTTCTGAGGCGGAATTCCCTGCGTATTCCAAACTCTTGACACTGGAAAACTGCAAGGATTTCCAGTGGGACTACTACTCTCTTTCACCAAAGCAGATTTTGTAGCATTTGTCGCTGTACCAAATCTCTGAAATCCGTCACTCTAATTAACAAATAACTTCAACTTCTTTATAAGCCTGCACACCACACTGACTAAACAATCAAAATTTAACCTTCAGTCCATACGGGCTACTGCGATCCACCATTGCATCTCGTTTCCCAAATCCAAAAGCAGGACGGAAGTCTGGTCCAGAAGACTCGGAAGAAAGTGGCGAATAGCTGTTGTAAGCTCCATAAGGGAAGTCTACAACTTCACTGCTTACTCTTCCCGGAAATATACGGCTCGAATTATCAGCAAAACTTTCACCAAAATTAGTATTAGACGTAGAAGTACTTGGTAAAACTTGTGACTTGTCATCCGAACCATTGCTCTAAAATAACTTCCACGTATCAAAAAACAGTCTATTCAAGCTCAAGCTTACCATTAAATTTGGCCAAGTATAAACCAAAAAAAAAGATTTACCTTTGGAAAGTCTGTGTATAAATTTGAACCAAATGTCTTTTCTGTTATCGGTTGTTCAGCACTAGTCTCATTTGAAAGTTGATCACCTTGATTGCCATTATCAGAAAGAGGACTCTCGTTAGATTTTTTAAGGATACTTTTGCGAGACAATTCTGGAGCAAAAGTGGCACGGGAAGGTAACTGTATATTACCATTATGTGCTGAGCCAAACAATGAGTCCGCATCATCATATACAGATTCCTGAAACCGTAATCTGAAAGCTACAGGTCGGAATGAATTTTACAAAATTTTTAACAATTATGCAAGAAGCAAGTGCAATCATCAAAAACGTAAAATTTAGAAAAAAAAGAAAAGAAAAAAACCAGCATCCCAGACTTGAGGCACACTTTCAAGATATCAGCAAATATGAAGTATGATGGAATATATACTTGTATCTTGTTATATGAATATGGACTATTCCACGGTCTAATACGGCTAAGCTGTTCCTTTAACGTGTTTTCATCTTCATGTGGTCCCACCACCGGTACATCACCATTATTCAGTTCCATTAAGCTGTAATGCTATATTTGTATGCATGCATATAACTGCGATGTAGCCTGAATCTTTCTAGACAATAATCAATGTCTAGATTGGACATAATTACTCCGGATATGTAATCAAGAAGTTTACTACAAAAATAATGAAAATAATGGCTACCGCATGCTTTCCAGCATTTCCTTTTCAGCAATCTGTCGTGCTTCCTCTAGAGCCCGCTTTTCCGTAATTTGCTCAATAGTTAAATCATCCTTATGTTCACCCATAACCCAAACCCAAACTTCACCATCTTCTCCTTTCAACCATCTGCAAATAAAACTAAATTCAAATGAATACTACTAAAATTCAAAATGTGAAAGATATTCCAACCTTAATTATTTATTTGCTTTATTTGAATCAGTTTCAAAAGTTCTACCTGATCCTTCGCGAATTATCCTTCGATTTGTTATTTTGGGCTTCACCCTCTTGCTCACATTTCTCTTCATAAGCTTTCCAACGTTTTACTTGTTCCTCTCTCATTTTAATAAACAATATCTGTTTTTGCTCCTCATCCAGTGCATCCAAAATTTCTGGATCCACGAACATCTGCAACGAATATTAAAGAAGATGAGAAGTGCAGAGCATAATTTTATCACTTGAAAATCGAATTTTTCATCTCTTTTTAAATCTTTATTAAAGTTCTTCGAAATTTCTCTAAAATATTCTTTCCAAAGATATTTTTGTTGAGATCTGAAATTAGAGAGAAATGACAGCAAAACCTCCCAGAATGTGAGGAAAATAAAAGCTTACTTGATCCAGTATTTGTTGTAGCATACTCATGTTAACTTCTGTGTTGCATCACTTTCAATGTCCGTAACAACAAATCAGGAAATTCCACGAGGATAAATCCTCGTTACGAGTAGGAACAGACAGTAACAAGGGTCGGCGGCTAAGTACCACAACTGAACTACAAAATACACCACCAATCCCCTACCGAAATCATTTCAAATAGTCGAAAGACCGTGTTATTATTTAACGCAGCCAATAGTGTTAAGAGTAGGAGCAGAAGGTAGTATTTCCGGGATATACCCATTGTCGTGATTTTTGTGTTTGACCTTAAATGTCTCATGCGAAATCCTCGGAACTTCCATTATGTTAAGCAGGCTGGTTATGTGAAAAGATTTTTATAGTGAGATTTAACAGGGGTCATTGACCTCTCTGGCAAACCATACTCGTCAGTTGCATAACCGCTTCCGGTATTTTCTGAACACTAAGCTGCATATTGTAAAATATAGCTGTACTGATGATAAAATGCTTAAGTTTATGTAAAAGCTGAGAGATTATAAATGATTTATTCCCATGTAATTACCACATGATGATTAAAAACAGTCCGCTTTCAATCCTTTGTCTTGTGTGACGTTTTCCATATCGAATGGTTTTTGACGATACAGTATGATCCATTGAAACGTTTTGCGAACTTCTAGTTACTTTTAAAATTGCAGAAGTGAACTAATAAACTAAATTTTGAGGTGATTAGAATTCTCATTTACATGGTAGCACTTTTGTTGTATTTTCACCAATTTTTATTAGGACTTTATGAACTTTGCAAGACTGAATTTAATGAGTCCACTTTAACCATGAGCACAGAAAGTGTTTCAGGCACTGATCGAGTACTGCTGTAGATGAGCAAGTTCAATGCCGACGTCATATTCTACGTCCACCAAACCTCCATTTGTTGCATTAGAAACGAGGTAAACTTGATTTTGTTCTGATCATAGGGCGGAACATTTGGAACATGACATCCTAGTCTTACTTGTGTTTTTAAGGATAACAACTAAATAAGATGACTTAATTAGGTAATAAAACCTTATTGTCGGGTGGAACTTTTATAATTATAATAATTAGGATGTAGTCTTAGTTAGTCTTGATAATGGTATCGGTCTGGTTAAATACATATTTTTGAAATATTTTATGAACATTTATATTATTTGTTTTTAAAATATTGTCGTGACGACGATCATGTACTTGTTCATACCATTAAGGCATACTTGTCTTATTGACTGCGTACATGAATGTTAAGAGGTAACTCAGTAATTGCTGATATTTGTTGGATTGGTTTAAATTCTGATATTTCGGATTTTAAGCATGGGAATGATCTGCATCGAACTATATTGGGACCATGCTCCTCGAACATGCAAAAATTTTGCTGAACTTGCTCGTCGTGGTTACTACAACGGAACTATATTCCATAGAATAATTGCAGATTTTATGATACAGGGTGGTGATCCAACTGGGACTGGTTTGTTTTCCAAATTTCTTTCCTGTTAGAAACTGGTAATATATGAATTTAGATTTTTAAAGTAGAAAATCATACTAGGTAATTGTAAATAGGTCAGAAACCATTATTTTTTACTGGTAAGTGTGCTTATTTTTCATGCAGTATTGCTGCATGCTCCGGACGTAGATCTTCCTTTTCTTCGTTTTAGGTCGTGGTGGTGCATCGATTTATGGTGATAGATTTCCGGATGAAATCCATGATAATTTGAAGCATAGCGGTGCAGGGATCATCTCGATGGCTAATACCGGACCAAACACGAATGGTTCACAGTTTTTTATCACTCTAGCACCAGCACAGCATCTGGACGGGAAGCATACAATTTTTGGACGGGTTGCTGCTGGAATGAGAGTACGTTATTTTGCTCATCTTCTTTATTAACCAATAATCCGATATTTTTTTGGAAACTCCGTTCATTTTTACGTGAAAATATTTATCCATTACTTATACACTTTTACTTGCGAAAAGTAGAAAGCAAAAGTAAGCTGGTGGTAGTAATAGTGTGGAGCAGTGCCGTAGACCTAATATTTCCAATACAAGGAAGTGTGCAAAACACTCAGTTGTCTTGATAAGATGAAATCGTCGATTATTCAATTGTCTTGATAAGATAAAAATGGTCGATTAAAAACGAGAAGGAGCCTAAATCAAATTAAGACATTTAGGAGTTTGAGCTGAAGTCTACGTTATGACATATTTAGAAGTAATTTTGGGAATACAAAAGCATAACTGCTGTATAGGAACAGATCTGTTGCTGTAGAAATATCTGCAGAACGTTTAATTTTGGGACTTACCTCAAGAGTTATTTAATATTTACTGAACAATTCGCTGTATTGGAAAATATAAGCAGTATCAACGTGTCTGTTGTGGATATGCATTTCATTTTCCACTCTTTTGAGTATCTTTGCTGCGTTTGGGACATCAAGAAAGCGTTGTTAGCGTCAGAAAGCGTCTTCTTGCTACAACAATTTTAATAATTGAGATTCTTTAGTGCAAGGCAAAAAAAAAAAAAAAACTAAAATCGCAAGCAAATGCTGCAGTTATGTGTCTTTGTTTCAGGCGGTACAAAAGATTGGATTGGTGGATACAGACGCCCATGACCGGCCAAAAAATGAAGTTCGAATACTGAAAGCTTTTCCTAAGGATGACTCGCGCAACTGATTACCTGTTTTTCAGGATGGGTGTGATGACAGATGGAGAAACAAATGGATCGAAATTCATCTGTCTGCAATAATAATTTTTGTGAAATGATCTCAAAAAAAAAAAAAAAATTGTTACGACTGCGGTTAATGTTACTTTATAGATTTTTGGTTGCTGAAAATGTTTATATATTCAGGCTGTTTAAATAAGATGATGCTGTCTAAGCTCTTCGTAATGAGGTGGATACGTTTCCGTTATCCAGAATATGATTTACGAATGGCATGGATGGGCGTGTTCGCTTTGAGAGCATGTAATGTGTGCATCTGCATTTGTGAAGTTCTAGTTTATGTAAGCTGATTTTTGTTGAACGTTTTTCTGCGAAGTGGTTGAATATGTCACGTTGGCTGTTGTTCTGCATTCTGTTCCCATTCGCTGGTTGTTTCTATGTTCTGAACAGTATTTTCCCGGTAACATCTATGTAAGCGCTTACGTTTTACTGTTAATAATTTGAAAATTTTGAGTGGACTTTCCCAACAGAAGCTTTTTAAGTCATTTTACAACTCTTTTGTTCTTTGTTAAATTTAAAGCTTACCTTTCCAGCTTTTAATCACTGTTAATAACTTGTTGGAGAAGTAGATTTAGGTGGATGGTTAATTTTCTAATAATATATGCAGGCTTGAAAGGAAAATAGTGTGTATCCGTACTACTAGGTAAACTTGGCTAAGATTATTTAGTTTATGGCAAGAGCGCAGGTTTTATACAGGTTATTGCAAGTGACGTTCATGATTTTCTTTTCCCATAGCCGTTGTTTAATGAAGTTTTTGGATTTCGAGTACGTAAATAAACAAGTAACTTGAATGAAGAACTATGTAAAGAGGAAGGAATATAGTGAACAATTTGATTGCTATTAATGCGTTGAAACAATTAACTTGTTTTTGTCCTACTCTAATGGAAGCATTCACTTCAATTTTATTACATGAAATCGTTTAACCGGATTACTTTGCTCGATATCCTACGATCCGTTCATTTTCCCACTCTTTCCCGGTTTAGTAATTGCCCTTAAATGACTATTCAAGGAAATAAATTAGTCTGAAATTGTTCATCCTCTTTGTAATGGACGGACATAAGCATTGTCCTCGTCAGAGTTACTTAAGTCAGTCCATATGTTTATCCGAGACAATCTAATTTTGTTAAGGTTATACTATTTGACCAAGTACAACTTTTCAGACAATTTCTTTTTTTTTTTTTTTTTTTTTTTTATAATTCAATATCTTATATTTTTTCTCCGAAATCCCTTACTGAATGGTCCATTCAATTACCAGCAGTCCTTTTCTGTTCATTTATCAATTCACTCATCATCAGTCTACCTGAACGTAAAGTTATAGATAAATCATACAGGAATTATAACCCAAATTTAAGTATTTTCGAGGAAATCGAATGGGTAAAATTTCAGATCAGTGCCTACAGACACTTACTACTAAGCATTTTTTCATCATGATATATAGGAAAACGAGCTTACATCAACAAAAAAAAGAAAAAGTGGAAGGAGCGGAACTTCCATTCATATCTTAGCAATTTTAAAATTTAAAAAGGATTGGATACCTATTTCACAAAACCTTCTCAAAGGCAACAATTTTTTTTTTGCTTACTTCACTTCAGCAGGTACGAGGATGCTAAAGTATATTAAAAAATATAATTGCGTTGCTTGTTGTATTTCAAAAAAGCATGAAAGTTCAATTCTAGCCTCACATCTATATTTGAATTTATCATTTTCGCCTCCAATTCCTTTAGAATCAATTTCTTTCCATAAAATAAAAGCTGCTTAACAGCTTCGAATTCATGTATCCCAGAGAATCTTAATTAAATTAATTTCATTGTCGAAATTAAGGAAACAAGCTGTAGTCTTAATTTTACAAATGGTATCAAAAACATAGGATATTTTGATTACGATATATCCGTACATTTTAATCCGATATTGGGTTGCAAAAAAGAAAAGTTGGTCGTTATCAATGCATTTTAGTTTTTTTTTCTTTTTCTATAATGACATTTAATATTAAAAAATAAATTCTTTTCCTGCTCCCTATCTCTCTTCTTTTGTAAAAAATATAAAAATATCAAATTCAAATTTTTGATATATACTTTATTTTTATATTCTCGAATTTGTCATGATTTTTTTTTTTTTTTTTAAATTTTAGTTGTCAAGTATTTGTTTATTTATTAAAACAAATTGGTATAACTTATTTGAACAGAGAGACATGCTAAACTTATTTGCACATTTATAGATTTTATTCTTATAGAAAGAGAAATTATAGTATTGCTTTATCATACATTAATTAGTCTCAAGTGACTTTCCACTTTCTGGATTATGTCAAGCGCAAATTAAACGTATAACACAAAAAGCTTTAGTATTTTACACGGTATTCATGAAAAATTAATTTTATTTAACAGAAAAAAATGATATGAATTACACTTTGTGAAGATGGCAGTTGAAATCAGAGGAAGGACTGTTGTTGGAATAACTGAAAATTTCAGCCTATCCTATCTGAAGTTGGTAATTTAATTATTTCTACCATAATTCTGTAATTGGGTATAGTTATTGTAAAAGAATCCAAGATTTAAAGAAACATTTTACGAATTATTTTAGAAATTATGAAAAATAAGCTTTTTCTTCTACAAAACAAATCTATATATAATTTGTATTGTTGATTGTATTAACTTCTTAGGGGATACTTGGAGAATAAAATCACTTTTCATAAAGAATTTACTAGCAATTGATAACTTGATCAATGTTATAGTTCAGAAGAAAAATAAGATTCAACCAATTGTTAAATTTTTCAATGCTAGTAGTTTTACGTAATATCAGATAGATATTCTTCAGTTTATCGTGAAATGTATTTGCTATTATTAGCTGAGGAATTTGAAAATATACAAACGAAACTGGCTTTCCATTCGTTCAAGAAGGAAAACGGAAAATTTTCAAATTGAATTATGCTTTCTCATCAGTGCAGTATCTTCAGTCAAAGAAATTTGACATTATTCAAGTATCTTAAATGATAGATGAAAAATTCCACTTTGAAATCTTAATATTTTTGATCTTAAATAAGTTAGCTATGATTTTTTCTTTTTGTTTTTAGAAAACTTGAGATTAACATTTAAAATTAAACAGAAAAGAAAAAAAAAAAAAAAGGAGAAAACAGAAATTAGTTGACATACAGAAGTGATACTATTTGTATTTATTTTATATTACGAATATATATAATACATATATACTCGTATAATTCATTGTAATAAATTTTAGGAAAAATGAAATAATTCATGATGATAGATATGGTCGTTTATCGATAAAAAGTTCTGATCAACAGAAACCATTAAAACGTCTTCGTCCATGCTTCTACAGTCCCATACAGTGTTTAATGAAAAGGCGCACTGTAACCGATGAAAATCACATGAATGATTATTGATAAGTTCTGAACGTTCTATCAAATGCTGTTTAACAAATATTTCATTCTTTTTCTTGTGCAATAAAATTTCCATCAGACTTATGTAATCATTAAAAAATTAAGCAGAACAAATACCTAACTTTTCGGATGCATCTTCTGATTTTTAAAATTTCAATTCGTTTGGGTAAACATTTCAAGAGTTTTTCCGCACTACAATCAGCATATTATTATGAATGTTATTTACGAATATTTAAATGAAGTTTGATATTTTGAAATTAACAATTCAGACAATGGATTACAGGTCTAAAAATTACCTGCATTTTAATGTCATGCTTTTTTGCTTCCTTTTCAGCAACTATCATGCGCATTTACCCACTGCATCGGCTACTGCATGCTGGACACATATTACGTCGTATAAATCTCCCAGTGGGAAACGTTAAGCTTTTTAATTTAATCTAGTTAATGATCATATTTTTTGCACACAACTTTGAGTTTATTTAATGTTGTATATAACAGCATGTTTATAAAATTGGCAAGCAAGCAATTTCGAACATAAAAAAGAATAACAAGAAATAGCCAAGCTAAGAACAATACTTTTGAAAATTTGAAAGGAGTAACCGACACAGAACATATGAATAGAATGCAAATCCAAAAAAAAAAAAAGCAGAAACCTAAAACAACTGATGGCTTATGACAGTGTTTAGATTAGGTTGACATCTTCTGTCACCTTAAACGAAAAATCTCCACAACATAAACATACACTGAAATATTTTTACTTTAGACAAAAAAATTGAAACAACCAATCAAAACTTCATATATCATATATTTTTAATAATACAACGAAGATCACCAAACAAAATCCGGGCAGTATGCATCCACCAATGGTGTTTTGACTACAGGTCAAAGTCAGACCAATATCATATGCAAGACTTTCCCTAACAGAATTCACAATATCAGTTATCATATCCCATTAAATCTTACCCGCTGAATCTATACGGTCGACTATAAAGCACCAACTATTAGAACTGACGGTGTTTAAAACAATATGGCAAAAAACAATGATAAACGATTTTTTTCTCCCTTTTTTTTTCTTTCGCTTAAAGAAAGTAAGAGATAAAACAGGTATCAAGTGATTTATACCCTTAAGTAAACTGCAAACAATTGTCAACATACAGCATATGCCAAAAGAAATGACAAACACACACATGCGTGCAAGCAAGTACACAGAAACAAACACATACGCATACACACATATACAGAAAGAATTTTGTGATTTCAAAAAAAGACGGACTTTATAAATAAAAGAATGAGCATGCATTAAACAAAAGGATGTCAACAAAAATCGCAATTCTGTTTTAAGAAAAACAAAAAGTTTACACGAATCTGAATGAAACAAATCACGCCACGTCACAATCAAGCTGAATAATGCCTACACGTATTTCAACAAATATCATTCAACAGCCCGACAATAAAAATTAATGTTTTTTAAAAATGTCAAAATGAAATAATCAACAAATATATGGAAAAATCAGGTACAAAAAATACTAAAACAAAATAGGTTCAAAAACTGCGCCTAGAAAACACAAATTATTCCCATTGATTTCAGTATAGTACCTCTCTTACTATCATAAATTTCATAACATATGCATGCATATGCTAAAGAATAACACACATACAAGAGCAGTTGTTCTTCCTTCGCCTTCTTTTTCCCACAATTTTACTTTACTACCCTCCTCTTCAAATGATTCCTGACCTTCATAGTGATATCACTTTCTTCATTTATTTCCTTCATTGGCTCCTCCACATTTTTCTGCATTTTGTTACCGGACCCGCCGTTGAGTAGTGCATGGTATCTATTGCCCTGAAATCAAATAATATATTATCTACCTGTAGCTAAATTAAACAATCTGACGATTTTTGAATCTTTTAGTGGTAGTTGGCACTGCGAAGTACATCAATCATTTTTGAACAAAAACTTGGAACAAAAAGAAGGCGCTGGAGATTTGCCCTTTAGAATCTAAATTTACATCGGTAATTAATAAAATGAGCTTAACAGTCAAATCATATGAATCTTCACCGAATGTAGTTTACAGCGTTAGTAGTTAGCAGAAACACCGAAACAGACCCGATAAGTAGCGCTTTGCTTTGTAACATAGTTCTGATATCTTTAAAAAAATATACCTTTTTCAGATAAGTATAGTAGAAGAAATTGCAGAAGAGCAAAAAATACGAAAAGTAAATGGTGAATGAAAAGTAAAGATTGCTCCAAGTTTGTTGACAGTCACGCCCAGAAAGTTTGATCCGTAAAATGTTTATTCCTGGAATGGATATGAAAGAGTTATTTTGACAAGACAGCTAAGTGGGTAAATGTATGCAAAGAACGACTATATGAGGAAAAAGTGTCAGGGTATTGTAGTATTCCTTAAACAATTCAAATTATTCTTATAAGTTCCAGCAAATCACTGCTCCCTCTCCAAGAATGTGAATTTAACTGCTAGTCGAAGACGGAATTATTGAAAACATTGCCAATGATTACTTTTAAAATTTTAGAAACTAACCGATAAAGACACCTCCAACCATTTGTAAGATTTGTAAAATTGTAACCATCATCGCTGCCATTTTTGGAAGGCGTTTACGCATTGCACGAAGTGCATAATAAGTATACATAAATGCATGAACGGTGTAATTCATCCATATGAACCATCGTCCCGAAGCTGTGTGATCCTGAAAGTAAAACCAAACTAATACCAAACCTTTTAGTCAAATATTCTCGCTATTTTAGTCTAAAAAGAAGAGAAAACAGTAAAAATATCGTCCTGAATTAATTCTGTAGCTTCAGTAAATTTGTCTATGGATTTCATCAATTTCTAGCAAAAAAAATTAAGAAGGAAGAAATATAATGAATTTCGTTTCGAGCAAAAGTTATATGAATTTAAAATTCCTTTCTATTGTTTGGAAGAGCAAAATTATGCACAAATACGAAATGTACAAAGTATACCGTCACTTCCACTTCATTACAATTAAGAAAGGCTTCGATAATGTTTGATAAAAAGCGATATACAATGAAGTACGGTATGAGTTATTTCACATTTCAAAATGAAATGATGCGCTACACATCCTCAGATATTGAAAGATGAATTGGGTATCTAGGTGAGGAGTGGATGTAAAAGAAGGTAATCACTAACAAAAAAATAACTCCTACAATTGAGTGAGAATCTTCGGTATAGCTGTTTCAAAAATATCTACTCAAATCCAAAAGTTTTAAGAAGTCAATTCACTAACAAAAGGACTCACTTTGTACGCATGCCATGTGTAAACAAGAACAGTAACATGGTGGTACCAATGAAGAAAAAGTAACGGACGTTTGCGCAATACAATGAACACAGTGTCACCAAACTCAGCAACCTAAAATGTCGAAAAATATCAATATCCAACAATAGGAAGAAACAGCTCCAGTTGTTGGGTAATAAAACAGTCAAGTTGCATTCACTATATTAGTTATTTCATGACTTCACTAATGTCATTTCAACACGACCCTGACTGCAAGTAAGGATCAATTTCAGCAAACTGCTCATACCCACGAAAGAATTTTTTGATGAACATATAGGATGAGAACAAATTTACGCTTAATCCAACACTGCCTGTGAGCCCGGGAAGAATAAACCTTTTCCCAATGTTTTCATCAACCAGACTGTGACTTATTCACCATCCCTCTTCGGCATCTAAAAACCACAAGTCCAATCATCTGAATTTAAGGTTTCAAAACCAATTAAATTCATACTTTAGACAAAGCAAACATTTCGGTCCAAAATCCTGTAACACCCTGTGCAAATGAAGCAGTACATATCGAATATTCGAAGGAATTTTCTCGAACACTCCACAACAACTCCGGTGTCATTCGACATACGCCTAACAAGGAAAAGAACGCTAGGCCTAGATTCCATGCTATCAGTAGGTTATCTAAGCAGAACGGCTTACGTGACTCCATTAACTGCAATTGAACAAAATTACTGGTTGGACAATAAGTACAAGCAACAGTTTCAACTGATAAGGAACAGAAAAAAAAAAAATCCACGAATCAACAGCAGCATCTACGTTTCTTAAACGTTACTTCTAAATCTCTTTTCATAAAATATTGTTCAAAAATATTTCAAACGATCCTTCCCAACGTATTGTGCTTAACATCAGTATAGTAGTAAATATGTGTGGTTCTAACTGGGTACTTCTCGAGAAGTTTTACACTGCCTATCATTATAATCTAGAAAAAAAAAAAAAGAATCGAGTATCCTACTTCTCAGTTTAAAATAATTTTTAAAAGTTCATCTTAAAATAAAAAATAAGTACCTTTTGTCCAATATAAATAGAAATAACATAAGCGATGGACGACGTTATGCTATGAAACCAGTTTTCTTGCATCCATTTGGTTGATTCCATCATATTGAATTTTGCTTCAAACGGCATCGTGTACAGATAATTTTCCAACCCATAATACGGCCAATATTCCCATCGAGCCATTTAGGAAGAAATCAGAAATGAAATTTGAATTTCACCTAAATCTTTCCTTTTTTTTCTTCTCTTCTGTTTTTATTTTTGCTCCAATCACAAACAAGTAACGTTTCCATCATAACAATATCAGTTAATATCACATATTTCCATCACATCATATTAACTAACACTAATCAACTTAACGATTAAACAATTATCAAACAGGAATGATAAGTAACAGTCATACGTATAATAGGAGAAAGAGGTAGGCACAGAGAGAGGGAAAGAGAGAGATTCTGAAAGAAAAGAAATGCACACGCACACATATATATATATATACACAGGAATAATCGTACATATTATACTCAACTATTACAAGCTACTACTGCTTACTCATAACGTAAACTTAATGAACAAACACTTTATTATATGCAATATAGCGTATAACAAAGTACTTATGTTACGAACGCGAGAATAAAAAAGTCACGTGAAAATGGCGTAGAAAAACGAACTGAACAGGTAAAAGTGATACGGAAAAGAAAAAGGATAATGAAAATGTGCAACAATTAAGAGGAATAATGAAACTAAAATATTCCTCTGCTCCTCCCGCTCTCCCGGGAATGACATACAATTTGTCCAGTATTAAAGCAAATGACTATACATCAAGGATTTGTCTCGATGATTGACCGACGTACTGTGGACTTTGATCCTTGCTTGTCAAACTTCCAAGAAGCTAATCATCTCTTCCATTTTTTCCTTTCTTTTTTTTTTTTTCCCCCCCCCCCCCTTTTCTCCCTTATTTTAATTACTCTTTTCTGTCATCAACATTCTTCATCATCCATCCTTTCTCTCTCATTTATTTTCATTTATAGAGAGAGAGGGAGGAGAGGGAGAGAGAGAGAGAGAGAGAGAGAGAAAGGAAGAATGGAAAGATTGTGGGAAGTGAAAAAAAAAGAATATGTTAAAAAAAAATTGGAAAAAAAGAAAAAATTGAAAAACTGAAACCACAAATATCCCAAAAATCAAAGGTCAACGACTAACTATATGTATGACTATTTCGCCTCTCGGTGGTATACAATCTAGAGGTCATACATCTGTTGTGCTAAATTAATGGGAGGAATGGCAAAAAAAAAGAGTATCATTAAGGTATCAGTGTTAACGTATCACTCTACCTTCTACGAACTGTTAAAGTTGATAATGATGGAAGTCAAACATTTAACATTAATGGTAAATTTTCTCCCAATCATAAATGTTTTTTTTTTTTTTTTTTTCATGTACTCATTTAAAATTTCAGTTATTGTTATAGTATCTAACAAATACCCTAGTACCTAGCAACATACAATTCTTATCATTATGAATTTCAGAAATTCTCCTCTCTCATTCTTGCTTAACAAAGAATGAACAATGATTTAAATCAATATATTCAACGTTTAATCTAACTTAAACATTTAAATATTAGCAAATGAGCATTTATTATTATTCTACAAAAAAAAAAAATTCACATCTCTTACTGCCATCATTAAATCTTTTCGGTTTTTTCTCCACCTATATATAAGTGATTTATCAGTCTGTACATCGAGATATAACAAGTGAGAAATAAATAAAGAAATTGATTAAATAAATAAATAAAGAAATTGATTAAATGAATATATATATATATATATACATATACATATACATATATATATATATATATATATATATATATATGTAACAGAGGGAAGCATCGATAGCGTTGTTCGAGCTTAGCAATAATGAAAGAAATGAATCATACAGGCTTATTTTAAACAGCTATAAAGTAAAATTCCTTATCATATAACATAATAAAATATGTCCCACATAGGAGTAAAACATTTTAAATATATTAGAAATCAAAAAAGTATTGATAAAATCATTTCTGTGAATGCCGAAGAAATTGTAAAAATAACGGATCATTTGTCTGAATACAGATGAAATTAAAAAATCAATGAATAATGATGATACAGACAGACATTTTTGTGAATATTGCAAGAATTAAAAAATTTTCTGCCGAAAATTTTTTTTTTTTTTTTTTTTTTCAAGTAAATTATACTAGTGGAAGAAAAAAAAAATGAAATGAATATTAGAAATTATAATATTTTAATTTTTAAAGCTACTGCTTTGTTTATAAAAATAAGGGAACAAGTGATAAAAAATAATTACAAGTCGGCAGTGCATTCGAAAAAAAAAATGATAGAAAATAGCAAAAAAGAAGTGGAAAATTATAAAGACAAGCAATTAATTTGTTTAGTTTCGTAAAGTAGTGGGAAAGAGAGAGAGAGAGAGAGAGAGAGAGAGAGAGAGAGAGAGGGAAACAGGCAGAGAAAAAAAGATACCTGATGGTGATGAGGTTATCCTGCAATCCGTAACTTTGGTACCAAATACATGAGCAAAATTTTCCAGTCCAGTAAGTATTCATTAATTACACCGAATTGAATTAACTAAATTAGGAATTGGAACTTAAAGGATATAAGTTTGGAAATTTCTATCATCTTTTTTTTTTTTTTTTCCTTCGCTCAGTTGAAGAAGTATAGTGGAAGTGTGAGGATGAGAGAACTGTTTTAAACTGGTGTGAAATACGAACAGAATGAAATACAACACAAGTCCGTCGAGCAATACAAAGAGTAGAATTTCATCAACTGGAAAGGTGCAAACTGTAAACTTCACTTTCCGTTTGTTACTTACTTCATCGTAATTTCACAAATTTTGAAAATATTTCCAATCGGCAAAATTTAAAATTAAACATTTTTTTTTTTTGAACAATTTTAACTACATATGAAAAAAATTGATTCAAAATTAAAAATGCAATATTTTGAAGATTTTCAGTCCATTTAAATTCATATTTTATCGCGATATGTATCACATGAGATGTCTAACTTTTATAATAGCAACGGTAGTGTAAAGTAGTGTAATACTTCTGTTTCTCGTTGATGTTATTGGTATGTATTCTCATTAATAAACAAAAAAAAAAAAAAAAAAAAAAAAAGGAANTTTAAATTCAAATTTTTCCTTTTTCTTTTTTTTTTTTTTTTTTTTTTCTGGAGAAAACAGTAGCATCTTGCAGCTTAATGGTAAATGTGATCTCTATTAATTCCGAATGGAATGTCACAGAGTTACCTAAATAAATGCTTTTTTTTTCCTTTTTTTGCAAACACGACAACAAAGTAATTAATTACAATATGGAATTAAGATACCAAATGGAGAAATGATTAAATGATGTATTGAATTTTGCCTTCTTTAATTTATTAAGCAAATGCGCAAAGCACTGACACATTAAAATCCAATATCAAGTAAAAAAAAAGGTTAAGATATGAAATATTGTAGAATTAAGATAAGTATGAATACATAAATAATTATGCTCTAAAGTTAATAGTAAGGAAGAAAAATATTACAGAATGAATAGGAGAAATTAAATTTGAAAATTTTCTAGAATTGTAATAAAAATAAGTAGTTTAGAGAGGGAGACTGTGACAGCTCTAAATTTTTTAATTTTTGAATAAACTAAAAAACGTAGACGAAGTGAGACAGGAAGAAGATTTAAAAGGAGAAAGAGGAGGAAGGAACAGGGGAAATTATCTTTCGAGTTCTTTTATCATTGAAACAAGAAAGTTCCAAAAATCTAATGTAACATATCTGAAATGCTATTTTAAACGTCAAACTTTTGCTTTTCAATCTTACTTGCCAAAATAGGTAAAATTCATTTTTTTTTTTTTCTGCTGGTTCAATTCTATTGGAAGATTTTTATGGAGAAAAATTTCTACCGGTCACTGAGTTAAATAAATTCTACGAATTTTTCAAGGTGTTGTGTCGTTTTTGATCAAATCGAGAAGTGCTTTTGAGCACACATATCTAAAAAGGATATATTTATATACATATTTAAATGTGAGAGGAAGAAAAAATAATGATAGATCGTTTATTTCAAAAAACTGCAAATGATCAAATTTGACAACAAGAAGAGTAACTTTTCATTAATTAATATTCTGCGCTTTTTTTTTTTTGAGAGGACATTTACTGTAAAGGGAAAAAAGTTGGAATAAATAATAAATTTCATTTATGAAGTGTCAAGATGATATTCGAGAAGGAAAAAAGAAGAAAAATAACAAAATGAAAACTCAAAAGTGACCTGAAATGCAAAACGCCTTTTTATTTGTCGTTTGAAAATTTGATGAAAAAAAAAAAGAGAAAAAATTAACAAAATACGTTTACCAATAGTTTAAATGTTTCAGTAGTAATGGTACGTCAATAACGTACTCGAATGTAGGTTAATAATTTAAGGAAACTTCATGGAATGAATAAAGTTGATGAGATCTAAAGAAATATGATAACTGAAGCAAAAACACAATAAAGATGAAGTTAAATCTAGCGACTCATAACGATGGAGACACTGAAAACTGTGTTGTTCTCCTCTCGAAAGTATCGGTATTATACGTATTCAAAATAAAGGGCAATTTGTGAATGATAATGGAATAAATTTTAGACAGATTCATTTAGTAGGTAATAAACTGGTGAAATTTAAAAGTTCTAAATGCAACAAGAAGTTTTCTACGAACGAATTTTTAAGGACTACGAATAATAGCAAAAAGTGTAATCAAATTCATAGGATTAACGTATATAGTTCGAAGTCTTCAAACTGTTTCTGAATTAAACACATCACCAGAATCCCGTGGAACGTCCACCTGGTGGATTTAAAACTTTTGTCGATGCACGCATACCACGCACGTCATCTGATGTTGCTGCAACCAGAATTAGAGCTCAGTGAAGTAGAAAATGATCTCCATTTCAGGAAAAAATAAATTTCAACAGAAAAATAGTTAAAATAGAAATTTTTAAAAGATAAAAAAATTGAGACAAACCGGAATACGATTCAAACTGTTGTTTTTGTAAGTTCTTCACAGGAAATGCTTTGCTACTATTAGTCAAATTCTCCTTAAGATGTGAATGATCGCTGCCCAGCAATAATACACCTTCATCTACACCACCATTAAATTGTACCTGAACCAACCTTTTATTGGACCAGAATTTATATACATTAACTTAAAATTTTACTTCTTTACACATTTTACAGAATAGCTAATAAAAGGGTCGTAATTTCTTAAAACTTGCAAGTTCCGATCTATTTAGAAATGATATTTAACTAACCTCTTCCATTTGATCCATCATACAATACAAATAGGGAGAGTGCGGCCCAAGCTCCACCAATTTACCTCGTCCCGAATCAAACTAAATTTTTTAGGCAGTTAATATGTATTTCAAAATATCTTCCACTATTCATAAATATGCGACACTGAAGACTGGATGAATGGAAGAAATGATTTCCTTTAGGATTCTATGTTTTTTGTCTGCTACATAATCAGAGCGATGTCATCAAACTGAATAGAGCAACTAGGTGGTTTCAGCAAACTTGATTAAATTAAATATCTAGAAATTCTTGAGCAGACAGAATGAGTCTGATGGCAAGTTCAGATGCATGAAAAATTTCAAATCCTTTATCATAAATGGAAAAAAAAAAATCCAAACCTTGCCGTTGTTGTAAGCAATTCGTCCACCACAAATAGTCATGATGGGTTTCGAGTTAGCAATTGATACTTTAAATGCCGATGACTGATGACTTAAACCAACGGCTTGATGCTTCATGGATAATTTCCACACCACCAAGTCTGCGTCTGCTCCAACCGCAATTCTCCCCTAAATTTATGAACCACATAATTTGACTAGTTGCCTGTTCCTTGCTGAAAGCTTAACAAGAATTAAATTAGAAAGGAAAACCTTTCTGGGATAGAGGTTAAACACTTTGGCAGCATTACTGCTAGTGATAGCAACGAAGCGCATTGGATCAATCAATCCCGACTGTACACCTTTTGTCCATAACATCGACATTCGTTCTTCTAATGCAGATACACCAATATGAGTGGAATTTTCTAAACTCGAATCCTTTTTTCGCATTTCACGTTTGTCAGATATGCAGATGCATAATGGCAAACTGAAAACATTAATTAAATTGTTTAAACTTTCATATGTAACATTAATCTGTTCAGGTGATTGGATCTTATGAGCCAAACAATGAATTTCTATAAAATGATACATTCCTAATTTTCCATCAGCTATTTTATATTCTTCTAAAGTTCAAATAAGCATACAAAAAAGAGAATTAATTACCTAGAAAGACAAGAGATTGATGGAGAATGTGATTCAGCACACCTCCATGGAGTGTGCAATGCTGAACTGATTCTTTTATCACTCCTTACGTCCAGTACCGTTACGGGAATCTAAACAAAAGTTAACCAGTCGTTCAACAGACTTTGAAATTATCTTTAGTTATGAATTTTTTTTAAGCTGAAAAGAATCACAGATTCATAAATACTAGCCTCTGCTATAAGCATGTTACTATACTGTCGCAGTATAACCTCAGCAGCTTCGGAAGCATATGGTGATATCACTGCAACCGGACATTTTGTCAATTTACCAAGCACAGAAATACGATTTACCATGTCCGCCTCCAACTGTAACAGAAATTATCAACATCATTAGTTCTGGAAAATTTATTCGGAAAATAGTAAATCGAAAAAAAAAAAAATGACAACTCAATAAAAATTTGTAATCTCGTGTTTATTAGCCGATTCAACGAAGTATTTGATATCTTGGCGTTTGTACTCTATATCCTAACAGTCAAATTAATTCAGTGCAATAAATCTGAATCAAGAAATTCAATCTTCGCACGAAGGGAGAAAGATTACGATGGATGAACTTCTGCAGAGCACTAAGCCCAGAATGTTAAACTGATAAAATTTAATATTAATAAAATGCAACTTTCTGCAGTGCCTTAACATTATCTACCAAAAATTTCAGCAAAAAAAAAAAAAAAAGTGAAATGACGTACCACATCCGGTCTCGAAAGATTGAAACATTCGGTACCAGTTATACCAGATGAACGTAATCGCTTTTCCAACAAAGCAATAATATCTTTATTTTCCGGAATAAAACGAGCGTGAATCCGAAGACTTCGACAGTATTCGAGAATCTACAAATAAAAGAAATACAAAGAAAGGGATAATTATAATACTAAATGGTGGGGTTTTATTTCAGAATGAGGTCACCACACCGAAATCTTCTGGAACTATGCAGAACAAAATTTTAAATTGAAAAGTGTAAAGGAAGCTAACAGTTTATAGACACAAAAAAGAGATAAGCAAAGAATCCCTCAACTTTTCGCTTCTATTCCCACCGAATTTGTTACATTTTTATCCTGGAGCTCGAAGAGAGAAATGCTGAAGAAATATGATAAATAAATTTTGAGGATGCAAAAACAAAAAGCTAACCTCAAAAAGTTGATCATCCTTTTGAATAGTGACAATAAAACTATTAATGCCTTTATCATGAACCAAAGTATTCACTTCTTTTTTTATCATATCATTCCATTCCGAAATTATCACACTAAATGCAAAATTACATAAAGATTTTGATTGTGCACTTTTGCATAAACGATCATATGCGGTCAGTAATGTTTCATGAAGTCCTGGTTGAATAACATCGATTACCTGAAACATATAAAAAAATATGAGAAGTGCTTTTATGACCCTCAAAATTTATGTGGTTTTAAAAAAGTTTACAAATTTTAATTGGAGTGGAAAAAGGAAGAAAAAAGAAAATGAATCACGTTTAGTCAGAGAGTCAGAAATACTGAAGCAAATCTAATTTCTAATCAAAATTGAAAACTAACTGGAAATTAATTGCGGAAGTATCATAAAAGAAACTATACAGCGATTTTAATCTATCGTAAATGTAGATGAATTATATTTTTTTGAAAAACTTTTTAAATCACATTTGATTAATCTACTCAAGAAATGAAATGTACCGTAGCAGTACCACCAGCTAATGCAGCTTTTGAGCCGGTTTCGAAGTTATCCACAGTATCCGGTAATGAGAATTCAGTATGAACTTCGATACCTGCCGGCATTAGTGCCTTATCCGTTCCATCGATAACATGTGCTCCTGGCGGTTCCTCGATGTTACTCGACAACTGTCTTAATATTAATTATTTATTCGCTATTAGAAAATAAAAAATGGACTACTATCCTCATATATTGAATAGTTATTTAATTAGATGACTTTCCGAAACTGTTCAATTCAACTTAATCATACTTCTCATTAACTCCATAAAATATATGGACACTTTACAAAAAAGTTTACACGTTCCAAATTTACCTTAATTATAACACAAAGATCACAAATCATGTCGAATTGCAATTAATGTTTTTTTTTTTTCTGCAAATTTAAATTACACATATGAAATTTGTTGCATTTTAACTTCCGAATTCCCTTTAATAAAAAAAAAAGAAAAAAAAAACTACAGATCATTCCAATATCTAATTCAGTTTTTTGTTTTTAAATTTAAACTATAAATTTAATGTTCCATTTTTGAATTTCCCCTTACACAAAATCTTATAAGCAGTGAAAATCTCGTAATTATCAATTAAAACAAATTATATATATATATAAATATATGATAAAATAATTTTAGCCTTTACTGGATAATGCCATTTTGGATGAGAACATCTGCCATATAGATTGAATCATCATTGATTATTTGAATCCTTTTCATAAGTATTATTCCAACTGTGTCACTACTGTTTCCGGAATCCATCGTTATCGGGACCGCTGTCATTGCCGCAGTTGTTGCTACTGCTCCTGTTCTTGCTGCTTCTGTTCCTGCTACTGCTGCAATTCCTCCCACAAATGATTTCATCGTATCCGCTGTCGCATTCGTTGTCACCATCGATAGGCCTCCGCCTTCTTTTCGTGCTGCAGCACTGCATGTTACTGCAGTTTCTACGGATGTTATCTGTTGTAAATCGTTGTTGATTTTGTCTCTATTTTCCCCTGCTATCTCATTCTCCTCTATCTTATTTCTTCCATTCTCACTATCATTTGCACTACTGAAATATTCTGGACCAGGCTCATTGGTTTCCTGGTAGTTATGGCCAAATATGCTACTCTTGGCTAATCGTTTCATTTCCTCTCTCCATCTGCTACTCTTCATTCCATTTGATTCCGTCTTCTCTTTCTCCTTCTCTTTTTCATCCGTAATTATCGCAATTTCATTTTCCATATTACTGCTATCTTTTGCTCCTTCTACTCCAACGAAATGCTCTGGCCCTGGTTCACCCAAATTTTTCACATATCCTTTTTCAAGTCGTTTTTTCGTCACTTCATCCAATCGATTCTCCGTACCACTAATTTTATCACCCATTATCGATGAAGGATTCACGTACTGTGCATTTCCCTTACTTCTGCACTGTGGCTTTTCACGTTCCTCGATGAACTGAAAACACGCACTTGGACCCGTAATTGCTTTCATTCCGAAAAATTCCAACATCGCCGGTGAAACATCCAAACCTTTCCGGACCAAACGTTTCGATGATATGGCTGCAGTGGTTGTTGCTGTTGCTGTTGTTGTTGTTGTTGTTGTTATTGCTGTTGTTATTGTTGTGGTTGTTATCGTTGTTGTTGTTATTAAAGCTATGCTATCTTGTGATACATTTCGAATTGAGTGAAGTGACGCATTACTTGTTTTGCTTTTCGATCGTGGCGAACGACTAAGATTGGATGATGCTGAAGTAGAGGAACGTGAACCGGTCCGATCCGGTGATTTCGGTGATATTCCACGTGATAATGGTCGTGTTGTCGTAGGTTTCGATTTTTTAGTAATAAATTGCGACTTAGTTGTGCCAGAAATGGTACCATCGATATCACCGACACTACTTCCAGTACCGTGTAATTTATCAAGTGAAATATCATGTTTCAGCTTCCTTTCACTGTAGCAAACTTCAACTGGTGAATTAGGTGTTGATCGAATATGAAAGGTATATAAATGCCCCTTCAGGGGCGCTAAGAATGGGAAAATTTTGGCTGTATCGTTTGGTCGCCTTCAACGACCAACTTATTAATAATTAGGTGCTCAAATCTTTCACCACATATTTCCCTTGAAAGTCCGATTTCATCTCTTGTAGACGGTAATGATAATGTATATGCAGTCTAATTTCTTTACCAATAAGCCATAAATAGTCCTGAAAAAGAGAGGTAGAGAGAGAGAGAGAAAGAAAAAAAGAAAACCACAGTATTATTACATGTATTCAGAAACCTCAAATTATGAATGAAATGAACTACAATTATAAATAAAACCTTCAATAATTGACTAAAATAATTTTCACTTTTCTATCAATTTAGTGTTTTTTTTTTTTTTTCTTGCCAATAAGAATTTAAAGAAAGTTAAGAAAGCATTGAAACGATAACAAAATACAGAAATATTGCACGATGCTAAAAATATGTGCTGAAAAAAAAAAAAAAAAAAAAAAAAAACTAAATTGGCCTAGTCAGAGGAGGAGACGTGACAAAAACACAAATGGCCTTAAATTATGGAAATAAATAAAAATGAAAAAAAAAAAACCTTAACTGTTATGAGTGAACAAAGGGTAAGAATGTAAATTATCGATAAACTATCTAATTCATTCTTCATTTTTTTTTTTTCTTTTGCTTAATGAACAAAAAGAAGAAAGGGAGCAAAACTAGAGACAATAATATATAAAACGCTTAACTAAGGTAATGAAATGAAATCATTCCACTTTTTTTTTTTTTTTTTCAACAAAAATTGAAATTCCAGCAATTTAATCATTGCTTTTTTTTTTTTTTTTTTTTTTTTTAATCAATCATTAAAAGGAAAAATAGAAAAAGACCTTCAACGAAAGTACTGTATTTTTTAAATATTTCTTTTTGCCCATCCATTTTTTCTTCCCATTTATCGTCTCAGTACAAAAAAACAAAAAGTGAAATGGTAATGAAAAAGGAATAGCTGCATAAAAAATTGTATCACAACTGAAAACAAAGAATTTTTGCATAAAAATGATACCAAAGTTAAATGGATGGAAAATGGAGTGAAATTATCGATAAATATTAAAATGAGAGAGAGAAGCCATTTGTCCTTCATGCCACATTTCAATTTGCTACTTGCAAAAGAAATTAAAATGCATGAAACTGTGGTGAAATTTATAAAATTCCAGTTGTTTTTATTTTTCTTTTTTTCCTTTCCTCTTTTCTCGCATACAATTGTCCCTTTTTTTTTTTTTTTTTTTCAATCATACAGTCGGGATTGAATTTATAAGTTTACTTTTTCCATTACTTTTTCCCCCCCCTCCCCCACTGTCCCCCTTTCTTTTTTTTTTTTTTCTTTTATCCCATCAATTAATTGTTAGTGGAATATTGAATTTCTTTTTTCTTCCTGAAAAGTGATGAGAAAGAAGGAAATTTAAATTGAATGAAAAACATATTTTGTGCAAGGAGGAGATAAAATAAAAATAAAAATGAAGAAGACCTTTACATAAGTCGTTTACCTACAATGTTTATGGTATATATACAACACATTGTTTTTTTTTTTTAATTATTTAAAAGAAAAATGAATTCGACGAATAAAAGTTTTGCTTGAAAATACTTCTTTTTAATGAAATTTTTTCATTTTGTTTTTTGAAAAAAAAAAAATCACATCCAAAAAGGGAAATTTATTGGCGAACTCTATTTTATTTAATGATATGAGATTTTACGAAAAACCTGAAAACATAATGATATCAACTAAACTGGTTCAATAATAAAAGAAAAAAATAAATAAGTAGAAAAATTCACCTGCCGTCGAGAATTCGAATAAATTGAAATGAAAACATCTGATTGATATCTTAATTGTAACTGATATAGACTGCTCTGTTCTAGCTCATCTTAATTTTTTTTTTTTTTTTGGAATTTAAGAATTTGAGAAGTCCTTTCTTTACTTTATCTTGTGGTTAAAATAAAAAATGGGAAAGTATTGTTACAAATCTGTTAAAGAGAAAATTTCCGTAATTATATATAAAATAATAGGGGTAACAATACTTGACTGAATTCATAAGTGGCCTTATTTTTGAGGAGCTCTATGGAAATAATAAAATATCAAACATTAGGTAAATAATGCAAGAAAAAAAGAGTTATAGATTTCGAAGCAAAACTAGAAAATAATTCACTTAAAAACTGTTAATTAATCAATAAAATCTTTTTCAAAATTTCATATTTTTATTTTGCAAAAAGTCCAGATAAAAATTATATTTGAAAGAGATAAGTGGCAAAAGGAGAGAGATGGCTGGAATGAAATGTAAAAAAAAAAAATTTAATTAATATTTTGAAGTAATTTTAAAAAGAATGAAAGGGAAGAAGACGAGAACACTTTGCTTTTATCAATCGTTTGAAAATCTAAGCAACACGCCCTGAGATTACTCTAAAATGCTTTAGTTACTTTAATTTCCTAAATGCGATAAATTAGTATGCAAAAATTTGAACAGCTAAAATGAGTTGTTGAAATTGTGGTGATAAAAAATTTTTCGAAGTGAGCATTATATTATAATTAGAAACTATCATTACTAATATCGATTGAGGTATCTGAATAGAAAATTAGATAAATAATTTGTCAGAAATAGTAGACGTGAAATATATTAAATAAATGTTTAACGATGGAAGAAAAAATGATAATAGGACTGTTTAATATTCATATAAACATGTTTTATCTGCAGAATTTGTGTTATTCATAAGTTTGTATGAAATAAACATTTCAAAATGTTTGCATTTAATTTTTGTTTCCATTCCAGTCATGTTTAAATGAGATAAAAATATAATTTGCATTACTGGAATTCATTTTCAAAGAAAAGAAAAATCATCGAAGATCCGAAAAATTATGAAAGACTCACTTGATTACTAATAAAGATTAAATATGTAAACAAACAGATTTAATAATATTTAATGAATTATTCTGCGACAACGTTCATCACTTGACTTATTATTTTGTATTTTTTCCTCTCAAAATTTTGTGCACATTTGTCTAATTAACAATACAGATTAGCTAAAAAGAATAGTTTGAATGAAAAAGGGTCAAAGCTCCTAATTTATCGTCAGTATTAGATGTGTATAAGTCCGTTTAAGCTGGTTTGATTAGATGATAATGACAACAGATTACTAACTGATCATACTAACAACTATTTCATAACTCCAACATACAAAATAATTGTGAAAGAGGAAGTGAAGATATTGAATGTCCCTCAGAAATGTGAAGAATAACCTGAATTTCGGTCAAACAAACTTTTTCAGAACTTTCATACATCAAGATCAACTCATCAGCTACTGCACAGTTTGCTATTAGTGGGATGCTACATCAAGTCTTAAGCTATGATATCAATCTGATAACTAGCTTCTCGCTAGCTCATTTCGATTCTAACTCATCAACAATGTAGATGCAGTAGCGTTTTTCCAGGTTGTTTAAAATATTCTCGAAACCTTCAACCTCCAACAATTCTAAACTAGTAAATAACAACAAACATTTCTAAACTAGCAAATAACAACACGTTCTAAGTCTCGAGTAAAAACTTTTCCATTACAGCAAAATTTAAAAAAAAAAAAAAAAAAAACAGAAGCTGGAACGGAAATAAGCTAATCAACAAGTGGTCACTGATGAAAAATATGCATATGAATTGAATAATTACGAGAGGAATATTTTAAAATAAGTTTTGGAAGAATATCTCAGAGGAAGATGACGATTATTTTTTGTGATTTTTAAATTTAAAGAAGCTCCCATACGAGCACTCGTGAAAATTGTTGATTTCATTGAAATTGTTATGATTAAGTCTAAACAACAATAAGCCTGCTGATTGTCCTTACGCATTTTAAGTCAATGTAATTTTCTTCGATATGATGATTACGAAAAAAAAAAAAAAAAAGAAAAAACAAAAAAGAGGGTTTCCAATTTTGATTAGATTTCGATATTTTTTCAATGAAACAAACATAGGCCAATGAGCTAGAGTAAAAAGATTTTTTTCTGCATATGACGGTGGTTGTATAGGAAAAGGAAATTATTGTTCGGGAATTAAATAGCTTCAATTCAAATGTCTCCTTAATCACTCAATACATGATATGCTTCAATTATGCTTACTATTTCTATCCTTGCTTTTTTTTTTCCTCATCTAATATTGCCAAGCTAAAAGAGACCATGCAAAAGTAAGTGAATCAATAGAACCGAAAAGTCTGTCTGACAAATGAAAACAAAATTCGAATTTCAAACATCAAGTAACACCACAGCAGGAATGATTTTCAATGCATTAAAATACTTTTTAAAACTAAAAATAAATATTTGCTTGAATTAAAATTCCAGATGAATTTAATTCATTCAGCCGATCTACCTGCACAGGAGAGAAAAGAAGAAATAATTTATAAAAACAATGTTACATTAACAAGGATGAATTTAATAACATTTCGGGATGTGGCATATTATACTTGCAAGTAAAAGAATACTCAAGAAATAGCATCTCATAAAATGTAATGCAACAAAATTTTAAGATAAAACCAAAAAGAAGGAATTTTTTAGGGACGGAAATGGTTTTCCAGTCATCTTTTCAATAAAAACTATCAATATTTCTTGGTTATTTTAAACAAATTGACAACATATTCTACAATTTAATGATATATCATTTTGGTGAAAAATATTAACACTAAATTATTCCACCCTCCTTCACGCATTGCATGTGTATGACAGCACATATCAAGGAATCATGAAATTATTTCTACGTATGCAACGTATGATGGCGTAAATTCGAGATATTTGAGATAGCATCCAAATAAACCGTTAATCTGTTCATAATGTTACTGCCTGGTTACCAGGAAATTTCAGGATGAAAAAAAAATCAATGCCTAATAACGTCTAAAGCCAATTTCCCTTTGCTCATTCCCTCTCCATATTTTTCTTTCTTTCTGTCTTTCTCTCCCTCTTTCTTTTTCATTCTTGACTTTTCATTTTTCCACAGCTTTAGAGCATTTAAAAACCCGTCCGATAAATAAAACAATTAATTATTTAAGCAATAAGAATTGCTCCATGTATGGGAAAAAGAAAAAATCATTTAGTGAGGATTAGTAAAAATGATTGCTATTAGAAGGCGTAGGCGAAGGCAAGAGAAAGGGAGAAAGAAGAAAAGAAAAAATGTCAGATATAGTGTTGACTGATGTGTAGGTTAAAATTTTGTTTCAAAATTAAACGAAAACAGAAGAGTGAATGAAAAAAAAAAAAAAAAAAGCACGAATGAAAGAGAAAAGAGAGGAGAAAAGAAAGATATATTGCTATCTTTAGAAGGTATGAGGAAAGCATTAAAAAAAAAAGAAAGAGATTTAATATGAACATGTAAAGAGTGAAAAAGTGGAAAAGAACAACGGAAGAGGGAAAGAGAGCAAAAGAAGGAAGAATAAAATCAAACACGACAGAACCAAAAACGGTTAAATTTTTTTTTTCCCTTCCCCCTCACAATAATTCTTTCCCATTGTCTCTTATCTCTCGACCTCTTTCTTTTCCTACATCTCTTTCTCTTCAAAAGTAAGAATGAATCCAAAATCGGAAAGGTGCACAGAATGAATGGAGAGAATAAGAGTCTCGAGGAATCGAGAATAAATTGCCTTGCATCTACGAGAGTTGAATAAATCGACAAGTTCCGCAACAAATTTGCATTCTACTATTATTTGATGACCGCAAAAGGCTTATTAGCGTTAGCAACAATTAACAGTAGCAGTAGCAGTAGCAGTAGCAATAATAATAAAAATAAATAATAATAAATATACCATTAATGTAATTACATCAGGATTAACACTGATAAAATCTAATATAATGAAAAAGTACTGAGCATTTTATAATAATATCATGCATGCATCAATGCATATGTTGCATGTTATACAAATATTTTGCACATTTGACATAATTGCACTCAATGAACCATTGCTTCAACACATTACATTAATTTATCTATTGAATTAATCGAATGTAGCAGCTATTAATTTCGATTATGGAAAGAAATAAAAGGTTATTTTTTAAAAGACATGATATTACTGGGTGATATCAAACGAAAATTACTTTGATTTCCAAATTGTTTGCGGGAAAATTGAAGAAAAACCGGAATACTTTTAATATATGTAAGAGCGATCGGATAGGGGAAATTTGCAACGATAATTTCAGATAACAGCTGTAACAACCAAATAAGAACTGATGAACTTTTATTTTGTTAGCAAATAGAGAAAACCTTGCCGAGGAAAAAATACTTCAAAAATGTTTATGTGTAGTAATTACAGAAAGCATAGCATCACAATGACCGCTTGGCTAGTAATATAACCTCTTATATAGGCTTCGATGTAACTATACACCCAAAATGGTTTGGTATTTTAGCATCATTAACTCGTCAAAGTTCAGAAACTCGATTATACACATAAAACGATCGGCTGAAGAACTCTTATAAATAGAAGTTGAGTGAGTCTGAAATATTAACAACAATTTCAGCTCATTACCACTAAAAATCACATTAGTGAACAATTAAGGAAGAAATAAACCACTCCGATTTTTGTAACTGCAAGACACGTAATAAATTTCATTAAATCGTACAAGCACACTTTTTTTTCCCCGTAATTGCTCATGTCCACTAAAACTACATTGCATATTTTGTTAAAGAGCTGAACTCAGTTCAGAGTTATTTCAAAGTGACAGTAACGACACTTTTTTATATCTTTTAAGCCTAGGTTATCTCTACATGGAAAGACACAAAACTAATTTAGCTCCACAGAGGTAAAATGTCATCAGCGTAAGGAGGAAAACAGTAAAAAAAAAACTAGAGAACTTATTTTATGCAAAATAAATGGATCGAATGGCAGGCATGGCACATTATCGACAAACCAACAAAAGCGCCAAGACTATAAGCCAGCTGAAAACAAAATCAACCAAAATTTAACCCACTAACCCTAAGATTCCAAATATTAGATACTGAAAAGATTTATCACATTTCCTCCTCTTCTGTATAATAAGAAGCATTCCACCAATAAAGGAAGAAAAAGCATTAAGTTAAATGATATGGAAAAAAGGATAGATCTATTTTATAGTGGCATTTTCGCTTTGACACGGCATTTTTGAAGCGTTGCACGATATATAAACTGTCGACGTGAAAGTTGACGTACTTCTTTCAAATAATTTGTTAAGCTGATACGACCACGACTTAATGCTTGACCGAGAAAATAGATAGCATCGTCGATAGCACAGTCGTAAACGTAACAACGCAGCAGCTGCAATACGCAATTTCTTATGAGCCGACATCCTCAACAGTAAGATACGACCGCAGCATTTCATTAAATCACGAATTTACAGAAATGAATAAAGGACATAGAAAATTACTTATGATGATAAACTAAAAGGTTACTGCTTCATCAACTTAATGAAAAAAAGAAAAAAACTATAGCTTTTCTCATTGTTGATACCAGGAAATTAAATAATGCATCCATAACAGCATCTTGAAATATCAGCTTATATAAAATTTTTTTTTGAATTTTCCACACAAACAACAGATCCTAACCTGTTTGTGCAAAGGCGTACAAGCATCGATCACCTGATCGATTTCAACACTTTTCTCTGACGACGATGCTGACAAAAGCGAGCTAATTTCTGCTTTCTTTTCCTGAAAATCAAACCGAAGTAATAAACGACAATCTCATGAAGCATTCCGAAATTTAACGAACTTTCGGAAATGAATCTACACATGTATAAAAAGGCATGAATACCTGATATACAATCAATGCCTCTTCCATCCTTTTCTGCTCCTGCGCTAAATCATCCACGATAACTTTAAGCTTTTGCTGACCGGCACGCAGGTCCGTATGAGTTTGTCTTATCGAAGCTAATTCAGCGTGCATAGTTCCTGAGAAATTTATTTTTAAAAGCTTTCCTGCAATGGAAAGGCATAACAAATGGAATCCAGAACAATAAACAGTTTGACTGCTGCCTATGCAGCACATAAAGATTTCAAAAGGAATTTTCTACAATTTATCAAAGAAAGAATACAAATTTGAGGACAGAAATCCAAGCATACCTAGTTTTTCGCGAAGACGTTGCCTGATTTTGTGTTCGACAGCGCTCATAACAGATGCTTTTAAGTGTTCCGGCTGGACCGTGCCACCACCTCCACTGCCATGTGGGATCGGAGGATAATAGGAAGGAGATGTCGCTGGATAAGGTGGCATTCCAGGAGCATTAGAAGCTGGATATGGCATATAACTATGGACTTGGCCAGTAGATGCTGACCCACTACTTGACAGACGTGAACCATTGCTGGGCTTTGCGAACACAGGACAGGAATCTTGAAAGCACATCGACATAACCTTAAAATATGGAAATTTAATGGAATTCACACTCCAAAATATTTTCTCGCCAAACAAACTGCATTTGCATGCAACAGAATTACCTGCAACAGACCACTTAAATCATATCTTGGAAAGGACCAGTCACTAAGATACGGCAAATAGATGCGCCCTTGTTTGTCCACTGTCTTCGATTCCTTTAGCATCATATTTGGTGTTGGACAAACATAACATATTGGGGCATAATATGGATGAGTGTCCCAAAGATACAATGCTACCGGTATGTTGTAGGTATTACCCTGAAATAAATAATGGATATATCAAAAATTTCATTAAAAATGAACAACTTTAGATAGGAAAAATTCCGAACACGCTAACAGTCATAATACGTTTCTGACAAGCACAGAACAGAACTTCTAGAAAATGAGGAGATATCAAAATATATAGTAAATATCAGAGTTCAATGAAACAAAACAAATGTGTATGAAATAAACGTACAGAAATGGTAAAACTATCAATCCCTCACGGGAACCCTGAAAAAAACTAGCAACTTAAATTAATAGCAACCTTATAAAGAACAGGAATGGTGCCTTTTAGACGAAATGCAAGTGTACGAGTCCTATCCGGATAAACGAAATGTTCAACATCTGGTGTGAGATCAGGAAAGCCACTTAAAGCCGACAATATATCACTTTTCGCTGTATCCACATATTTCGCTTTTGCTCGATCCAGTAAAGCAGCAACAGCGGAGGACACGGCATTATTTGTCATACTGAAGAATTCCAATTACTATTATAACGCTGAAAATGAAAATTTAATTCAAGATCGTATAATACAGTAACGCAAAACATCATATATTAATATAAATATTTGGTTCTATTTTCAAAAAAAAAAAACATTACACAACATTGTTATAAATAAACTACGCAATTCACTCAATACTGAGTATGTTCGTGTGATTGCTGCACTTGCTAATTTTTATAATGCTTGAGATTTCTCATCATGGTGTCTCAATGCTTATTTCCCTGAAATGAAATTGGCATCAATGGGTCTAAATTTAATGAACTACCAAACACTGTAAAATCAATCCCTCTGATATTACACAGAAGTGAATAACTAAACAGTTACTTATCTGATGCTATTAAAGATCTGATTGAAAATTTTGCTAAACAAGAATTTAACTTTTCCAGCATAGTTTGCTCTACATTTTCTTAAACTAATAAATTTACTAGGGTAGAAACTGGTCAAGAAACTAAATATAGAAAACAATGGATGAAGAAACTGTACTAAACTCTTCACTGAAAAGCTGAATGAGAGGTAACGTTTAATTGTACTTTTATCAAGAGAAACTTACAACCTTATACAAAGTCTAACCTCAGTACCTTAATTACGAAGTCCGACATCGATCAGAAATTTTAGCTTCGATACCATATCAGATCAGGTTAATCACAAAGACTGGTAGTGCTAAAGTACAACAGAACGAAGTAACAAACGGAAGAGGTAATCAAGATCATAACTATAACACCACACTTCTAAAAACTGATCCATAATTGCAATCTGCCACATGACTAGGTAAGCCCGAGATTGTTGACTAGACTGGTATAACGATGAAAAAAAGACAACAAATTTACGAATGACGTAAAGTACTACGCCCGCCTAATATTCACTAGCGAACTAATCCGAAGGTAAAATACACTGCATGAACATACGCATCCTCTTCCCAGGTTCAAAATAATTTTCACAACGTCCCATTTGTGACACTATGAAATCTGAAATGTAGCATATTGATTTTCGACCACTTTTAAACAACACAATAAAAGAAAATAGAACGATTATTTTATAGACATTGAGGCTTACAAAGAAATAAAAGATATTGGAAGTGCTGAAGAGAAAAAAAAACAGCTCGAAGATTTGTTAGAGTACAAAGATAAGAAAAGAAAAAAGAGATTTAAAAAAGGAGAGTTTAGGATACAAAGTGTGTTTTGCATGATACATAAAATGAATGAGAGAGAATAGAAGTGAGATAATTTAAATAGGGATGAACTAGAGATTGATAAGAATTGTAGGAGATCATTGTAATTGAAGACTGAGAGAGGAGAGAAAGTAAATGGAATGATCAATTGCAGAAAAGATTAAAAAGCTCTATTTCATTGTCCAAGCCGTGGTCTGTATGCAAATGTTTCAGTTATTCTTTGAGTGAATGTGTGTTGAAGTGTGTTATGTTACACGTAGTTGTGTTACGTGCACATTTGCGGTATACGTGTAATATTGTGTTGTTACGTGCTAAATATTATATGATAATAGAAATAATCAGAGTTATCAGTAATCATTAACGATCATAATCATTTGTAATGAAAAAGTGAAAATGATCGCTGAAATGAAAAGAAAAAATTTAGGATAGGCTCTAAAATTCTGTAGATATAGCATTATAAATGGTACACTATTCAGGAATTACTTATTCGTCTGGACAATTGCTTTTTGTTCAGAATCTCCCTCTATTTTTTTGCGCCTAAGAAAATTTTATTTCAGAGTTTTTTAGTTTAATTCGAAGAACTATTTTTGTGAAGTTATCGTTTTTCGGGTATCAACGGCTTTTCATCAGAAATATGGGTCGGAAGAAAAAGCGTGCGGCGAAACCTTGGTGTTGGTAAGCTATTTTAATTTTTCCCCATAAATCCAAAAACATTGACTTTTCATTTTTTTTTTTAAAAGAATTGTGTTGTAGAATATGTTGTTTAATATATCAAGTCATACATTCCGCTACTTATCCTCTCTTCGTTGGCGTGCTAGGTGCAGATTTATAAGTTTAGTTTTGTCTAAAGGATTCAATACGGCTTAATTTACCAGACTATTTCACTTTTTTATACCTTTCCTGTAACCAAGACCAGGAGCATTCAGTCGCAAGGATTCCGATGATTAAATCCGAAACTATTATATAGATATAGACTGTAATTAATACCTTTGCAGGTATTGTAATCGTGAATTTGAAGATGAAAAAATCTTAATTCAACACCAAAAAGCAAAACATTTCAAATGTCATATTTGTCACAAAAAGCTTTTTACGGGACCCGGACTAGCCATTCATTGCATGCAGGTATGTTCTTCCACCTCGCAATGCGTATACACATAAAATCCTTTTTTTGTGTGTTGGATTTCTTCATATGCATCAATACTAGAAGTTCATTTTATTCAGTGTTTCTAAAACACACTCTTTTTAAGGTTCACAAAGAAACAATAGATAAGATACCTGCTGCTTTACCAGGTAAAGATTCGGTAGAAGTGGAAGTTTATGGCATGGAAGGCATTCCTGATGATGTTCAAGGTCCCGGATTTTTTCCTTTTGCAAATAGACAAGTTTTAAGCTTTATAGCCTTTTGTTTAATACTTTCCGTGAAAGTACCAATTCGTTTTTTCTTTTTCTTTTTTCTTTTTTAGAAGAAAGTTCGAAGAAGGAGTCTAAAAACACTGCTAATCCTGTTCCTCCTCTGATAGCTCCATTTCCAATGCTACCTCCTGGTAAGCATTTTGTTCATATTTTGTAAGGTTTTGTAAAGTCACGTTTTATCTGAACTTTCGGACAACTTTTAAATTACATCAGGTCTCCCGCTTTTCGAAAAATCATGTATTTCAGGGATTCCACCCATGATTCCCGGTTTTCCGCCTCTTCCACCTTCAGGAATGCCTCCGTTTGGGCCACCATTTATGCCGGGAGTGCCAGCACCGCCAAGAGCTCTCCCGCCACTTCCGGTTGTACCTCCAGGCAGTACGCAACCTGCACTCACAAGGTTCCTGTTCTATACCTTTTATTAATTATTGAAGCCCCTTGAACTGGCCAAGCTCAACTAAGTTCGGCTAACGTAAAAAGTATCTTGGAGCAGTTGTCCTTCGATATCAGTTTCACATACCAGACGTTTCAGAAGAACTCCGTAGCATTTCTTCCTAATTCCTCCGTGCAGTGGGAAAAAAAGAAAAAGAAATTGGTTGCACCTAATATTGTTTATGACATTAATTGTTGAAGCCCCTGAAAATATCCATTTTTTCTAGCCGTTGGCCTGCATTTTTGCTAGCATTTCTATATAAAAAACAGCTTTTTCTTCACTCCTACTTTTAAAAAACTTGATGGTGTATTACGCTGGTGATTCCGTTATTTTCCATATTTTTTTTTTAAGAACATGTTATTGCGATTTTGTTGCAGCATGAGCCTGCCTCCGCGAGTACCACTACCAAACGGTCCGATGGGTGTACCTGGTATCCCTGGTCCTGGAACAATCAATGCACAATCTACACCTACTGTGCCAGCAGCTTTCCCAGCTTATAGTGATCCTTCTTCTAGTAAGACTGCAGAACCGGAACGAATCCGGGAGTTGCCTAATCAGATCCAAAGATTGGGGGCGAAAATACACATTATGCATCCGGATGAAGATATATCTTTGGTATGTTATTAAATGTAAAATTTTTCTGCGTATTCATGAAATTCGTAAAGCGACCATATCTTCTTTGAATGAATTTGTGTGACATTCCCAGACACTCGTTTTTTTTTTTTTTTTATTTTATTTTATTTTTTTATTTTTTTTCAGGAGGAGCGATTGGCAATCAGTAAGGGATTTATCTAGTTGATAGTGGATTCAAAATTTTCCTGAGGTAAGTTCTTCCTTAATCTTTTCAGGATGTAGCTGATGATTGATTACTTTATGCGATAAGTTTCAAGGTAGCTTTTAATGGTTTATAAGTAGGTTTCCTGCTTAGTTTGTTTGCATAAATTCATCATAAGTTCTGCGTTGTGGAACCTTTAGAAAGAGCTGAAACGACAGTTTCCGACCGTGCCACACAATTTTAATTGTAAAGGTTAGTCCTGGAAACAGGTGGGTAGTGTTTTCTTGCTCATCAAAAAGATTATGAAGGTACGCCTTCATGTCCTGTACGTTTTTGGCACTCCCGTTGGTACTTTTCGTCCACACTTTCTTCAAGGTTTCAGCAACTGCTGCGGGTCTTTGGCAACTTTTTTCTGTGAGTTCAATTAATATTTTGCGACACTTATTCCGATATTCTCCCAGTTAATTTGGGGTAGGACATTGCAGTCCGCAAAAGTGAAGGGGTTGGGAATCTCGGGTCTTATATCCTTGTACCCTGAAGGACTTGGAAGCAGATTTTGTGGACTTCGTGTTTGGTTTCCGGACTCAAAACTTATGCTGTAGGACTGGGAGATTAACACGTAAGTTTACTGTTCAAAGTATAATGTTTGCTTTTTTTACTTCCTGCTGAAGTTGTGGTTGAAGCTGTACTGAGGTAAGTATACTGCGGCCTAGTTCGAAACATCTTACTCATTGGCATTTTGCCAATAAAAGTAATCCATTTCAGCGCAGTCATATCTTTTCTCACCATCACCGTCAAAATTTGTTGTCCGTATGCAGAAGAAAAAAGTGGGAATTACTGCTATTCATTGTGCTGTACCAAAATCCTAAATGAAACGATTAGCGTTGGAATTGTGATTGAAGACTGCGTTGAATTATATTTCCCTCATCCCTCATTGTTTTCTCTTTTTTTTGTAATTGTAATTTTTGATGGTAACGATTGTCGGTAAGTTTTGCTTTTACCAGACAGTAAGGTTTCTTTTTTCTTCTTTTTCTTTTTTTTTTTTTTTTTTTTTTTTTTTTTGAATATTGTTGTATGACACGCACACGCACAAATACACGACGTATACCCAGGACATATGTGTTTTCACATCTCTATATAAACAATTACTATTTGTCAAAACTCCCTCAACGGAGGTTACAATTTAAAATTTCGGAACTAGGATTAACATTTCTTCCTTTTGAATGTGTTTATAGTGTATGTAATACATCAACTCCGAACATCCAGAACCTTTGGTTGTCGAGATTCCCGAATGGCATTTTTGATCGCATAGGAATGAATTGTATCGTTTTCCACTTGCTTCTCTAGGGATGAAAACCGATTCGCCGAAAGTGGTACTACAGATTGTTGATCTTAAAACCGAAAACCCTTCCATATCATCTACACTTTGCGTTCCACTGGGAGAAAAAAAAAACACAAAGTAGTTTACGTCCCGCTGGGAGCAACAGTTTGTACTAGAAAAAAACCAGAAATCTGATGTGCCTTTTTTACCGACATATTTCATCGACAGCAGGAGTAGTAATACTGCAAATAGTATGCAGCTTACTTTATCATAGTAAAACCTAACAATAATAATCCCACTGTTAAATGGAGCCAGCAAATGCATCCAGATTCTCGATTTTTTTGAGTCCGTCTTGCTTCACTCATAATAAGGCAATTTGACAGATGCATGCAAAAAAAAAGCATTTTAAATTTCTAAAAATCGAGTAAAAATCTGAAGTAGAGGTTGTGCTGCACTTCCATATGCTGCTTATTAACGTTTTAGTGGATGTTTCTCAACAATATGAGTACATCGACAAAACAACAACGAAAGCAGAAATGTATTATTCTACAAAACTAATTGTACTACCGGCGTGGTTCTTCATATATCGCCGATAGCGCTTGTAGCGCCCACTAACAGCCAAACGTTCTTTTTGTTCATCTTCTTTTGCGGCTTTCCACTCCGCAAATTTTACACTGTCCCATAATTCATTTTCCAGTAGGCATGCTCGTTCATTATCGTCCAAACTCTGAAGTAAATATTATTCTAATATGATATGTTGCTGCAAAATGCCCCTAGAATAAAAGCTTTATGGACTAGCATGTGCTCACGAAATAAAGCGAAGATGTCACAGTAGGATGATGTGTGCTCTGAAGCTTACCGTAAACTGTTCTTCAGATAAACCCAAATTCTTTCGCATCAAGTAAGATTTCGCATCCTCGTCATATTCTTCTTTTTTGATGCGATATTTCGTAAACCATAAGAAGTTCCAAGCAACATATCTGAAGCAACCGCAGCAGTGATAAATCTTGAACTTTGTATAAACCAATGAACAAAATCCAAAAGCACGGGATTATTCAATTCAATACTACATCAAATTTTGGTAGCAGAATCGCTTGGACTACCAGTAACTTGGTGGAAAGGAAGATAACACAGTCCGTACTACACTTCTGATAATATGGACAGAAAGGTACTGCATTACTACCTTAACTGAAGTGGTTATAAGTGGAAAATATATTTAAAAGTACCTGTATATCGTATATGGCAATACAATAATTGTCCACAATAAAGTGTTATATATTGACGGCTTCTTACATCCACCTCTGCAACCGGAAAACCGTTCAGTGCAGTGTATCTTCAAATTTGACCCAGTGAGAGCAACCTATAATAATACGCCAAACAACTAAGCTTCTCTGTGGGATTTATCCCTACAAAAAACTCATAAAAAGAACTCATGTAAGTAATCCTGAGTCCCAGACACTATAATCCTCACTCCATCTCACTTTGTTTTGGAATGGAGCAACTGTAAACCAAATAATCCTCGACAATCAACAACTTGTACTTATCCACTTCACTGTATTTACCTGATATCCACATTTTCTTCAATAATATGTCGTAGAAGTTTTTCAGTATACTCCTTCCGGGACTTTTTATTACGAAAGTCACCCTCCAATGAAATTCCTCTTTCCTTAGCAATTTCTTTCGCCGCATTGCGATATTTCTCCTGCTTCACGGCATAATCAACAGCCTCCTTGTATTTTTGAGCTGCACTTAGAAACTAAAACATGTCTCTGAGAAGTAAATTATGTTAAAAACATGAACTCGCATGATGAACATGGAGGATTGGAGAAGTGAAGAATGAGAGGAGAACTTCAGCGGATTCTAGCTGAATTCTATTTATTCATCGCAATCCAAATCTAACTATTTACGGTCCTAAGAGAAGTGAAAACCACTAAAAACACACCTGAAAAAGAGATATAAGTACCAAAGTAACCAATATAACGATTCGCGCATCCACTTTTGGAGCTACACGCCGACGATAATACTGATAATAGTTGTAGGCTCGTTGCTCCGGATGATCCAAATAATAATCATAATCAGCTCGTGTTTCATCATCTTTCAAAGTCTCGTACGCTGTGGCAATCTGGCGAAACTTCTCTTCCGCTTCTTTTTTTTTCGTCTAAAAATCTCCATTAGTATCGTGATGGCCACAAAGAACTGATGGAAGAAATAATTACTGTAATAAGTGTTGCAAATGATCACCGTGAATTTTACCAAAGGTAAATTGGTAGATTTGAAAATTTTAACTCTACTGAGAAAAACTGACATGATTACTTACCACATCACTAATCTTATCAGGATGATACTGAGCCGCCAATTTCCGATATGTTTTTCCTAACATATTCTGAAATATATGCTATATAAGCAATGCAAGGCTGCCAGTTTAGTTTCAGTGGGTTGAAGTAGGTGTCAGTATGTGTCAAAAGAATCCTAAAGTCTCAAAATTTTACTACCAAGGACCGAGATGAAGGCATAACTTTATAGGTATAACTTGTGAAAATTGGAAATAATCTGTATATTAATTAATATTATTATTTCATATTATTTCCATTCTGGTCTAAAAAATCCAGAAATGTGTGAAAATGACAAACCTTATTGAATTCCGAACGATCAATACTGAGAACTGAAAAGACGAAAAAGAAAACTACTTATATTAAATCACAGAGAATGAAGTACCAATGAAACTAATAACCTAAGAACATAGCTGACATTTCCACAAGAACTGAATCATCAAAGGGAAAGTAAAGAAGAGAAAAAAAAAAAGAGACAGCAGAGAGATTTAAAAAATGATAACCCTTCCATTAGGTTATGCTCTTTCTTTACGTGGTCTATGGGTTTCCTCGTATGCTGATAAAGGAAATCCCTAACTGTGTTTCTCACCTAATACAGCGATAGTGAAGAAAGAGAATGAAAACCTTCGTAGCAACTTTCAACACCACAGTAAAGTCCATTGAGTAAGTCGGCATCAATAACATTGAAAACACTGATAAGAGCAGTAAGTAGTAGTGGTAAAACCATCCGATAGAAATTCACCTGTAAATTATTTTACTGCTTAATTAGAACGTTTCTGAACACCAAAAATACCTTGCCAGTATTTCCCATCAGTACAGTTAGGATTAAACTGCAATTTTAATAAATGACATGATTTTAGTGGAGATAACAAAGGAAAATACAATGAGAATAATCGACTGCTAATTCCATCAGTCAGAACTCAATCTTAAATTCAATTTCCTAGGCACTAATAATAAATATGAAGTATTAAAAATCACAACTTTAATGTTAATTTTAATCGCCAATTCCAGAATAAAGATCCAAACAATCGGTCAAATCATGGAAGATGAAATTTCTCACAGAAATAACTGAAAAAGGACTGTAAAAAACAATCTATTTAAGTTAAGCGATTTCACAACACTTTACTCGCTTATATGATAGTGATGAAACGATGTCCGATGAAATTTAATTTAGACTGAATTAATTAGGAAAGAAAAGAATACATTGTTGGAGATTTTAGAGAATGAGAATGATTGAAGATATAATATAAGCATGGATTGTAAGTGAAAAATAGTTCAGCAATGCAGGAGAGATGAATGACAAAGAAAGAGCAAAATTATTGTTGCATTGTTGTTTAGATTAAAAAGAGGAGAGAAATTCATGAGAAATAATGTAATGTAGCGGGGGTAGTGATTAAAAGTAACACAGATAGATAAGATAAATGTGGAAGGAAGCCAGAGATCGGTAAAAAAAGTATAATAATATGGGAAAAAGTTAATTTATCAAATTAATACAAAAAATTAGTTGTATGAATGGTAAATTAAAATTAAATGATATTAGACATAACGATTTATTCTTAATCTAAAAAAGAATTTAAAAAAAAAAAAGATTTCCAAGTTTTCTAAATTATTTTTTTTTTTTTTGAATAATTTTTGGTAAATAGTAAAAAGTTGAAAAAAAAGAATAAAATTCTGAAATTTCATTGCTTTATGGAAGAGCAATTTTGGCAATCAATAATTCAAGTTGTTTTAAATATTGTCTTTCCTTTTTTTTTTTCTTTTTTTTTCCGGTTCTCTTTTTTAAAATATAATATGGAAGTTTAAATTAGTAATCCCAACAGTGAAAGCATTTGATTCATCAAATTTTTGTGATGCCAAAGGAAGTTGCAATCAATAATTTATGAAATGGAATGAAATAAAATAATTGAGAATTTAAAGGATTTGAATTAGCGCAATATACCTTAACATGCATGCATTCACAATGGTCAAGTCACAATGATGCAGCTCGGTGTGTGAGACATTTTGTTGCTGGTCTCTTCTGTGGGGGTTTGGTAGGTTTCTGGATTTCTGGATATGTAGGGGTATTATGGATTCCCAGGTGTACGGAGACTTTATAGCGGTTCCGGATGCGTAAAACTGTTATAATAGGCTTCCGGTTGTGTGACTGATTTATGAGTTATCTGTGATGTGAAATTTCAAGAGATAGCTGGTGGTATAGGTTGTAATGAATGTGATGAGTAACAGGATAATATTTTTGTTGTTTTTTTTTTTTTTTTTTCTGCAGTACACAAAAACTTTTTCAATTTAGATTAGTTATTTTAAAGAAGCTATTACGGTTAGGTTAAACTTGAAGGTATAAAGTAGTAGGTAAGGATGGGGTAAGATTAAGATAAATATCTGTAACTGGTGTAATTGTGGATGAAACACCAACAACATTCAAAAGAATAGAATATATTTAATTGTAGAGGATTTCCGGTTTTTGGTCATTATGTACTCGTGTAGTCGTTTAGTCGTATGTTCGAAAAAATTTTAGATTTCTTTTTAAATTTAGAAAAATTTAAAGGTGAATGAATGCAGGTAGTATAAAGATTACACTTGTACAGCGGCAGCTACGAGAGGATTGGAATAATCGTGAATACGCGCAGGTAGTTTCCGATAATATTCGACATATCGCAGACTTCCTTTGCAACTTTGGTAGGTCTTTAGTGTTTACTTACCATCAAGTACAGTGTCTTTACTGGGCAGCATTAAATGAATGACCGTTAGTGGTACAGTGTAGAGGAATAGGTATACAAAGAATACATTTGTTTAGAACTTTTCGAACAATTGAGGAGTAAAGTATTGTTCAACTGCTTAGTATTCATATTTTCAGAACTGTCTTGTCGGAGCAAAATCGCTACGTTAAGTGATAAAGTATCACTGTTGGAACGAAAGGTGGAATTTCTCGAAGCAAGAGTAAGTTTATATTCTGCATTTGTTGAACGTTTGAATGACAGTCCTCCCCTTCACCGTACTTTTGTCTTTCTTTTAAACTTTTCGAGAAAGAGAATTGTAATGTTTTTGGTGGTTCCAATGCAATAGTACAGTGCTTTCATTCTGATAAGTGGACAGCTCACTCTATCTATTAAACTTTCCCTGACTAACTGTATAATTACCAGTTGTCGAGAGGTGAAACACTCAATTGAAACGGAATGGCAAAAGATATGATAAAAACTGCTGCTGCAGTTACACGTGAAGTTGTTCCTATTATATCTGCCAATAAAGCACAAAGCCGAACAAATATGCTTGCTGTATATAAAGAAATGTTAGTTCATTTCATTCATTTACTGCAAGAAAGGTAAATTTTTAATATAGGCTGTTATAGTCTTTCGCATTTTCTCAATTTGAAGCTTCTTTCATCACGCTCTCGCTGCTAAACTGCAGTTGCAAAACAGCACAAACTCATTAGTACCTTATATTGTGTTGTAGCCACAAATGAATGTTTCCAGTAAGAACAGCAGTTTTGCATATTAAATACTTGATGTTGAAAAAAATGCTGGCGTTATCTCTCTAGTTGTGAATAATACATTCAAGTAGTAGTGCAGTAAAAAAGTAAAGCTGTCAAAACTGCAATTTTTGTGTATTTCGTGAATCTACGTGTTTACAACATTTGAAATACTGATATTAATATTGTACCATGAGCAAAGTTAGTCTGCTAATGATTTTGAGTGATATAGCTTGGTTGTTTCTGGGTATTAAATAAACGACCGCAATTCCGTAATACCAAACGATTGATCGGGCATGAATTTACAAAGAAATTTATTACCTCGAACAATAATCATCTGGCGTAATATTCGGTTAACGTCGCTTCTGTGAATCTCACAGAAAAAATGGTGTTGTGTCGTAAATTTATATTTGTGCATTTTCTTGTTTCTTCCCTTAATTTTTATCGACCCGTATATTCATTTCATTTTCATTTTGTTTTGTTGGTCCAGGTACATTTATTGGAATTGAGACAACAAATGTGGTACTGGTGAAACTAGATAGCATAACTGTAAAAATAAATTAAAAAAACAACCCCTTCCTTTTTTCGGTTAAGGTTATTCTTCTATGCTCCAGTCTCATTAATTATAGGTAACTGAAGACTTTTATTTCTGCAAAACTTTCCATGCAGTGAAAAATATTCGTTCTCTCAGTTAATGGTTGTAGCTTTGGATAAAAATTAGTTTGGAATAGACATGTTAAGCTTTGGCTATTTTCGTATTCCTTTTATTGGAAAGCATCATAGAGGGAAATGGGTATGATTTTTGAATCATCATAACACCAAGATTTTTTTATAGTCACAATAACGCTTTTGCTTATTGATGGCATCTTATCGGTAATTGCTTCAATCCTTTTAACATTTTTATACCAAAAAAAAAGCAGAAATATTTAAGAAATGTTTTCGTTTGCTTCCTATTTTCCTTTCATTTGAAATTTGAGTTTAGCATTATCACACTACTCTCTCCTTACGCGGGATAGCTAAAGGAAGGGATATCCTCATCATTTTTTTTTTTTTTTTAATTGGTGAATTATTCACGTTATTCTAGTATCTGGGAACAGCATGGGTGATGATGGTGGTAACAGTAATAGTAGTTGGGATAGTAGCAGTAATGCAGCTGTTCTCGTTGTTGTAGTGGTTATCATTACCATTGAGTCATCCTTATATTTCTTATAATTAAATAAATAAGTATATATATATATGTATGCTTTCATTTATATATATAAATATATATATTTACATATTTACATATATATATATATATATATATGCAGGCTTAAAGGAAAAATGCAGAATCGATTTTGGATATTGTTTGAGACAGGAAATCCATTGCCTAACTGCTTCTGCTGTGAATGTGAGTGTTGCTCCTCTTGCCTAGTATCTTTTTTTTTTTCAGGAAAGATAGCTCTGAATTTGTATGCGTATGTGTGTTTGCCTTTTATTTTTTTAGAATCATTCTTTATATTCTGTTCTTCGAAAAGATGATTATATTATGAAGTTGGATAATGTTAAGCATTCTTTGTATTTATTATTACGGAAATGAGATGGTGATATATTAAGAATTAATTATGACGTAAACCCTGTCTTTTTCTAAATTTTTATTCTCAAATATATTTTGACACGTCGTTTTCTTTTTTTTTTCTTTTTTTTCTAATTTTGTAATGAAACGTTAATTTTATCGACTCATGTCTATTCGTCTTGTAGTGGTGATGTAATTTGTGAATGGTCGTTGACATGGGCGACCCACTAATGATGACAGTCGTTTCATTTCACTTGTTCACTGAATATTCTACCAGATCCTTATTTTTTATGTCTTCGCTCATATATTATTACCGTCTATTAGCACATTTCTGTATCATAAATTTGAATTAGTAATTTCTCGAATTCCCTTCATTTCTCATAATTGTCAAATGTGTTTACATGGTTGCTTTAGATATTGTCATATATTTTATGTAAGAATCAAATTCCGACTTATTAATACCAGTTCTTTTGGATATTCAAAAGATCTTTTGCGAATTCTGATTGGAAGTTCACTGAATGAAGAATCGACCTTCATGAGAAAATATATTGGAAGTCAATCATTGATTCGCACTTCATGTACGTGTGTATACATATGTGCATTGTGTGTGTATGTATGTATGTATGTATGTGTATGTATGGATGTATGTATGCATGTATGTATATATATATATATATATGTATGTATGTATGTATGTATGTATGTATGTATGTATGTATGTATGTATGTATGTATGTATGTATGTATGTATGTATGTATGTATGTATGTATGTATGTATGTATGTATGTATGTATGTATGTATGTATGTATGTATGTATGTATGTATGTATGTATGTATGTATGTATGTATGTATGTATGTATGTATGTATGTATGTATGTATGTATGTATGTATGTATGTATGTATGTATGTATGTATGTATGTATGTATGTATGTATGTATGTATGTATGTATGTATGTATGTATGTATGTATGTATGTATGTATGTATGTATGTATGTATGTATGTATGTATGTATGTATGTATGTATGTATGTATGTATGTATGTATGTATGTATGTATGTATGTATGTATGTATGTATGTATGTATGTATGTATGTATGGCATATCCCACCACCACTATACTATACACTGATAATAAGCTTTATTTGGCAACTTCATCAATAGATCGATCACTGTAGGAATATACCTGATGGCTAAATTTCAAATAGATTGAAAGTGTTTTTAAAAAAAAGTTAAAATTTAGGTTATTCATTCAGTGCTGTTTTGTTTTGCATTTAGTTTTTAAAAAATTTGAAAATTTGGATATTTTTTTCCGACAAAGAAAAATTCATAACTTTATAATTCGATGACAATGTGGTAGAATTTGTCCTGAAAGCTTTAGAAAGTTTTGTCCATTAAAAGTGTATTCGAAACAGCGATGAGCATTGTAGTGCACATTTACCTGTGGTAATTAATGGTGTGAATGGGGTGATATTGCCGACATTTAACCGTTTTCGGTGGCAATTTTATAAATTAAAATCGATCATCATGTCTGCATGGAAAAAGACGGAAAGTTGTTATGATTACAGCGAAGTAATTGATCACTTTTTTTGATTTTTTTTTTTTCTTTCAAAACATTTTTTGATTTTCAAAATATGAATTTTTTCGCTTTAGATGATGGGAGCATGAGATCAAATGAGCAGCAAAATTATACAGCCAGCTAAAGCTTGATTTTCTGCCTCTACCGAAGTCTTTTGCTTATTCCAGGCAACGCTATGCTCCAGAAATCTACAGAGAGTTCCATTTTGAGGATATGCCATTATCAGTCTTTCGGGCAGCCTTGAAGAAGCAGTACACTAATAATGCACATTTGACTGATTTCCGCGTTATCGATCGGAAAATTGCGGAGTGTCGTCAAGTAAGTAATAATTTTTTTTTTCCTTTTTTGCATTGTATTTTGTGATAAGTTTTCTCATTGATGTTCAGTTTACAAATAAGTTTGTTATTGGTTTTTTTTTCCAACAGTTCCGACATTTTTACCAAATCTTTTCGACATATTACCAAGACTTGGGAAGGAAATATAAAAAATTGCAATTTTGGATTCAAGTATAACTTTTCGAGTCAATTTTTTCCTTGCGTTATACTTGAGTGCTTGAAAATTTCAGGTTATGTTGGGATGCCAAAAGAGTTGGTATAATTCATACCATCTACGAAACCTCCTGTTCCGTGAAAATGTTGAGGCGAAACCGAAAGATTTCTTATCGTCCTTTCTTAGGAGCAAAAATTAACTCAGCTATGAATTGTAGATGAACAGTGCTTATTTCATCCCTATTATTTTTATAATAACGATTTTTTTTTTCATATGAATAGTAAAACAGTGTTGTATTATTCGTAGTTTTTCTTGCACTATTGGTGGTTTATAACCATTTTTATCTCTAATTTTTCCTTATATCTATCAAGTATAGAATATTTAACATTTACACCTTAAACTTTAGATGTTTGCTGAGCTCAGACAGGGTAAATGTTGTGCGTATAAACTTTACCATCTGTTTCGGGATACAACAAAGCGATACATATGTACTAGTTCAGCTAGTCCTCAGCAAACTTCTATTGATGGAAGTGATATTAAAGCCTTCGCTAAATTATCACCAGATTGGGCGAAAGAAAAGGGGTCTTTTAAAGCGTTATATTCCATGAATCGGCTCCGATTACCGTTAATTGTTCATATGATTGGTCGAGAAACAAAACATGTAATTTTGTTAATTATTCGAGATTTTTTTTTAGCAGCGTTTTATTTACATTTTGTTTTATTACTACAGCTGTCCCATTTCCTTCATTATTTTCTTCAATGTTTAAGGATTCTCTCTCTGGTTTACGTATTGCTGATCTTGGCTGCGGTGGTGGAATACTAACTTTTCCGCTGGCACGTTTAGGAGCCATTGTTGAAGGTTTGGATGCCTCTGTCGATGTAATTGCTTCGCTGGAAGAAGCACAAAATTGTTTTCGCCGTGAAAATCGTGGATCGGGGAAAGCAACATTTCACTGCTCATCGGTTGAAGATTTTGCCACGAAAAATGCTGGAAGTAAGGTATATAAATTGATATTCGGTCCGTATTCGTTGTCCATAATTACTATGGTACCAATTCGTTATTTTTGCGCTTTATGTTTATTTTTCTATTAAATATTAATCTACAGTTACTTCTCGCTCAACACTTTTCTCTCTTCCTCTTCCTGTCTTTTATTCTTTTGAATTAGCTTAAATCTGCATAAAAACTCACTTCTAATTACATTTCAAGTGTGACAAATGTTAATCAACATGAATTTAAGAAGTGGAAAGGCAGGGGAGGGGGGAACTTTTAGGTGACGTTTGATGTTCATCAGTAAAGTGACTTTTTTCCTCCTCTTCAGTGTTCGATGCGGTTGTCGCATCCGAAATAATAGAACATGTTGCTGATGTGGAATTATTCGTAGAATCATGTGTTCGATTGGTGCGCAAGAGTGGTGCTCTCTTCTTTACAACCATTAATAAAACTGTCATGAGCCGAATTATGGCTATTTGGATAGCAGAGGTTTAATCTGTGTTTTATTTTATTTTTGTCGAAAATAAGAATTTCAGAAGGATAAAAATGTCTTAGAGCAATAGAAAAAGTAAAAAGAGAGTAAGGATAGTATCTGCTTACCTACAGGTGACATAAATTATTTAGGGACATTTCCAGTTTTCTTGGATCCTTCCAGAAGTGATTATCATTTCATATCCAACAATATTTGTTGGAATTATTATATAAATGATGAAAAATTATTTCAGAGAGTACTGGGCATTGTCCCACCGGGTATCCATAGTTGGTCAAAATTTATTGAGCCAAGGTTTCTGCGAATGATTCTGGAAGAAAATGGTTGTAGCGTACGTTTAGTTCATGGCATGATTTACAATCCTTTTACAAATCATTGGTCATGGAGTCGAAACACAGCGATGAATTACGCTTTAGTCGCGAGCAAAAACTAATCTCTTACGTTGAGTTTTCCCGGAAAGTGGATTTGCCCACTTCGTTAAGTCATGAGTCATGAAGAATAAAGATGGAACAATATTTCTATATTACTATTGTTAGAATCCCTGAATCATTTTATTCGAAGTGTTTTACACATATTATACTTTATTCGAAGATGTTGGTGCTAATGGTGCTATCAGCCTTCCCTTGGTCCAGTGGTAGGAAATGTTCCTCGAGCAGTTAAGTTCGCAACAACAGCACCTTTTATTTTGAAATTGATAGTGCTTTCTATCCTTTTATCTTCCTTGGCATGGTTTCATTCTCTTCCTGATAAATTCTGCCACTTTGACTGTTTATGTGATTTGTGAACTGTTTTTCGTTATGGATGATTTCCACAAGAAGTTCAAATGCTATGTAGAGAAGTGAGACGAAATTATCTAGAATTCTTACTCAAATCCTCAGTAATAAAAAATGCCATCGTTTGAAATTTGACTTAGACTATATAATCACCGTGGAAATATCGGGCCATTCTTGTTGCTGGTTTCAGTTTGAAATTGCTTTCTTGTTCATTTATACGTTTGTTTGAGGCTGGAGCAGTCTACACATCGGAGTTTTTTTTTTTTTTTTTTTTTTTTGCTTTATAATACTTTGAAACGTTTTCTTTTCATCAGCCGAGTGGTGATTAGACCTGTACGTGAATTTCTAATTTCGCGTTTAGGCAGGTGAGCAGAACACGAGTTTCCTTCACTTTTCCTTCACTTCTAGTTGCTCTATAAATTACTTGTGACCTTTTCATTGGTTATCTTCTTCCTACAAATTTATCTCGAGATATTTTAAAATCTCGTTAAATTTAGATTTGAATCCTTTTTAAAAAGTGTGTTACGTAACTATGACGAAGAGGTCATTTTCTTATCACAGTGATTGAATTGTTGCAATTTTTTGAAGTTCTTGCGGGTGATGTTGTGTAACTCAGGTGGCGTAGTCGCGTGAGAAAGGTGTTGCAGCACCGTTAATTTGATTTACAGGTAAATTTATTCGCACAAGCAGTATGGATGAGGAATATGATGCTATCGTTCTTGGAACAGGATTGAAGGTACTATGGATGTCTAATTATTATTTGGCAGGAGCCTAAATTGTTTGGTCACAGATACATGACACTTTCGAGGTTGAATTGTCAATGAAGGCAAGATAGTGGCCAAATAGATGAACTTTAAGATGAACTCTTAAGATTTCTTGAACATGCATTTATAACTCAGATTATGTTCTTATTCAGGAATGTATACTATCTGGGATGTTATCAGTATCAGGTAAGAAAATATTACACATCGACCGAAATAATTATTATGGTGGAGAATCAGCTTCGTTAACACCACTAGAACAACTCTATGAGAAATTTTTTGGTAAGTAATTTTTCGGAATAGTTTTTTCAAGTTTTTATGAAACTTGTAGAATGCATGTTCAAGGAATTTTAAGAGTTCGTCTTCGCAAATATTTTTTAGGACCTAATGCAAAACCTTCTACTGATATGGGAAGAGGTCGAGATTGGAATGTCGATTTGATCCCTAAATTCCTGATGGCGAATGGTTCACTTGTTAAGGTTTTTTGCCCAATTTCTCTTGCATTTTAAATCACTCTATTATGATATAAAACTTCTGATGTGTTCAAATTAGTTTTTACGATTTGATCACTTTTATTTCTTACTTTGTTGTGTTGCAGCTTTTGATACATACTGGCGTAACTCGCTATCTGGAATTCAAATCGATTGAGGGTTCTTACGTATATAAAGGTGGAAAAATTTTCAAGGTTCCAGCTGATGAAATGGAGGCTTTAGCCACAAGTACGTCTCATTTTTTTTTTTTTTTTTTTTTTTTTTTTTTNGATGAAATATACATCATTCCAGACTTGATGGGCATGTTCGAGAAAAGGCGCTTTAAAAAATTTCTTGTTTGGGTGCAAAACTTTGATATCAATAACGAAGCCACATATGAAGGTCTTAATCCTGATACCAATACAATGCAGCAGGTTATTCCCATTCATGCCTGACTTTAGTTTGTAGTTTCCACTCATTGAATTTTAGTTCGTAAGTTGTAATTTTCTAAAAAAAAAAAAAAATCTGAAAAAGTCATTTCTCGTACTTCCATATGACTGAATGAGCTTAAAATAGAATCTCAGGAATAAACTAGTAAGTGAAGCTTGCATTTTTCTGATATATATGGTTGGCTTGGGCTTAGGGAAAAAGTTTCGCAAAAGTCTGAACCTCACGATTTGCGGTTGTATCTCGTCATAATTCATTAAATAAGCAGGGAATGTTTGATTTTTACATAATTTTCAGTCCACTGAACATTTTTTTTAAAGGTTTATGATAAATTCGGTTTGGATGAGAATACGGCTGATTTCACTGGTCATGCATTGGCACTCTATCGAGATGATAAGTAAGTTTAATATGCACAGAACTTTTTGAGACGTTTTGGATTTGAGTCTTACTAATCTGGTGTTAAAATTTTGTTCGCTTTCAGTTACAAAAATGAGTTATTTGTGCCAACTGCTGAAAGGATTCGTTTGTATTCCGATTCGTTAGCTCGATACGGTAAATCACCATATCTGTACCCTCTGTATGGTCTTGGCGAACTTCCACAAGGATTTGCTCGGCATGGAATTTCTTTATTTATTCAACAGTTCTTAATGTGTGGTTAACATAGTGTTGTATTTGGAAATCTTAAAGCGAATAAATTTGTTTTGGAAATGTTTTAAAAAAAACGTCAAGTTTAGACTGAGTGCAATTTACGGAGGTACCTATATGCTTGACAAGCCCGTCGATTGTATCGTTTATGAAGACGGTAAAGTAGTTGGCGTGAAAAGTGGAAATGACATTGCGAAGTGTAAGCAGGTATGCAGTATAAATTCGTCACAATAATTTACTTTGTTTTCTTTAGATTAGTTCTTAATGTAATAAAATTCCGGCAAATATTCTAAGCTGCTTTACAGGTCTATTGCGATCCATCATATGTTCCTGATAAAGTGAGGAAAACTGGTCAAGTAATTCGAGCTATTTGTCTGCTGAACCATCCGATACCGAACACCAACGATGCGCAAAGTTGCCAGATAATTATTCCACAAAAGCAAGTTGGACGCCACTACGGTATCTTTGTATTTAATTCCACGTTCTGTATTTTTATGTTTATGAAGAAGACTTCACGAATGGTGCTTATCCTTTTTTTTTGCTTTTTTTTTCTAAAAAAAAAGCCAAATTAAACGCTATGATTCACTAAATCATATTCCAGATATTTATATTTCTTTGGTGTCTAATGCAAATATGGTTGCGCCTAAAGGGTGGTACATTGCGATGGTTTCAACAACTGTGGAAACAAATAATCCGGAAGCTGAGATCTTGCCAGGACTGCAGTTGTTGGGTCCGATCACTGAAAAGTATATTTACTTTTTTTTCCTTGCAAATTTTCTTTTACCTATAATCTGTAATCCTTGTTCAATTATGACTTGTGTCAACATAAAAAGTTTCCAGATTTGTGAATGTCTCCGACGTTTATGAACCGATTGATATGGGTGCTAAATCGCAAGTATTTATCTCACGCTCGTATGATCCAACAACTCATTTTGAGACAACTTGTAAGGATGTATTAGACATATTTCAACGTGGTACTACCACTGAATTTGACTTCACTAAAATTACGCATCTCTCACTTGAAGACCAGGAGTGATTCCTTTATCTATATCATTCTTTATTTTTTTTCCTCCCTTTCCTAATTTTTCCCGATCCATCTCTAAATGTTTTGATTTGTTACTGACATCTGATATTGATGCTTCAAATTTTGGTATTACTTCAATTTCTTTTCTTGATTCCTTGTGGCTTGGTCTTTTCCTTTTCCTCTTACAATTTCCGAAAAGATATCGTTTGTATTTCCCTCCATAGTTAATACTTGTCAACCTGATCTGTTAAATTATCTGTTTTTTAAAATACGTTCTTTTTATTAAACTCCTTTAAACAGATGCTTTTGCGCTTATTTATTGCACAGTTTCTTTTTTAAGTTCGTTGCCAACAACTTCTCTGACTTTCTTACTCAAAATAGTTCAATTGTTGCGCTTGCTTTTCTATTTCAGTTTTCTCTGTGTTGGAATAAACCTGAAAACATTCCTGTCGAGGATATACGCAGTCACTGCTACATGAAACATTCCTTTTTGAATCTAGGGATTTGGAAATGAGTCCTGAGACGTGGATTTCAAATTTGATTTCATCTTGACGCTTTTGTTAGTGCAGTCAAAATCAAGTGATGCGTGAACTCGGTATGATATTCTTTGGAAGGAATAGAAAGATTCAAAATTTTCGTCAAACATGTCTGTATTACAGCTTTTTTGAAGGGAATTGATGTGTATTAGGAATGGTGGGTGCTATTTATCAAAAATATTCAAACTGTTAGTATGAGCATTATATTTTTTGTTAATATAGCGATGTCATGACTTATTCAATGAATGATTCTAAAGACTCGTAAATTGAAAGCTGGAGAGTACTTCCTTTATCATCATCTATCAGCGGCATTTTTGTTCTTAATTATGGTAACTCCCACACTGTTATCTGTTCCCCCAAATTCAAATTTCAACAAAAAAGCACGATGGAAATTGGTTTGCGAATAATACAGTTACAATTTACAGAGCTTGTTATTCGAAGGATTCTTCATAAATTGCAAAGTCGTTTGTTATAATTGGTAAGTATATTTCACATGTTAATGTTTTTCTTCATTGAAGTTAGCCAGTAAACTTGCGGGCATTTCACACATATATGAAACAACTGAGCGATCATCTTTATGCAAAATATTGTATGCGGAACTAATGGTACCTACGATATGAAGTACCTGATGAATAAATACTGTATTTATACAAATATACTTTAAACAAACACCTTATTATCTCTTTAAAAAAAAATTGTATATTGCTTAATGAAGACATCATCCATAGAATCTGTCTTATACGAAGGTTTGTTGTCGACGTAATAATATTCGAAGTTGTTTACGTGATGCTTCATTATTCTTCCGATCATAGATACGATCAATGTATTCACGTGTAAGCTGTAATTGCTCTGGTTCAAGATAATCCAAAAACAAAGCAAAAATTTCAGCTTGGTTATAAATGAACGCATCCGTAATTGCTCTGAAACCACCGAATCGTTTTATTGTTTATCAAAAGAAAAAAAAAGTTGAGAAAAATTTTAATATTGAAAGTGATGATCCGATCATTCTATGTTATCCCATTCTTTCTTATATAATACATATATATATATATATATTATATAGTATATATATATATATATATATATATACTGTTCCGATGATTAAAATTTACAAACCTGAAATTTTCCATTGAAAGCATTGCATTACGTAGACGAGGACAAGTATTTTCCAGAAGAAATGCTAACTTATGTATAGCATTTTCGCGAAATCTTTTGTTATCATTCTAAATAATTAATCAAATTAAGTACTTTAAATTAAGTACGAAATAATACAAAAAAATTTTATAAAATTTGAAATTAGCAAAATATATGATAAATTAAAAAGTTCACTGATTACCAACATTTACGAATTGTACATGTTCGAACAAAATTTTCTAAAATCAAGATCAAAATAATCGTAAACTTGAAAAAAAAAAAGGAAAGAAAAGTTGAAAAATATTATTGGGTGTAATTTTATACTTCGCGCAAAATACTCTTTTATTTATTACGATTTAACTTAAGATCCTAACTCTTAACTTTATCTAGCAAATTATTTAAAAGAGTGATAGATATCACCAGCAAATTATATATTAACCTGAAGTGAATTTTGCAACGTTTGATAAAATGTATTCCAGGTAATTCGGGCGAGACCAGGTGCATTGATAATACAGAGTCGTTCACAAAGAAAATGCAATACTTCACGATCTTTTGCTTTAAAACATACCTTTTTCCACAGCAGTAATCCTAAAAACTGTTTCTTTTTAAATTCTTATTTCTTCCAATTTCCTTTTCCTCTTATGTACCAATCATTACTGCAAATCGAAAATTTTCATTACTTTTTTTTTCCAATTTTCTGATAAATTTGAAAAAGAAAATATATTAATAGAATTCAGAAAAGTGATAATACCAATAAATTCTCGTTGTGGATCAGTAATATTATTCCATATGAAGGTAACAAGTTCAAAATAACCATGTATAATGGCAAATTGAAAAGCCAATGATAATGTTTGTTTTGGTGCTAAATCAGTAGAACTAAATATCTTATCCCATGCACGAGTATTATCAAGTAAAGCAAACCAAAAATCATACAAACAATGGCCAGATAATTTCTTCCTGAAATAGAAAGGAAAAAAAAAAAACGGCAAGTTAGAATAAACCTGAATTAGGTAAGTGTTCAAAATTGTATATTTAATAATAAATCATTGGTTAATTTCTTTTTCCTTTCTCTTTCTTTTTTCTCTTTTATTATTATTATTACTATTATTATTATTATTATTATTATTATTATTATTA
>RCAB01000173.1:0-118924 GCA_003640385.1 Setaria digitata
CTGCACCTGCACAACTCCCTTTCCATCTTTCCTCTCCTTCCAACCTTTAAGGATGAGAGGAAAGAAGCACTGTCATTTCTGGATGTCCCGACGAAGAGACATAGTGTGGACAGTCTCCACGCCATTTCAGATGGATTATCTTCGTGTATCGAATAACAACTGGATCTGAAAACACACGTCACACGCGAATCTATGCTAAGGACATATCAGTCACGTACCGGCTCTAGATGCAACGAGCAGTATGTCGCCTAAATCTGTCTGAGGTCACGTGGACTGACACGCACGCCTGAAGTGGCGGAGCAAAGATCAAGCGAACAACAGTACACACATGTTGGCAACTGAAGGAGTGCAATGACATGGCAGCTCGAAAGGATGACCTCGACGAGAAGTGCGAGATATGACGAGAGCGTGTGCAGGAGGGGAGAGACAGACGAACAAAGAAAAAGGCACATAGTGACAGGCGGATGTTGTGACGAGCGATGTGTTCAGCGATTATCGAACAACTCCTTTCTCTTGTAGAGATGTATCGTCTATATAGAAGTAGACGATTAGAGATAGTTAAAGAACTATACAGATGTGGAGTAGCTGAGCATACAAATTAGTAAGAAGGCGAACGACAAATATGTGGAGTTACCAGAAGGCAAAGATATATGAGACAATGTGTACCATGGAGAGGGAGGAGACTGTCCAAGAAGGAAACTGATGGGAGCGAGTGCAGGATAGAATGGTGCGAAAGAGCAATTAGTGGTGTATTGACGGCGCATTTGGCTTCGTGCCAATCACCAACTAGACCAGTGGCGTGGTGCGTCAGAAGGACCATTCCATTGTGCGTGACTGACTTCAGCGTTGCGTCAGAAGGACCATTCCATTGTGCGTGACTGACTTCAGCGTTGCGTCAGAAGGACCATTCCATTGTGCGTGACTGACTTCAGCGTTGCGTCAGAAGGACCCATTCACATTGTGCGCGACTTCAGCAATGCACCAGCACGTGACGGATCCAGTTAACGTGTGTAGTGCGATTAGTTTATGGTGACTGTGCCGTCAGTACGGAAACATATGATGCTGTCCGACGAGACGTACATCTCCTCTTGCTTATCTTTCATCACAATATGTTATCCTTCAGGAATCGACGGTCTAGTTTACGCTTATTCTCTTTCAAAACTGTCACTCTTCCATTTCATCGCTTCAACTTCCCAAAATATACCGCTGGGGTATATATGCTTAGCAAATAATAATTAGAAGAGGTCAACAGGTCACGCAATGTCTAATGATAAAGTTGGCTGTAATTTGATAATATCTGTCGGACAGTATGTTCAATATGTGTTTGTGAAACTTCTGATGATGTTACGTTACAAGACAGATGCACTGTCCGCTCAGTAAGCAAATATAATTAGTAAAGCTGGAGTAATTAAATGATAGCTGTAAACAGAGATGGAGCAAGAAGCGGAAATTTTTAAAATAGATCAGTCGTTATCAGTATAGTAATGCAGCTGAGGCATTAGCATACACCGACGTGCTAGCAATTACAGTGGACATAACTGAGTACTTGGCGTGTAACTCTGTCTCCCAAACACTTGACTTGTTCCATTAACTGTGATATATTTATTGGAAAGGAAGAACAGGACAGCTGTGGTTAGCACATGGTCGTTATCACTTGTCCTGCAATTCAAAAATGAAATTGCTGTTCATCCGCTGTGGGACTTTTCGTCAATTCTTATAGTCCCCAAGGAGGAAGTGATAAGCAAAAAGGTGTTTTTCCTTACCAGTAGTATTGCATTTTTGCTTCGACATTTCCTTCTTCAGTTGTCCCTAAAAGAATATTTGAAATGTTCTGTTCCAGTTGGAAGTTTCGCCGAAATTGCTAATCATGTAAATGCAGCGTAAGAAGCTTACGTGTTTCACGTGTCAACTTCACTTACTTGTTCAATAAAAGTTGCATTATGAATAGTGTATATTCCGGATAGATATGCTAAATAGGCAGCCAAAAAGCATATCCCAAACACTGCATATAACAGGACACTAATTGTACTAGTGAAAAGAATTTCTTTGCTTCCAAATACTTTAACTAAAAATCATTTACTTTAAAACAAACATCCATAATTTCTCTCTCATCAAGGAAGAAACTTGTGATCAAATGACAGTCACCGATTTGCGTCCTCCCACATTTCACATTTTTGAGGAACAGATCTTGGTAGTACCTGTAAATGGATGATGCTTCTGTAACTTATTTCCGTAAACAGATCGCTTTTGAATCCGTGATTCAAATAATGGTACTCTTCTTCCACAGCAAATTAAATCAATTCTGCCTAATTTAGAAGCAGCTCTTGTAGCACTGTCAAGATACGTATCTTCCACACGTTTAATCCGCTGTAACTATGAAGTGGCTAAAACGATTGCGCAAAAAAATTTCCATTCTTGTTGCAATAAAAAATATACGAAATATTTCATGAATTTTACCAGAGAAAAAAAATGAATATTCCAATCTTTCAATTTTGATGAATTGGCAAGTTCGGTAAAATTTGTCATACCAATTCCGGTCATTTTAATCAAGTAGAATTTTATCAGAACTGTCTCTTGAAATAATAATATATCATTGAAAGCAAATAATGTTTTCAAAATACTTCCTGCTATTATTCTCTTCCTAAAATTTTACTCACAATCCATTTCCATATTTTGTCATATGTGGCATTCTTTGCTACTGTGAACCATTTGTTAATACATTGATTGGACTGATAAAGAAATGAAATTCTCCTATCTGTTTGATAATTTGGTTCGAATTAGTCCAAGCCTTCTTCTTAGAAGTGCTTCTCTTGCAGATGCAGTGATGTAATCAGAAAATTAATTCATTATCTCATTTTAAAAATTTGAAAACTATTCCTATTCATTTTTTTTTCCTATTCCTAGATCTGTCAAGTAAGCTAGTGTCACATAATTGAGAGTTGACAATGAATGGACAAGTTGTTGTTTTATAGCAAGATTTGATGTTCTTTTTACCAGGAGAATTTTCGAGACAAATCGGGAAATTTCCATACATATTTGAGTAAAGAAAAAAAAATGATTCTTATGCAGGGAATCAAAAATATTTCTTCAGCTTTAATAAGCTCTATTTTTATTCCTTTTCCTGATTGATACAGGAAACAATTGTCATTATCATTAACTTTACTCACCAAATTCCTCGGTTCGCTGTAACTATACGGCACAGTGAATGCAGTTACATTTCGTCCACTTCCCCAATTTTTTTCCACATTTTTGCCAAATATTGTCTTAAGAGCTTCATTACACCAATTTGTCTCACTCAGAATAATGATCACCTTTCGGCCAGCTTCCACCCTTACTTCAGAATATTTGCAATCATTTAAACGATTTATCTCTGATATCTATAAATATAATAGTGATACTTTATCACAGTTATTATTTCTTGCTCGAAACTGTTTATCAATTTATCAAATAACTTCTTCGAGGGGGGACAAGAGAGATGGAAAGCGTTAAGAGATATAAATTACAGTTTCACAATCCGTACATTGTTATGCCAGTGTTGCTGTGTAAAGAATGATAAACGGCTCGAGACGATATGATATGATAATGACCTTATTTGCGTCAACCACAGCAAAACAACACCGCTCATCACCGCATGCAACCGCATTCCAACAAACTTCTTTTTACAATAGTCAGTCACATCCTCACGAGAAGTTCGAAATTTGATGTCGAACCACGTTGAATCTACGTGGAATGTTGCAAGACTTACATCGCATAGCACGAAGAGTACAACAAATTTACATATTGGGTCGGGTTGAACCGCTGTTGCAAACCGGTAATGACATTGCAAAAACTTCATTTCAAAGTTCTAAATTTATAAGTAAGCTAATTATTGTGATAAAAATTGAAATAAGCTTCTTGTTTCCGCGAAGGTTATTTAATTGGAAATTTGATTAGCAATACCTGAGCAATCAACAGAAATGTTTGTTTGAGCTGTGGCTCGAGCTTGTCGAATACCGATGATTTCTGACTACTAGTAAAATATTCAAGCCTGCGCTGCTAAATACTTCTCTACTAGCTTCCTTATGCGTAATTGCAGAACATTGAGTATTAATGGAGAGAAAGTTTTGAAATTGTTGCTGACATTTATTTTTTGTCAATTTCATTACGAAAGGTGTAGATCTTATGATAATTACCTTGCAAACAGTATTATATATTCAAAATTATTTAGAAATCGATTGACTATGTTTCAAATGATTCTACAATCTTTTTTTTGCACGAGACTTCCATTACAATACTCCTTTTATAAAAGCATTCGCAAATTAAATTTGGAAAACACTAATTTATCTTTAATAGTGTAAAACGGAGATATTGAGGGAAGTTCGAAATCTCAGCATGGTCATTAATGATTTCAAATGAAGGAAGAATACTCTCATATTTGGTGATTTAGAAATCGATTGATTATGTTTAAAATGATGCAAAAGTTTACAGAAGAAAAAAACAGTGAAATCATGCAATTTATACCTAAAATATTTATATCCAAATTGCAACTTTTTATTGCTATCACTCTTCTGCACTTATTTCTTTCCGTTTCCTGAACCAGAGCATGAAGTGTATCATCACAGAGATCGAACTATTTTATCATTTTGGATCTTTCAGAACATCTGAAAAGTGATGCTATCATTTAATATTTCCATTTTTATCAATGCTGAAAAGGAAATGGTGATAGTTTCGAAGTATATTATTCTTCACGATTTCAGAATAATTCAGACCTCTCGAAATCAACTGTTTATATATCATGAGCTATTTTGTGTCTGAGATTTTGTATTGAGAACATAATGTATCTGAAGAATGGCTTCAAGCAAGATGAATGTTCTAAAGAAGTTGAAAACTAATTAATTAATGAAATTCTACCAATTCTTACACTTAGTATTAAATCTTGCGCTAAAATCAACAAGCGACCATTTGACTTATTCACCAGTTGATCCTTTTATTTTTGAATTCATGTCGAGAATTTTTAGAAACTCTTTCATACATCAGAAATCGTAAGTAGCGTTACATGCATCACCCGATATTTCTCGAAAATTTCAGAAATATTATTTTTGACAATTGGAAGAATTATTTTCAAAAGTTTTGTTTTTTGATGGCCAAGTGATTATTCAGGTTTAATAAGCTTATCGTGCAAAAGATTTCTAAGAATTTGCAAGCAAAGTTCTCGTCCTTTTATCTTTGCATAATCAATTGTGTCAATTTTAAATGTTTAAATTTTGATTAATTTAAAATATTGCGTGCTGCTGGCTTACATTTACAAATCACAGTTACTGCGACAGCAAAAAAGTTAATGCCAATCAGTCTGATGATTTTTCCATGGCAATGGTCGTTTTTAAAGGGTCGAAAAAGGTTAACAACAGTTCTGAATAGCACCACAAGATAAATTTTTATTCTAGGATACTGGATGAGTTTTATTCTTTGCCAATGGGATTACTGAAATGCATCATGATAAAAATGAAAATTTCTCTACAATATAGCGATAGGATTATTTTAATCAATGCTTGAAGATTTTTTGAAATGCTGAAAATTCGATGGAGAGTTAATGTATTTATGGAAATATTTAAGCTCGGCAAAAAGAAATGTCTATATAATTACAACGATATTTGAGCTGGGGAAAATCTAATATTTAAACTACAAAGAAAATGTCTTAAACTGTAGGAGTGTCTTTAAAAAAAAGAAAGTTAATTAGGAGAAAAAAGCTAAAATTAATTAAGCCAGAAACAAAAGGTGCATATGCATAGTTCATTAGATAGTGAGCCATTTAATTTTTTTCAATTCATCTTGCTTATTTCTTTTAACATTTTGTATACACATTTCTGAAAACACTTAACTTTTTGAGAACATAAGGCATTATTTCACATATGTTGCCGAATAATTCCCACAGTGCGGGAAATTATGCATCAGAAATGTTTAAGAGAAATGATAGGGAAGCTTTGCTCATTTTATGTCATTTTATCTCTGAAATAAATGAAATGAAATTTCTGTTGTCAAGTTAAAGCAAAGTTTGCATTGTTCAATCAAAATCACTAAACACAAGTCTCATAATAAATTTCCAAAAAAAAAAATTAAAGAGATTAATCGTTCAAAAAATGCTTCCATAGTTGAAAGGAAAAATCAAAGATTAATTTTAGGAATTTAAAAAAAAAAAACGGAAAAGCAATAAATCAGGGATTAATAATTGTTTCTATCCTTTTTTGATCAAAAGTATGATGAATCAAAAAAGTATTATCAGAGATTTAACGAATGAAATAAATTATAGTAGCATAAATACCATTTTTTAAACATTTTTTTATGGTAGCATAAATACCCTTAGATGGTGATAAAACGTGACATTGTTCGCTTGTACATACAGAGGTAGACCTGTAGCACCTTTAGATGTCACTAATTTTTACCATCATCCTTTAGTAATGAAGTTAATTCTAACTTTGGGTCATTATCAATAGGTCTACAACATCTGTAGATATAGCTAAATTTTACTATCAATCATTCAGTAATAAAGTTAACTCTGACTTTGAATCATTATCAGTAGGACTGATAGTTATCATATGTGTACGAAGTTAAATTTTATTATCTATGTTTTAGAACGATGAATCGAATATTCATTGCTGTTCTGTTTCTGACTGTTAGTACACAATCTGTCTTCGTATTTGGTCTTAACTTTCATTGGCTGTATGGTAGCAACAAACTTCAACCTTCAGAGTAATCTATTTTTAAGAACGGACTTGAAACTTTAAAGTATTAATTGTTGAAATTTTTCACCTTTTATTTTCACTCCTCTATTTCGTAACTTTTTAGTCTTTTCTCCTTGCAGTGTGCAAGACGCTCAAATTAATTTTGCAATTAATTTGCTACAAGAGGTAGCGAAAAGCGGGAAATCAACACTTGTATCACCATTCTCGATCTTCACCTTATTATCCGTTGCTTATTTCACAGCGCATGGAAAAACAAAATTGCAAATGGGACAAATTCTTACAGGACGTAATCATTTGGTTGAAAAATTTTTAAAACGTCAAATTTCAGTTCTTTCTTTCTTTCTTTTTTAAGAAAGAGTCAGAAAATGTTTGTCAGTTTTTGTCTCTGAATGAAAGCAAAAAGTTTTCGTTTAGGAAACAATTTTGTAACTGACGCATATCGTAGAATGCTAAATTAATTGTTACTTTTGAATTAGCACAAAATAGAATATTTTTAAGATCCGAAAACGAAGAAAGCAGAAGTTGAGAAATACTTTACTGATTTCCTAGAATCTGTTACCAGAACAAATTGTAATAATTATACGATGAAAGCAGCAAATCGTCTTTATATACATGATGATACATTATCAGATGATTTCGTACTACCTTTGTTATACTTGTATAACGGAGAAATTGTTCACAAATGTGAATCCTTTCAGAATGATGCTATATTACAGGTATGATTAATAAGAAATGAACTATGAAGTTGCAATTTTTTCTTTTTAATTTTGGACTTCTAAATTCTCATCAATAGGTTTTCAGGCTTTAGAAAATTGGAATGCTTTTTTCTTCAGCATTGTCATAACCAAGTTGATGACTCTTCACGTAACAAAATCTAGGATAATCAGGATTATAACTCAGAATATATTTTTAGGATATCGCTAACTGGACCTTAAATGCAACTGAAAATAAAATTGGAGGAGTGGAAATGAAAATCAGAAAGAATGAAATGTTGATGTTAAATATAATAAACTTTAAAGACGAATGGCAAATTCGATTTGATAGGCAACTGAAGAAAAGATTTTTTCATCATTCTGAAAAGGAGAAGGAAGCAGTAAGTGTCTTCTGAAGTATCATTCATTTTTAGACAAGTCTGATAGATTTCTCGTCGTTTTTCATCTGCAATCATTTAGAAGCTGATGATGGCAACAGATGGTACATTTCTGAATTATATGGATGATTTACTTAATGTTCTCATATTGCCCTATGCTAGTACAGAAGTTCAGATGGTTCTCATCTTGCCGAAAATTCGCTTTACTTTAGCCTCTGTTCTGGAAAAACTAACTAAAGAAAAGTTAATAGAATGCATGAAAAATGCTGCGCCAACTAAACTAAAGGTAAATATACCAAGCAGATAAAGTAGTTAATAGAGACAGCATTATTTCCCAATGAAATTTAGTTTTTATCAAAGTATTTCTTTGGTTGCAAAATTATCTTGCCCTCTGTTTAATGCTTACTTTTGCTTATTTAAAACTTACTGCTGAAAAAGTTTCTTTTTTTTTGTGATCAGGCAAGTGATTCCAGATATATATGATCTTAGTTGTAGCTGGTATTGCCAAAATTCCGACTAGAGACAAAATATAATTTGGAGGAATTTTTTAAAAAAAATGGTGTCACTAAAGCATTCAGCGAAAAAGCTGAATTTCTGATGAAAAAAAGGCAGATTTATCTTACCAAGATTTTGCAGGGAGGTTTAATTCAGGTTTGTGATAAAATTTCATTGCATAATTATTCGATTCACAACAATTCGTCATCAGTTAATTAATTACAAGACGAAATATTCTTTGATTTTTCCTGCTTTATAATTTGAAATAATTCGTATCAACTTTTCTTTTTTTTTTTTTGGAAATTTTGTCGTATTTTTTGTTTATCGTTGAAATTTTTGCAGTTGGATGAAGTTGGAACAGACATATCGGAGATTTCCACATTTGTATACCGTAGTGATCGATCCAATAATTCGGAAGTTAGCAAACTTAACGCTAGCTCATATGGGAAATTAAAGCGTTTTCAACCTCTCAATATGTTTGTGGGTGATCAGCCATTCCTCTACTTCATTATTAAGAATCACCAAACAATTTTGTTTGCTGGCCAATATAGCTAATCATTAATTGTTAGCTGTTAACTGGGTGTATGCTCTATTTGCACTGTTGAAATTTCAATTAGAAACTTTATGTTATCACTTCCAGGTTGTACACATGATAGCACATAAGCAGCAAATCTTGACTTCAAACAATTTTATCAGAGACAAAAAATGAGAGTGCCAAAATAATTAAAAAAGTGAAGTGATTCCTACTGATAATAAACACTGATTATGCACATTGTTCCATATATATTTTCGTGCATTCTAATAATGTCAGTTTCTAACATCTCTCCGACAACATCAAGAATAAAAACTATTTAAGCATTTGCAAACAAGAAAAGAAAGATCTAGGCTTATAGAACTGATCCGAAGCTTCGATAACCTTATTGCTAAGGAGAATAAAGTAGAATTAATGCGAACATTATTCAGCGGATGGTTGAGCTCTCTCTCGTCGTTATTTAAATAAATAGAAATGATATAATCATCAATTTTCTTGGGAAGTCGAGCAGTCGTGTCTGTTGTTTCAGTACATCAGAAATTTACGCTACTAGTTGAAGTTCTGTTGCGTTGAATTTCATTTCGTAACCATTTTTACTGAATCTTATTTTAAATTTATTATGATAAAAATTCTTGAGCAGTCAAAATGAAACTTGTGAAGATGGCAAGATTATCATGATGCCATGATATTGCTATATTTTGCTAATTTGCCAAAAACTTATGTGATCAGTTGCTAAAAATTTTACGTACGTGATCACGATTAGAAAATTTGACTAAAATGAATATTCGAAAACAGAATTATTGCAGCTGAAGTTGATTAACTGTAGAGGGCTTCTGTAAACAGTTAAAAAGAATCACAATTCAATGATAAAGAGAATAATGCAATTACTTTGAACACGAACAAATTATTTTTTGTCCTTAGAATCAAGCAGTAACTCATATATCGTTTATTAATTAGATTAATTAGCTTAGCAACAATCCTTATCAATTATTATTAATAAGTCGCAAGTGTTCAACCAATTAATAATAAATTTCTCAGAAAAGTTATCATGTCGCAATGAATGTTTTGAAAATTTGATCAAATATTTTTATTGCACTAAATATAAATTTTACATTTTCGGACTTTTCATTTATTCATTCATCTTTTGTGAATGCTTCAAGATATTTAAGATCTAATTAAAAAAAAAAAAAAATATTGACTTTACTGTGATTAGCTCTTTACTGCAATATTTGAGTAGTAATCTGATAAAGCTAAGAGTTAAAGCAACGGAGGAATAATTGTCGTTTGAAATAGTCTACTTAAGATATTCAAGTAGCATCGGTTTTTGTGCATAATTAAATGAGAAGTGGAAGGTAATTGGTGTAGACAAACCAAGTAGCAGGAAAAGAATGAAACAATACGTAGTAATTTACTTCCAAAAAGTAGTAATATTAAGCTTTTTCGTCGTATTAGTAAATTTTTGTGCTCAATAATAATTTCTTATTGGAGCAGGCGAAATTTTAAATTAGGTTGGAAAATATTTTACACTTTCCTCCTGAAAATTGCAGAATTATCAGTGCTGTTCATTAATAGGTTACTAATTTCATTCTTACACTGTCTGATGATAAAGACTGCTCTTCACTCGGATGATGACTGAGAATTATTGTTCTAGAGCTAACTAGACTGTGTTATTGTTGATAACCGAATTGTTCATTTATAATTTGAAATTAAAATCTGTCAAATCTCATAGCACTTGTCAGTTTTTTTTTTTTTTTTTCATTTATTAATCTAAGATCCTTTCCTTTTCCATTTTTTTTCTTAATGACAAAGTAGCGGAAACAAGTTTGCACTATGAAAATTGGTAGATGTCGGGAAGATAAAGGAAATAAGATCATGGCGTTGAAAATTTTGACAAGAATGTTCACTTTGGATTAAAAAAAATGTTCTATGAAATTAATTGTTAAATTATATTTTGTCGCCCTTCCCAAAAAATATTATTTAAAAGGTAAACAAAAGTGAAGCAATTTTACAAATTACAATTATCGAAATAACATTTTTCTATTTTCCTTCTTTCTTCCCATAACTTGATATCAAAATTTAATCCATCCTTTTCTTTCTTTCTATTCCCGTTTTGTCGTACTCTCACAGCTAACATTCAACCATTCCATCTACTAAAACTATTTAATACTTTTTATTTGCTATCATACCGATATTTTATCGCATTTTTTTCTGGGTTCGGTTACAGACAAGAAGTTAATGCAACTACTTTGTATAATGTTTGTATCCAAACTTGTAGCTTTTTAAAAAATAATTCTAATTAAATCTATAATGAATGATTAGTGACTTTTTTCACTTTAAGAATGTGACGATGGCGATATGATCAAATATGCTTTATTTCTGACTTTCCACTAAAATTCAGCAATGTTTGTTTTGACAACTGCTTTCTGATTGTATTTAGTACCCAGGAGCAAGTCGAGCNATTATTAGTACCCAGGAGCAAGTCGAGCTGGTGGACAATGATCACAACTGCCAGGTGCNGATTGTATTTAGTACCCAGGAGCAAGTCGAGCTGGTGGACAATGATCACAACTGCCAGGTGCACCTGAAACAAGTAAATACTCATTAATTCAGTCACATTTCGCAATGGCAATTTTGAGGTGGAAATGTGAGGAAAACTGCTTAGAAACTTATTGTGAAAACTGGGAATGTAAAAGGAATTAAAAATATGTACCGGGTTGTCCAGGTGGCCCGGGTGGTCCCATTCGTCCACTTTGACCTGGTTGACCCGGTTGTCCAGGAAGACCAGGTGGACCTGCTGGGCCGACTGGACCATCTTCGCCATTTGTACCTGGTGGTCCTGCAGCTCCTGGTGGTCCAGGGCGTCCTGGAGCACCTGGTCGTCCCGCTGGTCCAATCTCTGTCCGATATGCTCCTGGTTCTCCGGGCGGCCCGCTTCTGCCGGGCTGTCCTGGTTGACCTGGCTGTCCTGGCGGTCCTCGAGGTCCTTGGTCTCCAGGTCTCCCATCCTCACCATCTTGCCCCTGCGGACCTGGTGGACCATCAGGTCCAACCGGTCCTTTGGGGCCAGGCTCACCAGGTGGCGATTCGCATGGGCATTGTGGTGGAAACTGACTTAGAAGTTCTGGTTCAAAAGGCGCAGGTGGCCCAGATGGTCCAAGCTGACCAACATCACCATCAGGTCCAGGTAATCCATCACGACCCGGTTGTCCTGGTGGGCCAGGAGGTCCTCGTGAACACGTACAACAATCTCCACTTCCGTAACTTTCCCTAAACGAATCCGGCTTTTGGTATGGCTCATCACGAAGCTCTTGATCGTGTAGCCTTCTCGCCCAAAAGTCTGCCATCGTATCACGTTTCACTTCTCGATGTGTCATCACTATACGTGCCAATTTTCTGGAATCATAACGTCCACTACTCTCGATCTCCAAAATTTCTTTCCACATATCTCGAGCACGAGCCTAAATAAAAAAATAAATATGTAAACGAATTCAACATTCCATTATTAAACTCCATAATATTAGTAAATAAATATTATTAAATTCAATATTTCATTAGTTAGAAATCCAAACAGTTCAATCATTTCAATTCTTGACCCATAATTCAGTTCATATTTCTCGATTGCACCATAAGTAATTTTTTCACTCATTACGAAAATAAAATTAGTAAACAGAAAGAAAACTTACACGACAAAAGTCAAGATCCATTTGAACGGATGATTCCAATGTTTGAACATAATTAATAATTAATGGGAATGTTACTAGAACCGAACATATAGCAAAAGTACTAAAAACAACCGATACAAAAGCAATCGGTTTCAAACTTTGTGGCTGATTTTTTTTAAGATCACTCTCCATTTTACTAACTGACTAACAACTTCTTTAGATAATTATAATTTATTTTTTTTTGCAGTAGCAATAGCAGTAACAGTAGCAGTAATTATAACAGGTAGTTTTAGTAATAGGAGTACTAGTTGTTGTTGTTGTTAAATCCACTGCAAAAATAAAACCATCTAAAGATATTTTGACGAGAACTTTTATAGTGGTGATGAAAGGAAGAGAGAAAAGGGAAGGGAAAGAATGTTAGTATGACAAGAAGGAAAAAAAAGAGAAGGAAAAAAAAAACCGGATAAATTTTGGATTTGAGAAGAAGAAGAAGACAGGAATGACTGAATTTTGAAGAATGAGGGTAGATAATGAACAAATTTCTAATTACATTCATTCATTTATCACTTCAAATCAACACTTTTCGTTCCAGTCGTTTGAACAGTTCGATGCATCCATTCATCGAAAAGTTTTATTATTATCATCGTCTGAGAGAGGATATTTAACAACACTGTCAACCATCAAAAACGGAAATTAATTACCATTAATTTCTTAGTTCCCTAATAATTTAAATTTTTTATTGCTTAGGCCATTCATGAATGATTTTTCATTCTTTGCGTTCAATTTTTGCCAATTTTAGAGATAGCTGAGGAGAAAAGGGAGAAAAAAGCAAACTGCAAAATACTAAACGAATTAAGCTAATAGACTGATGATAATTCAAGTATAAATAAATGAATTAAGACAGTAGACTTATGATAAGTCAAGAATCAATATTAGAATAGCTACAATTGTTCGAAAATATTAAGAAGTAGAGGTAGCACTAAAAATCAGATTTTGATTAACATCTTGTTTACTATTTTTAAAAGATGCTTGTTATCTGTAGACTAAAAGCGCTGCTATCTTTTCAACTTCCTTCTTTTAACTCGATTTAAATTTTGTTAAACTATTTGATATTATTATCCTAGTAGTAACAAAGATGGAAATAACAGTAATTGATAATAATAATAAATAATAGTAATCGACGACGGTAATATTGAATAATTAAAGTTATAAACGATAATATTGAATAATTAATAGTAATAATGATGGACAGTATAAGAATAGCAATATCATTAGCATTTTTGTCACTATAATTGTTACATAAATTTTTCGCACTGCATTGCATGACAAAGAAGCATATCTTTTATCACTTTTATTAAATGATAGTCTATAATTTTCATCGTTACATTAACTTCTGCATCAAAGGGATTTTTCCTGCTATTTCGAGGAAGAATGAAAAAATACAGGATAATTTCCAACATTCTTAACAGAGCTCCACAATCTAAAATCTAACATATCCAATTGTTGTCCATGTCAATTTGTTGTTACTATCAATGTGTATTCGTAATGTTGCAAACATTATAACATCATTATACAGCTAAAAAAAAGAAAGAAATCAGAAATATAATATTTATAGCAAAGTTTTTGGATCAATTCATATAGAGATGGAAATGGAAAGTGAAGGCACACTATACTATAATAAAGCTAGGATATTAAAAGAGTTTAAGCTTATCACAACCTTTTGCAGTTTAAGAATAATTTATAAGTATGCATAAAGTAATAAAAAGAATTACGATGAAAAAGAAAAGCACATGGTGCACAAAACTTGATGAAAACATAACAGCTAGGGTGGAGTTTTAAATTTGATTTGCAGTAAAAGGAGCTGAAAATCAACTTGTTACAAATGATATTCAGAAATTACCAATTATGCGCAATATTTAAAACGATTACAATATATTGACAGAAATACAAGCAAACCGATTCGAAGCTGCAAATAAATATGAAATGAAGAATGGAAAACTAATAGTGGAAGCATATATTGCAAAATAAGTAAAATGCTTTATAGAAGCGGAATTAGAAAGATAGCATTCAAATTCGACGAAACAAGTCCTATAATAGTAGCCATTAATTTGCATCATCATAAAATCCATGAAGATTTCTAATTCGATGAGTCAACAGAAATGATTAATTTCCAGTGCTTTTGAAACTAATCATCATCCGTCTATAAGGAAGGAGTTTTATCGTGATGAAATTTAAAGGGTGGTACAAAAAGATGGGAAAATAAATATATTCGTCACTTGCCTGTTTTAAATTTTAAGCAAAATTTTTAAGAGAAAGATATTCACGCAGGCGAGATCTACAACGAGAAAATTTCATAATGATTTCGTGAAATTGGCAGGGAATACACCACGAATCCCATCAGACTGCTTCACACCAAGTAACCATCCATCATCCAGAAGATCTTCTTCACGTGCTTCTAGTACAGTTATCACTTCGCCAGCATCAAATGTAAGTTCATCGGTATCTTCCGCGGTATAACGATGTGTTGCTCGAACTTTGTATAGAATCTGAAACATTGAACGAAATATCGCAACATTTGACAATGTAGACCATAATTTACGGAGATTTTCATTTCATAACTTCACACAATAACATTTAATTATGCAGTGATCTAAATTTTCAATTTCTACGCGGCAACGAAATCATTACATATATTGGCATAAAAAACTACTACCTTCCGATCACCATTCTTTTCTTGACGACTGTCACCCTTCTGGGGTGAACGTGGCTCTGGATGCGGCTCCTTCTCATTATTGATTTCATTAAACGGATTTTTTGCATCATCATCATCATCATCAACATCAAATGGATTTAGCGAAATGTTCGAATCTTTTTCACCAACATCACCACTAACAGCTGCTGCTTTTTTGCCATTTCGTTCCTCAACGCCAGGAACAATAGTTGTAGCAGGTGGTGTGGCAGTTAAATACTGCAAAAACAAAATCCACCGAAAACGAATGACTCAAATTAAATCAGACTAAATTTGATCTTCCAAGAAAAAAATTCAAATATTCACTACTATGAATGGGAAAAAAACCTTCTACTGTTTACAGCATACTGTGAGCAGGAAGGGATTCCTTTAATTTGTTGCTCACCATAATGTAAAGAGAAAATTCCTCACGTTTCGTTTATTGTATTTTTCTGGTTGAAATTTTTTTTGGTTAAAAGGAAGTTATCCATATTTTTAATCAATGTTACGAATAGAACGTAACCTTCACTGCTGCATACATTGAACGAAAAAAACGTTCAAGCCTTAATCTATAACAAAAATACAAACTATTCTATAGAAAAACCGAAACTGATAAGTCTAAACTTACTGGATATATCTTCTTTTCCGCGTTTTCCTCATCGTTCTGAGCATCGCTTTTATTCAGCAATGGTGCGGATAAGATCTGCGGCGATGTTTGTCGAGGTTCTGGTGTTGGTATCTCAGACTTCGGTGGAGATGAGCCTTCATTTGGGACCGACTGATCATCAGTTGGAGCAAGCGTGACGGAATGGTCTGATGCATTCCGAGGAATCCGAAGAGAATCGAATGAGTTTCCCAGGTTATCCAGTAGGGTAACCAGAGTTTTATTGTTCTGAATAAAAAATGAACCACAAATTAGGAGAACACGAGTAAATAAACTAGTAATAAATAATTGTTGAAAAGAGAATTCCTAATTTATTTCGGACATCGAACATTTCATTCTCTGTAGCATTTTGTGCTCTCACGATCTGCCCAACAGAAACGGAAATTTTTAAGACGGCAAATTAGGAAAATTTTGTTTTATTTAGAGGACACTTGTTCACTGACTTTCCCCCAATGATTTAGACTTTTTGTGAGAAACTGTCAAAAAGATTTGTTATAAATGAATCTGCATATGAGATGAAAATGCAAATGAAAAAAAGCGGTGAACGTGCCGAATAAGTTGCTTACTTATCAAGTAGCTGCAACTTCTGACAAACATACCTTACCACATTCAGCATGATTGCTGCTTTCAGCATTGAAAATTGTTTGAAGTGTATCAACAAAGAATGTTATTCGACTATCATATGTAGCAGGCAATGCATCAACAAGTTCTCTATTCAGTTCTTTGTATAATGTTTCGGCCTGTTGCAGATCAGCCAATGCTTTCACCACTTTTGGATCATCATCACCCTAAAAGAGAAGTAACCCATTGTTACAATAAAACTAAATTAGGAACTAGCTGATCAATTAATCAATGCATTGTTACCCATATATTGTTGTCACATTAAAATGGTGAAAGATTAAGTCACGATGAAGCATGTTAAGGCTGGAGATATATTGCTGGATGATCAAAGATCTGAATCATTAAAGTTTCATCGAGATGGATAAAAAGAAACAAATAAATGGCTGCATCACACAGCTCTTTCCAGAAATTGACACACAGTTTTTTCTTCTCACAACACCTGTATTACTGCAACATATGAACATACAGTGAAAATCATTTTATCAATCAACCATTTATGGAAGGAGCAGTCAACTGCATTTACATTTGTTAAGACTCGCAACTCCAACTTTGCTTTTAATTCAATGACTTCCTGAGCTAAGGACACATACACGTTGAAAGAATACACTGTCTGTACATCTTAGTAGATTTTAATTCAAATGATTAAATGAGGGAAATTGAAATTAGAAACCTCAATATTTAACATAAACCCATGTATTGACATGACGAGTGAAACTAACTTTTTTCGAACTAGCTTTAACAGTTGTATAATTATTCCGCGCGCTATCAAAATCAACAAGTTTCCTTCCCCGCTTCGCTACTTTAGCTTTCAAATCTGAAAACTGCGCCATATATGCATTCACTGAACCCATCACTTGATCATTCACAGTTTTCTCGAATTCATCCCATTGAAGATCCAATGACTGGAAATCATTAGCGGTATTAACAGAAGCTCCAAATTCCTTAAAGCAATTAAATCAGTATAAAACTAGTAAATTTAATAATTTAAACATATATACATATATTTAATATATATATATATATATATTTAGCTTTAAGGAATTTGGAGATCTTAATATATATATATCAAGATCTCTCTATACATAGTGCATATATAAAATGTATATAGTGAAGCTTGCTAGAATTATTTCGTGAGACACCTTTGTCTTGGAAATTAATAAACGTTGCTGATTCCCTGAATGCAATGTAATATACATTACATACTCCGAAAATGAATAGAAAACTAAATATTTGTCGGCCTTCTAGATAAAATCTGTTCGCATGAAACTATCTCATAAATCCATCCTGCGCTCTAGTTCCAGCTAAGGATAGCTTTACTCCCAATAAATACATTGTATATGTGTTGTAATATAATGATTCGAATTTTCTGCCGCCTCTTATCTTTCGCTTACTTAACAGGTTAACCAACGAAGTATGAAAGGTGGAACCGTAGTGGAGAACCAACAGAACACTGTCTGCTGCAGAAAATATTTATGAATAAATTACAAATATGTAAATTTAATCTATATAAGTGCAGCGATCTACAAAAACATATTAGTAAGTGCACTCGAAATTCTGGAATATATTTTATGAGAAATATCAACAGGTGATATTAATTAGCGGAAAATAACACTTTCTTTAGTGAAAATGGTGAAATTACTTGTGTAATGGCACATAAATGTTCACGATCCGGCCAATCCGATTCATAAAGTTCTCGTATTGTTTCCCGAAAAGTTTTCTGAGCTTGGACCATTGTTCGCAATGCTGCACCATACGCTTTTAAATCCCGATATAACCTTTCGCATGCTTTACTTTGTTTCACCAAATTTGCGGCATGTTGGTCGAATACATCATCTTGTGTTGCTTTCGCTTTCCCAAGTCCTTCTAATAACTAGAATAATAGAATTACCTGTCTCATTACTGACAATTTCGTTTGAGATCACCTTTTTAGGCTTTAAATTGAATGCTAATAGGATAGTCGGCAAAGCAGCCATACCATATCAGCAGATATGGCACAGAATTCTATGTCCTGTGAATTTGAGCTGATATTTTTTCAGTTCATTCNAGCAAAGCAACCATACCATATCAGCTGGCACAGAATTCTATGTCCTGTGAATTTGAGCTGATATTTTTTCAGTTCATTCATCTTGCTGGATCTGACTAATGAATATGGTGTGTAAATCCCTAGCTTAATTGTCCATCTTTGAACAGAGCAAAAAAGGCTAGATATTCGAAATAATAACTAGGATACTAAGTATTTTTACTCAAAATGAAAGAAAAAAAAAATATTCGAAATACAACTGGACCTTTTCTTTGGCACGTGCAGTTTGTTTTTTGAGTTGCTTGCTAAATAAATCACTCATCTCTTTCTTCTTCTTCTATAATAATTACCTTCAATAACAAAACATACACTTTCTCGTAATTCTGAAAATTTCAAAATTGAAATTATAGAAACAGTAAATGTGAAAACCACAGAAAAAGAAAGAGAAACACGCGAAAAGAAAAAACATTTTTTTTTCTGAACCAGTTACCTTAGTTACTTCACTCTATGCTTCTCTTCTACTTCTTTTATTTTCTTATTAATTCTTTGCAAAAAAAAGTAATGGCAAAATTGAAAAGGTCAAAACGATGCGTCGTGTTAGTTTGTTCATGTGCAATTTAATGAAATGGGATGAAAATAATGTACCAGTGAAGTAGGAAAATAAAAAAAAAAAATAGAAACTCTGACCCAACTGTTTTAAAATTTTCACTATCAATCATCGCAAAACTTAAACTATACGTGTTATTTCTATATTTTCATTAATCTTCATATATACCCAGTGTTCCTTAACCTGAAATTTCAATCACTAGTTCATCAATATCCAATACAACAGTTTTAGCCAGCACATATAATTTTAGTTAATAGCAATTTTTGCATAATACTAATATTATTACACTTTCAGACATGCTTATTTTGCAATCACTCTGATGATACCGTATTTTCGACATTCACTTTAATAAGAGAAGGAAAAGAACTTTTCACCTCACTTTTCACTAGAACAGCTTTCAGACAGAAGGAAAAAGAGAGAAATAAAAATCCGATCAGTCAATAATTAAATACCACAATTAGTGATAGGGTTATTATCAAACAGATGCATTTTTAAAACGTAACGATTTTAACAAATTAGCAAATTCTTTCCACTCGAAACCACTTGCAGCTATTCAGATGATAAGTATTCCCAGACAAAAATTAATTCACTGATTCATAAATCCACGAAACTCCAAGTGCTAATTAGCTAGGTTTGAACTAATTAAAAATGCAATACAATTCAAACCGTAATGCCGAAAAAGTGTTTGATAAAAAAAGAAAAAAACCTACTTCGTGTCAGCGAAACTTGAAATTTAGGTATTATAATGCCTTAAAACTATCGTAAAGTAAAATTGAAAGTGTAAAAAATTATTTCATATTTGATGAATGAAAGAATGAGATTTTGAAAAAAATACTCTGATAGATTTAGACAAATTAAGGGAAATCAGAACTTTTCATCACTTAATTATTTAATTAAGAATGTCAGATTCTTACAGTGTTATCTAAAATAATGTTTCTTATTTCTATCTATCTTAACGTATTTCAAGCAATCCGAAAGCATGCATATTAAATTCTTTCTTTTCTTTTTACATAAAAATTTTCCCGACAGTAATAAACTACAAAACAGAGAATTACAACAAATACATGAAATAATAAACGACCCATTAGGAATTATATGATTTTATTTGCACTCAACAACACCAACTATTTCTTTCATTTGTTTAAAATATGCGAATGACATCAAAGTGACAAAACTTGTGACCGCTTCCTTTATTCGTCTTTCTGACTTTTCTTTCCTCCGTTTTTTCCCTTGCAAATGAATTATTTGATAAAATACCAAAGGCTACCACTGATTATACATGTATAATTTAAATTATCATCATCTAATCTAATCTTTTGACATGAATATCGAATATGCAAATATCTGCTATATAAATTAATTAATGATTACTGACATAGAACGGAGGAAAGGGATGTAGGAGAAAAAGGAACTATAAACGTTGCAATTACTTTAAATTCAGTGCTTCATTTGCAGTAATCTTAGGGATAGTATAAAAACTAAAGCAGCGAAACGAAATTTTACGATATGAAAGAATGAATGAAATATCAAAATCATCAGAAGTGAGTTATCGAGCTACTGTTGATGAGTCACATACCAAACAACAATTCTGCTAAATTTCATCGAATTTGTCGTCCCGTAAAGAGGAGTTTACGATAGCGCTCTTTACATATGTTACAAAATAGTCTCACTCTCGCTGTCACATACAGGAAAACGATTCTACTCGTTTCTCATTTCATACCACTTAACATACTCTACTCTTACCTTTAATGAAGCATATCACAGTAGCCTGATTTACGCACACAGTACAAAAAAGAAAAATCATAACAGCATGAGGCAAGAATAAATATTTACATCATCATCATCATCAGCTCTTACTACTATCACATTCATTCTAGATATTAACGAAACATTTCACGAAGACTGATATAACTCAGTGATAACTGAATAAATCATCATTCTCATATAGAATTAGCGAATACATCATGCAATCGAAATCATTGATTAAATAATCAGTTCTTCAGTTAGACAACGCTTCTCCTTCATTTCCACCTCTCTCACATATGTTTTTCACCACATCCAATATTTAGAGGAAAGACTGAATGGCATTCATGTGGTTTCAATTCGATTCTTCCTCCGACATACAGCAAATATTACATACGTATATAAATGTATAAATATATATACACACATACATACAACATTTATATATATATCACTTTATATAAATGAATGGTAGCATGGATAATCGTTTAGTTTAGATTTTGTTAAATTCAACGGCACCGAAATCCTGTTATCATTTTCTTACATTTTTTTTTCTTTTTTTTTCACTCCTCAAATCAGATTGCTCATCAATTTAGTTTCACTTTAGCAATAATTATTCAAATAGCACATTTGAAGTTAAAATTATGGAAATCATTTCGAGGACAAAAAAAAAACTCNACATTTTTTTTTCTTTTTTTTTCACTCCTCAAATCAGATTGCTCATCAATTTAGTTTCACTTTAGCAATAATTATTCAAATAGCACATTTGAAGTTAAAATTATGGAAATCATTTCGAGGACAAAAAAAAAACTCCCACGATAATCTTATACATTTTACAGTTCATTAAATAAGTTATCAATAAATGGGCTATCAGACTTCACTAAATTTCTATTTCCCAACAATAAAGGAAGAAAAAATCATGATTTTTCAAATGTTACTCCTGCAGTGTCAACTTTTTTTTGCCTAAACATTTTGTTATGAGCAGTTCAATGAGAAGTCACAAGCTAATAACAAAAAAAAAAAAAGAAATGATTTATAGGTTACTAAAATAACGAATGAATCTCTTAAGGTTCTAGCACCAAGTAAAAATGACACAAAAAGGAAAAAAAAAAGAGCCCTTTAAACCCACTTCATTTTTCCATCTGATTCTCATCCTTATCATCAATGCTATTTACGTGATTCGCCTTGCTAAATTAAATTGTAGTTTAATACATGCAATGATAATTGGGTCAATATCTCATGAACATTTTGTGATATGGTGGTTGCTCATTTATCTTCCCTTTTAATATGCAATTATGAATATGCATGAAAACTAGATAAATCTAATTACAACTGTATCATATGGACCAATTAAAAATCCATCCCAATTCCTAATAAATCAAACAGAGGGATTGTCTGGGAAATTATTTTGCATGCATCCACAGCTTCCTATACTTATGTCAATCAAAGGCTTTTATATTAATTTGTGCCTATGGTCTGAAATTCAGTTAATCTTTCGTCTTCAAGCGGAAAGCATCGATGAAACAAGAAAAGTGAAATCGGAAATAAAAGATGAAAGACTTTCAGTACTCGTCATTCCCGAATGCCTTCATCATCAGCATCTAAGGTCTCACACCTACAGTTGAAAAAAAAAAATGTGAAGTACTCCCTCGAGCAACAACATTATATTAGCATAACTATCAAATTTACCACTGATAACTGTTTGACGATATAAATATAGATAGCACTATGCGTACGATTAAATAACCGATATAAATGCAACGAACAAAACGTATAACCGTTTATAGCATAAACGAGGTAAAAAGTGGGATTAATATATTCGACGAAAATAGACTCGAAATAATATCGAACAAGAGTCGTACAATTCGTTAAAATCCTTTAAGATTAAAATTTTTAATATTTTACAAATTTAACAAGAAAATCAACATAGAAAACAAGTGATGAATAAAGTAACTGTAGAGACAGGTTTGAAAAACACAAAAAAAAAAAAAAAATAACAAAAAAACAAACGGCTATAAAAAAAAAAACCGACAAAATTGATACTTAAACGAAATATTGTAGATTGGAACAGATATCTAACTGATTGAAATCCCTCCCATTTTACGAACTGTTAAAGAATCCCTGTAAATTTACTATTCCCTATTATTTTATTTAAAATCTACTTTGAGCTCTTCAAATCATTTCACAGCAAAAAAGAAACAAAAAAAAACCCTGAGATTCGAAAAAAAAAAAAAACACCTCCTAACACAGATCTCTTTTAATTTACGTTCAAGACAAAATCGGCCTTTCCAAAATAAAGAAAAAGAATGACTGAGGTGCATACAGCTCTAAATATGATGAAGATCAGCGTCAGCATACACAGCATCTAAAACAGTGAACAGTGCAATAAAACGAAATGATAATGATAAAAACAGCGAAGGGTTAAAAAAAAAAAAACGAGGCCATTAGCCAAAATTTATGTTGTGTGCAAACCCATTTGTTAAGCATCATACGTTAATAAGAGACTGAAACCACTGCCAATATAACTAACTAACAGTGGAAAAAGCGTTTACGCAAACAAAATAAGAATAAAACATAGTAATAGATGAGCTGCATAGTGTGGTAAGGTCAGTGACTGAAGTGATCGACTGACATTTCACGACAGAAATATCAAAACAATGATGAATGACGCTTGCGGATAAGAAAATAGTTGGTATTTGAATTGCATATCGAAAAGAGGAAACTTTATTGAACACGTGACTCTTCGAAAAGAACGAAACATTTGAAGAAAATTCTCATAAAGAAGAATGGAAATCAATTTCAGAAAAGACTATTCTATTATAGATAAGAACTTGTCGGCATGTTAATTTCATGAATGACAAATTGCGAACTAGAGAGAGAGAGAGAAAAAAAAAGAACGAAATTAAGTAAACTCTAGTAAACAGCGTTTGAAGATAAGCAAGTTTAATAATCAGCATAAATATGGAAGTACAAAAAAAAAAATGGTGGATTCCTTGTCTCTCCGAAACTTGCGCCTCATTTCACAAAAAAAAAAAAAATTGCGTAAGATATCTTTATGAACTCCAAACACGACGCTGATATTCCGGAGGCGCTACTTCGTAATCCGTTTCAATATCGAAGAATTTATGACGATTAACTTCCAGGAACTTTAAAAAATTGTGCACCTGATTTACGATAGCTTCGATTGTTCGATCACTCCAACTTGTTAGTCTGTAATATGAAAACATAAGTAATAACATTAAGCTTTTCTCTGAAAAATAAAAAAGGAGCAAAATAAAATCATATTTGTCTATTTATTGCGTTAGAGCTGGAACTGCGCCTATAAATCCAAAATATGTTGAAACCCATAAATCATTTAAGGTCTTTTATTTCTTAGCACTTCATTATTAAAACATAATATATTAGAAACATCAAAATCATGAAGATTTTCAATTTTTATTGCTGCATATAAATTATGCTGTAAAATCCACACAACCATTTTTCAAGATTCTTGTTAGAGTCATAAGTAAAAGAAAATACTGCGATGCTAATAATGAACAACATCTCTATAGCCCAATTAATATTAATCGAAAGAAAACATACCCCCACTCTTCTTATTTCATGTCCTGCAACTTAAAACCGCTTTTTCCTAGCGAAGTAACACGAAGTTCAATTGAAATTACATAGGTTAAAAAACTCAACTTACCCTAGCATATGGCCGAAGCGGACAAATAAACGAAGAAGATGAATAAAACCATAGTATTCTGAAGGTTTAAACTTATCATAATCATCCGTTTGTGAGTCTGTAACAAATAGTGAATGACGGATGAATAACAGTTCACGTACAACAATCCAAATTAAAATTTACTCCAATTCTTCTACAAGTTATTATCTAGGCAATAATACTTACCGTCGCCATCAGTCATGTCATTGCCACGCTTCTTTTTTGTATCCTTTGTTCCTTCCTGAAGATTCAACTTACTTAAGCTTACCATCAAACAAATTTCTTCATAATATTCAGACCTAAAGACACATGAAACAGCACTTGTAAGTTGCCTGACTTAAAAAAGCAATGGAAATATGGAGCTTAAATTAGAAATAAATGGATGTAGGATTCCAAAGAAAATTTTATACTAAAACAATATCCTCCTGAATTCAAAGTAAGCAGATTTATGACTCGCCAAATTTTAAGTGCTTCTCCACTGATGCTGATACATAAAACTACAGTTTGGAAATAGTTCTTATAAATTGCACTTTAATATATAAGGCAAAGACCTGTTTATTTTTATGCTGAGTAAGGAGATCAGCATACTGTGGCCGTTCAAATTTATATAGTAACTGTAGTCCTAACGAATTGTTAAAGTAATCCTGAAACAGATGCATATATATGAAATGTATGGCGAGATAACTTCTCAGTAAAATTTAAATCTGTTTCATAAAAACATGCTATTAACTATGATCTATTTCTAAAAACAGAATATAATAACCTAAGCGATAAGTACTTAGCTCTTGAAAAGATGTCAAATCTCATTCAAAACACTGAAACAGCCCTGTCCTGATCACATGGTATAAAAAATACGACGAATTATAACACAGGACAGAAGAAGCGAAGCAAAGACCAAGTGACCTGTATCCCGTAACTGCTTTCAACCAGGGTAACCACCATAGAATTTAGTTGCGTATCATCGTTTCCAAATTCGAATGTTAAAGTATCCTTTGCTTCTACGCATGTGCCCATATAATCTGCATACTAGAAAAGTAAAAACGATTAAATATATTTGGGAACCAGATACGTTAAATACTTGAAAATTGATTTAATGTCCCTATTAGTAACCAAATCGATCACTAAGTTATTTTTTCTATGAAACGCTGTGGCTACGTGTAAGATTTAATAAAAAAACTCCCATTTCTTTCGTGCGTATCACCAAAATGATTAGTGCTGTTTACCAAAGAACAACGGCACACGTTGAGACAACTACATTCAAAACTTAGAGCAAAAAAAATCATCCCCCTACAGCCAATGACTCACTCGGTACCTCGCCAAAATGAAGGGTTCGTAGAACCAAAACATTATCCATACATCCTAATAACCCTCCCTTTTTCTTACTTCCTGTGCTTTACAGATGAAATCTGATCCAACCTGACGAACAATACTCGCTACTGTATGTCGCGCAGGAAGTCGTGGAAGATACATCTGACGGTTAACCATATCATGATCATCGACCAGAATATCCTTTAGTACTGACGGTATCTAAAATAATGATATAAATCATATATACAGAATACAGAGATATCACAAAATATTTTGTAAGTTTAGGCAATATATCCGGAATATATAACTTGAACTATCCGCAATATTTAGAGGTGCGAAAGAAGGGAAAAGGAGTTTTCAGTAGGGCCCATAACAACCAGTACTGCAGCACTGCAGTTTACGACTAATTAAAATCATCCGCATTATTTGATGGTAATAGTAAATTTTGAGATTCCAATCAACATTACTCATTTCTTCAACGTCCAAACGTCGAAAAATTTTCTTTCATTGTTTATATTGAGCTATCTGTGATCAGATGACAGTTGGAACAAATGACAGATGAGATATTCAGTTGAACAGCTATCAACAAAAAACTATATACAAATATCTAGCAAAAAAGTGAGTTAAGAATAAGTTATCGACACTTACATCAATCTTAATTTCATTTTTTCGGATAAAATCCGAAACTGGCTCGCTCTCCGTGTGTGCACCTGGTTTACGCTTCCGCATAGTTCCTAAGAAAAAAAAAAGCAAAAACAGTATATTTTCTAGTAACTTAACTTTTTAATCAGAATTATCTAATCCAGAAATGGTTAACACTTTTCCACCCTAAAATTCTACTATTTTATCGATCAATTTTCTCCGAAAGCAACATTTTTTCAGTATTTGACACAATAATTCAAGATATATCTTTAATCTCCACTAATCAGATAATAAAAAAGGAATCGCAGTAAGAACGAAAAGGAATACATGTTCCAGGTTAAGATAGATCGAACACTGCAAGAATTTCTGTTTGCAATTCTTTGATTAAGAAAGGACCTGAGATCACAACCATAATTTTGTTCGTCCTAACTTGTAATATCCCTCGTATTTTTTAAATTCCGAGAATAAATTACCTTTGTCGGATGCAATGCTAGCAGCCCGACTTGTCGATGCTCCACGCTTATCCGATGGTGTACTACCTCGGCTATCAGCACCACCACTTCGTTTCTCATCCAAAACATTTGCTTTCCTACTACGCCGCTTGTTTTGTGCTAATCGAGCCTGGGCATCTCTCATTTCCGCCTAAAGAACAAAATTTTCACATCAGCTTTAACCATCCCACAATTAATTTCATCCATTCACTACAATGTTTGGGATTCATCGGTTTCATTCTGAGGCAATTTTTTTTTTCTTCATAAAAATAAAAACATTGTATAATATGGTCCGAAAAGAGCCAGGACTAGTTATCTAACTACTAGGTTAATTATTCAAAGTAAGATTTAGAAGGTTATAAAATAATTCCGACCAGAACAGTTGTAATATCAAAACATTTTCCATTTTCCCTTAAGCTCTCGACTGCCGCTTAATTTACTTTTACACTCTTTCAAATGAACAACGAAGCAATGACAGATAACTTTAGAGTTTAGGGATTTACTTATTAAGTTCATCCAAGCTATTAATGGATAAATACTCAAGCATCTTTAATAAATTGAGTCTTTGCCGAATCTTCCTATCTCTCTTTACAGGTGATGTTCCTGAACAACATAACTAAACTGTTCAAATAATTCTCTTTCCTTCTTTACGTAAGATCCCCGTTCATCAAATGGCAAGCACCACACATGGCATCTTCACATCACCGCAAGAACTCAGATTTTCCAGATTCGGTAACAGATACTAAGGATAATGAATGTCCGTCTTTAGAAAATAATTGAAAATAGCAAAATTTTGTGTTCTCAAAAAACTAACAACAGGAACATCCTCATCGTATTATCCCAGCACTGCTGCTTTTTTTCATTCCTCTCTTAGCGATAAAAAGTAAAAATTGATGATATGCATACTTGTTACGAATTCGATAACTTATTCATGCTACTATTGGTATCAAATATTACAAGGATTTAACGGTTACGACCATAAACTAAATCGATTACACGGTTAGAATCACACTGTAGAGAAATGAAATAACTTTCTGGTACCAAACATTCTTCTAATTAAAGTTACGCATCTCTTTCCTCTACAAGAGGTCAAACTATTAACCGAATATCTCAAAATAATCTAAAATTTTAATTGCGATTCTACATTCTTTATTAACCTGAGAGGAATACCCTTAAATTCCTACACTAGAGTTATTTATGACAAATACTTGCCAGTTTATATCCTTACTTCGTTTACCAATCATAACAAAAGAAACAAATTTACGACACTTTCCGTAACTTAATCATTATAAATTCTACGGAATAAGGAATAATGACGAATTTAACTATTATACTTTTTGTGTTTATGTTTCACAGAGCTTCTATATTTTATGATTGATAATAACTGCAGCCAAATAATTAATTTCAACACAATATATGGACAAACTTTTTATACCGTAACTAACTGTTACGTTAGCATTTAGGAGATTTCATCCATTTTATCCAGAGATTTTTGTTCCATAAAAATTTCCCTCACTCATCTGCATTACTTTAATTCTGGACTGACAGTGCGGTAGTGCTACACAATATTATAAGGTTCTTAAAATGTAAGTAGCAGGAATTAGATATAAGACAGCACTAATAACGGCGAATATAAGATTCAATTTAATAAAGACAATAAATACTTGAGAAAATAATGTTGGCTGAATTAAAATCATTAACTGTCAAAAAAAAAAAAAAAAGAAAAAATAAATAAATAAATGAAAAAAGAAGAAAAAACCTTTGCACGTTCCACATTAGCTGGTGTATATTCTAGAAAACGACTACGTGTGCTGCTATGTTTAATTTTTTCATCATGTCGTTGATTCCAACCCTGAATACGGAAATCAGAATAAAATTTCATCAAGACTAGATTAATAAATAGATTCAATGATTAATTATTTGAACGGCTATTTTGACATATTCCCCAAAATATTTAAGCTAAATGAAGTTGTCGGAAATTATAAATGGTATAAGTATCATGCCTGATAGTGAACGGTATAAATGGGTTCCCCGTCAGAGCTATGCTCTACGTTGATAATTTTTGCTTCATAATAAAGATTATCCAAATGTTGACAGAGCACCTTTGCATGTAATTCGTAAATATCCGGACAGGCTTTAGCAGCTTCCTGTCAAGTAAACAAATTTAAAATCAATTAAGACACTATAAAACGATGGCAACAAAATTTTCAGAATTACCTTACTTGCAAGCATATTTACTAAATTACTTTCATTTGATATATTTACATATCAATTAGATAACCTTTGTTAATTTTCCTACCTGAACTGAATAACATCAAACACTTCGTGCCAAGTATTCAGATTTGAGTATTTTGTAGCTAGTACCACTATACCCTCTATATTCTATGATTTTCTCCAAACAGTACTCTACAGGTAGTAGAATGCACATTATGTTTAAATATAAAGTAGCAAACTAGATTTAAATACTCCTTTTAATTAGAAGGAAAAAAAAATTAAATAAACCTTTAATGATTCCTTCGTAACGGCACTTTCCTTTTTCGGAGGCATCGTAGAAAATTCCGTGAAAGGAGAATAACACAGACAAAGAAAAATACTAGTAAATTTAAACAGTTTCTATAAAATGAACAGATTTCTTTTGAAAATCAACGAGAACGAACAAGAAATCCTCCAACACCGTTACTGAGCGTAAAATATAAAAGGATTTCCGAGAGTAGACTTAAGAGTGAAGAAATTATGGACATAAGTACTATCCTTTTAATATTCTTCATCTTTGTACTATATAAATTTACCTTAATGAAGTAACTTGACAATTTTACTAAAAAGTTAAGAAGGGAATGGCGTAAACTAAGCACAATTAAAAATTTGAACTTCCTCTACATGGAAATTATTTCAGATTAACAACTAAATTTATCCTAAACTTTTTTAAGACAAAAATTTTATCGTTTCAAACTGATAAACAATAAGACGCATTTTATTTGCCAAATATTATTCAACACAAATCAACATATTTGAGTGATTCTGGGGCAAAATTATTTAATTTTTGAATAAAAATCCCTCCTAATCATTGCAAAGTAATTTTTCAGCACGAAATTATTTTTTCTTGGGAGCGGCTTGCAAATATTTTTATACATAGCTTTATAACAACATAATAACAAATACTTCTGCATACAGTAGATAAAAATAACTTTTCGTGTTATAAACAGAATAAAAAAGGACATAGAATAAAATCTCTAAACTGACTGTTGAAGAGAAATGAAAAAAATTAGGTTTCAAAAATCAGAGAGAAAAATAATGGAAAATATTGCTTGGAAAAAAAAATTCTTAAACTGCGTTTTTTTCCTCGAAGACAACAACAAAAATATGACTGATAATGTGAACTATAAATTTAAATTTTAATTGAGGCATTTAATAAATAGAAAGCATTTTCTAAGTCGGTTTTATTCGAGAGTACATATATGACAATTGCTTTGATAAATTTATGAATATGATCAGCAGAAAGAGAATTTGCAATAGTGCCTAACATGTAAAACAAGAAAAAAAAGAAAGAAAATCTGATGATAACTTGCCACTGCAAAGGATAATTTACATACTTGGCCGCTTTCTTCTTAATATTTTAACTAGTGTTTATTAATGGACACAGGGGAAGATATGAGAAATTTGACAAGGTTAAACAACTATCGTTGACATTGGGAAATACTTAAAAAAATCAGTCAAGAAGATGGAACAAAAGATAAAAATGAAACCACATAAGATGTGAAATATATAGTATGGGAAAGAATCGTTGCATTACAGCAACTGAACTGAGAACCTAAAAAAAACGAACGCTACTGTAAATTGTTCTACCAAGTGGTGAAAATAAAAATATTAGAGCAATGCAATACAAAATTTATGATAGAGAAATATACCACTTATAGACAGTTGATAAAAATCTCAGTTTTTGTGTGAACTATTCAAAATTATCACATTATTCAACCAAAAATGAACTGATTTTGTTCCAAATTCTCTTCAAATGATTTCTTTCTTCTCTTCTTTTCTTTTTGTGAAGAAAAGGAGACGTTATAAAACTGTCGAAAAATCTACTAACAAAATCGAGAATATCGGCAAATATTTGCAGCTGACTTATCAAATTAAAATGCCCAAAATTTAATATAACATAATCAAACTATCCAAAATTTTTTATTATAATCAAAATTTCGTTTCGATCTTACACATACTACATGATCTTTTGCTAAACTGTCACCTCTTTACACAATACTCTATTATATTTCATTATTCTGCTGCTCATTGTTTTCCTCTCAAGTACCACGTAGACCATTTCTTATTCTTTTTCCACTTATGAATATTATCATTCGTAAAAAGAAGAAAAGATATTATAATAAAGACAAGAGAGAAAGGAAGTGTTAAAGTGCTAAATCCATAACTTATTCATGTACCTAGTAGTGATTTGGAAGCCTGAACAAGCAGTTAACCGGTCGTGAATCAGATGCATTTCCAATAACAAAAACGGTAGAATTATTGGCGCAAATTTTTGCAAAATGGAACAGTAAGGTATGGAACTGATAAAAAAGGGAAAAGTCTGATCATGATGATCGCTACAGACCTAATATATGACAAGAACGAGGTCATAGGTCAAACCAATAATACGGTCAGCACAAAGATTGCCCCCGTATAGCTGAAAAGTTATATGAAATGGTGCTAGCCGCATTTTACGCATTACATCTAGCAAAGGATGAATGGAACAATCTATGTAATCAATAAAAGCGAGGTGAGGTTATGAGATTTGAGTTTTCACGTACGTGTGCTCGTGTCGTCACGTGTAATAAATAATACAAAGATGAGATGGACGAGTGGAATCTTCTGCAGAGCAACTGCTCGTAACCAAACAGAAAACATAGTGGTATTAAGCGGTTCACGGGAAAGAAGTGGAGTAATAAGACACCGCAAATTCCGAGTCACTTTTCACCGGACTGCTTTGAAAGCCTAGTTGGTTATAGTGTTTGGAGGAGTGATTGGAATTGGAGTTTTGTAGAAATTTTTAAGAAAGATTCAGGCAATTTTACTTGAACAGTTCTGGAAACTATTTTTGATTAATTAATTGCTTGGAAGAGATTTTCACATTCGAAATCTAGAATAGCGGTAATCAAATTTCGTCTCTTTTTTATTTGAAGTTCTTCAGTTTCTATTCGTTACTTTAACTTCAGTAATAGGACTAAAGCATAAAATTCCTTCAAAATATCAAGTGCTTCACGGAACTAACACATTACCATGTACATTACGTTGTTTGAACCATCATTATAAGCACGTGTATACGGATACAGGAATCAACTTTAACTGGAATAGGAAACTCGCCCGAGACAAATTTGATTCCGAATTTGAGTTTTTATTTAAACTTAAGCAAAAAAAAAAATAAACCATTTTGAGGTGTTGGAGTGGTAGATGCAAGCGGTTTATTTTATATCCTTTCTATCCTCTCTGCTTATTGTAAAATATTACTTTTGTAATTTTTTAACTGCAGTCATATTTTGGTTCTCTTTTTTTCTCAGTGGTTCATTTATAGTTTGAATTAAATTTCCCAAAAACTTCAAAATCCATCATGGATTCACATTAATTATTTCTTGTCTACATTTAAACGAATAGCAAAGTAGAGAGGATATATATATATTTAATATTATATATATATATAATATTAAAAAAAGAAAAAATCTGTTGGTTGTAATTTATTATTCTCAGCTGCTGAAATATTTCAGCCACGAATTTCTGGCAAAACAGTGAAATTAGAAAGTCAAAATCACGGTGATTTCAATGGATTTGGTGATGTCACATTGATAAATTGTAAACGAATCGAAATTTCGCTTCACAATTTTTCCTTATCAGCAATGCTTTCCTCTATGATTGCCTGTTATGAGATTTCGGCTGTTACTATAAAAAGAAATAAAGGGAGGGGAAACTGATAAAAATCCAGACAAAATTTTTCTTTCGAAAAAAATTGTGAAGTCACTTGAATGAACATGTGATGGCTTTTGATAAGTATCAACAGGTAATCATATCAACAACTCCGAAATATATTTAAATTTGGTACTAATTTCAAGAAGATTTTCATCCCAGCTTTCTTTCGGCAAGTCATCTCCTGCACTATCTAGGGGAACTGATGGAATGCACAGATGATAGTGAACCAGTGATATGTTATCAACGACCTGTTGAGTTATACGGCAAAGTGATATGGAAGCCATGTCTTTTTGGATATATTTGCATCAAAAAAACTGACTGTTAGTGCCTTTCACATTGGTTAGATTACTATTAATTCGAATAGGACGGTAACCATTAGTCATTACATGGCATTATGTAACATACGTTAGCTTAATTAAAAGTTTTAGATATATAACTGCTATATTTTAGCACTTGTGCATTGTTTGTCGCTGAATTGATATTGCAGTTAGGGGGAATTGCATTTCAGTGGAAGAAATTGCAAAAAGCGAAGTGATTTGGCCTAATTTTAATTCATGAAATTGTGCGGAAATTTGAATTTATTCCACTGATATCTTTAAATATTGTTGACTAATTAATTAACCATTATCAATTATTTATTTCTTTTCCTTTTGTAGATAGTGACGAGTTTCCGCGTTGCATTGATTTACCTGATCATTTTCGTCCTATTCTTTGTAATAGTGCCTACGAATATCCACATAATTTTAATTGTGATTTCTATGAAAAATTTGCTTGTCATCGTGGCAAACATTATATCTATTCATGCGTTTGTATAAACAGTCATCGAAATGTGTAATTTATTTCATTTATTTATTTATTTTTTTTCAAATTTCGTCACACAACAGTTACTTCATATGCTATTTTGTTGACTTTCATTTTGGCTAAGTTGAATTATTTAAATTGTTATTGATTACTCTGGGGAAGGAAAGCTTAATTTGAAGATGGAATTGAGCTTTTAGATCTCCAGAAAATAACAATGAAATGAGTTAAGAGAGGTAAAAAAGGGGCAAAATAAATATGAAAGCAGTTGGCTTTCAGAGCAATCTTACAAGCCAAATTTTATATTTTAAGTATTTCTTCATTGATGAACGAAGTTAATAAATTAAGCAAAGCAAAGTTGATGAAAAAAGTGGCCAGTGCTAGCAACGGCAAAGCTGATCCCGAGATGTTCTGACAAAATGCACTGGCATAGTGCAGGTCGTGTAAGTTCAAATTTCTCGAGAGTCTCGTACACTCACCTCTTTTCCCCTACTTATAGTGATATGATGACCTGTGCTAATGCAACAGTTTGCGCTAACGGATTACCTGAAAAGCAAATCCCATTCATTACCGCAACATCAGAAAAAACAACCGCTTATATTACACCGCCATACATTTCGTCTCGCAGAAGTAAATACATCTCTTATATCCTGTTGTCCGGAAAAATTCTTCCATAAAAATTTCCCGTCACTTTTTATTGTAAATCCTTCTACTGGTGCTCTAGACTTATGCTTTCTATTATTTCCATATACATATATTTTAATGATGAATAATTTGCATTTATTTAAAATTGTTTTAAATTTTAAATTTCAGCTCCCAACAACAGAACGAAACCTCGGAAGAAATATCATCCTAAAGCAGAACTGTCAACGCTTTTGCAAGTCCTTTTTCCCATCTTGTCAATATTGCATTACTATTTTAGTAGCGGATAATATATCCAACGACTTCCGGATAAAATGCTATCGTAGAGAATTATATCAAAATTTAACTTAACTGAATCTGCGATCATAATAAAATCGGATGCTTCAAAGATGTCGAGAAAGAAGAAATCATCTTGCACTGGCAAATCTAATGATGATAACAAGTTTAAGATTGAACCAAACTGGTATGGTTACAGTTTTCATAACATGAACAGATTTCAACATGTTAAGGAATAATTCCATAGTAAATGTCATACATAATTACTTTATACGATATGTTCCCGAATTTTTCATTCAATCGAAATCTTCAGTAATTCATATTGCTTATAATCTTGATCTCTGATTACTTTTAATAAACAGAACTTTAATCTTGAAAGACTTTTTAACCTCGCATAGATTTCAGTTGAATGAATATTATCGCTAATTTGCAATAAACATTTAACCCATATCTGACAATAATTAAGAGTAGAATACCATATGAATGTATGTCACATTAATGGAATGAAATAGAAAAGTAATATATGCTACGTAATAGCAACAAAATAAATAAATTAGTGTGAAAGTCAATTGAAGGAAAATGCATTGAAAATGCTTATGAGGCAAAGAAAAGATAATGCCCTGAATAAATGCTTATAGAAGAAATGAAAGAGATAAAATAAAATGCAAAGAGTGGAAATCGAAATTCAATCACAAATGATACTTTAAGAACGCATTTTACATCTCAATATATATATATATATATATAGATTCAATAAGGACTAGAAATTTTATAAAATGTTTCACCAAAAATTTCAGTATACCAAAGGACTCTTCCGGAATCTCATATCGTCAATGAAATTGAAATATACACGTGAATTGCGTAAATGACTAAATAAATTATGATGTGTAAATAAATGCTCATAAAGAAATAGTAGTTCCACAACAGGAACCATTTTACAGTTCTCCAAAATACGGAAAATTGAAAGAATGGAAAGGACAGGAAAATCTTTTGTAATCCAAAAAATAGGTGCAAGTGATGCGCAATAATGGATATGTAAGAACATGAGGGAAAAAGCATGGAATGAAACCTATTTACTCATGCAAAAAGCTGATAAAGTGCAAACTGAGAGAGGTAGAAAGCTGAAACTCTAAATACTTTGATATATTTTCAAGTCTCGATCGAAAATTACCAAACAAATCTTTCGTAATTTGAGATTCCCAGTGACAGAGAGGTTTATAAGCAGGATGGAAAATATAAAGTAAGAAGACAAAGCATTATCACCAGAAACAAGAACTGGGATAAATTATCGGAATGAATCAGGAAGGTAACCCTTCCTATCAACCAAAAAAGAAAACCGGATAAATTACCAAAAGCGGAAAAGCAGCCCTTCCTACGATAGTTTATTCGAGATAATTTTTTATTATCTGCTGATGCAAAGCAAATGAATCTGATTGTTTCAGCCAACAGATAGTTTTTATATCTAAAATTAAAGTTGAAACCTGTATCAAAAATAAGTGAACACACTGCAGGGTAGGTTCACTGCAACTATCCATCAAAATTTCATTCGATTAAGGAGCTACACGGGAGCTAAAAAACTTATCATAATATCATTCGGATTTCATTCTGGAATTCACACAAAAAAAAACGACATGTTTACAGAAGGAAATCGGCAGTTACGATGTAATAGAAGAAACAAAGAACAGATGCACTGGGGATAGAAGTCTTAAATATTAAATAATAAGTGCAGTATTCGGTGAGTCCAACGAACCAGCGTTTGACTTATGTCGTAGCAAAAGTTTTCTAAAAATAATTTCCAACTATTATGGATGTTACTACAACAAATGCAAATATAAATGCAGGATTTCTGTTGGCAAAAGATCAGTTCTTCATTTATGGCACAAAAATGTTATATTTTAAAAGAGCTAATAAATTGTTATGATGGAGCTGACATATCTTTTCATTCGAAATGCGTTCCACTCAGCAAATAGAATGGATTAAAATAGAGGATCAGAAATCTTTTGAAAATTTAAATTATACTTATACTCGCTGAAAAAAGCAAGGTATTGCTGGAGGCAACAAAGGTAAATGAAGTTTTCGAACAGAAAAACGAAACAAACATCCCTTCCTTTATTAATTAAAGGTACTTTAAGATATTAAATATACAAATTAAATAATTTCATCAGTTTCGAGATCAAATAACAGACCTATCGGATGGCGTAACACGATTTATACTTTGCTGTGAATCAAATATTGAGCCTATCGTTGAAATAATTGAACCGAATGACAATTTTGACAACGTGCGTCTCACGGCAAAATCATCTAAACCACGATGTACCACAACCGGCCAATCACCCATTTCTAAGCGTGCCTGGTGTTTATAAAACTCTACACAAGTTAAACTTCGCTGAGTTGGCTTCCTAAATGTTAACTTTTAAAGTAAAACTAAGTACATGGGATAAATTGATTAATTCATAAAAACTGTAATGAATACGGCATAAGATAAAAATTTTCCTTCAATAAAGTAAAGCAACTATATCATTTAATAAATCACGAAATTATAGGACTTTCGATAATCAAAAATTATGAAACGTAATAAAATTAATAATTTGCCTGTATAATCTTAGCAGCAAAGAGGAGGAGACAACACTGACTGACGATAAAGCCATTGCTGCTGCTGCCATCCAAGGTTGAATTGTAAAACCCCAAGGCATGAAAACACCTGAAATCATATTCTTAAGTTCCTTTATTACAGCTGTTATCCTTAACAATATATAAATGTCATCACTGCAAACAACGCAACTACAACGTTGTAAGTGAGAAAGTCAAATAATAAAGCAGTCTTCTGTTTTATTATTTAAATACCGATTTATCCCTATATGATAAGAATTTTAAACTAATACTGACATCAATAACTCAAGAATAAACAAGCAGAGAGTGCAGCAACATTCGAATTTCCGAATTTTTTTTATATTATTAATTTCCCAAAGCTGACGAGACTGAATGACTCATCTTGTCTTTCAAAGACGTTGTATGGAATCAGGTTTAACTACCAATACTCCCTTTTATTTTACTTTTTTTTTGCTCCATTTATCAACCCTTTCGAATATTTTTTTTCCAGTTAACGTAAAAATGTAAGAACATGACATAGTTGTAATGATAATAATCCTACAGAAACTCTTTGCGACCAAAGAATGCAAATTTTTAAGAGTGTGAATTTTTAAGAGTCTTCCAAAAAAACCACTTCAACAATTCAATAAGACCTCAAAGAAAAATAAGTCGTTTCTGGATACAAAAACTAGAGAACAAACCGGCAGCAACGGGGATACCAATAGCATTGTACAGTACAGCGAATAAAAAATTAAGTTGTATGCGACGTGTTGTCCGTCTGGATAGATCAATTGCTGCTACGACATCGATAAGATTATTCTGAATAGAACAAGTAGCATTATTAATTAGTCATTATTCGTTTCAATTTTCTTTTACTAATCTCATTTAACCTGTGGTAAAAGTAAAGAGAAAATCACAGATAATCCTAGTTTGGGCATTATGAGCAGCTGATGCTTAACCAAATTTCGTGTAAAAGGGAAATGGATTTCAAATATTCACTTTTACAAGAACGATACTCGCACTCTCAATTGCCACATCTGAACCTGCTGCAATGGCAATGCCAACATCAGCAGTGGCCAAAGCTGGGCTATCATTTATTCCATCTCCAACCATCGCCACCCGCTCTTTCATTTCCTGAGGTTAAAATGTAGTTAAAAGAAAAAAAAAAAAACCTAATTGTGCTAGTTATTTCATGTGATACATAAAAATATGTAGAATACTAGATGGATTCACACAAACGATAAAATAAAATATATGCAAAAAAAGTGGAAAAAAAACACGAGAAAGTAAGTTTTACGAAACAAAAAATAAATAAATAAATAAAAAGCTTAGAAAGATATGCAGTCGCAATAAAATGAAAATTGAAAAAGGTCCATGAATAAGAGTTAGAAAAGTGACTGGAAGCAAGAAAATTTGCACACTAAAATCATTAAAATTTATGAACAGGATTTGGAAATCGTATACTAGTAGACTAGAATTATCATGAAAAGAACTATCAAATACCTGCAGCTGTTCGATTTTATTTCTTTTCTGATTTGGCAATACTTCAGCAAATACTTCACGTATACCAACTCGTCGAGCTGTTGCTTCCGCAGTACGAGCGTTATCACCCGTCAACAAGATTACTCTAATATTCATTCGTTGCAAAGCCCAAACGGCAAGAGCACCTTCACTTTTCACTGCATCTGCTATACTTACTACCGCAACAACATAACCTAAAATAAGACTGAAATATCAGCCGTTATTTTACAACGATGACTTTAATACCAACATACCGCTCTAGCATCTTTTTCCCATGCTTCACATATAATACATATATATCTCTGGAACAGAATGATTACGTCAAATGAGCTCATGAAGGGTTTCTCATAATAACAAACCCATTTCCTTAACTGGTTTATCTTCAATTTCCTTTCCAGTTCAGCATTGTCTCAACAATAATACCGTTGTAACATCCTCAAAGTATGGTAGTAAAATTGTTAAGAATAAGCATCTCTACAGTAACTGCTAATTTGCTTCAAGAACATAAGATAATCCCATATGACATGTTTTAAAAATTTCAACTGATGCTACTAATTTTGTTTGATTTCACGCGAATTTTTAAAAGTTTGAATTTAGAAGAGCTTTAAATTGTATCACTGATAAAGAGGTATTTTATACCATTTATTGCACACATAACTGATATGTATCCGCTTGTTTGCTCCTTCTCAATGAGATTTCCAACAAACTCATCAACTGGAACTGCATTTTTGGTCATCCACCGCTCGTTACCAATTACAACTCGAAGTGGCTTATTACTACTGAACGTTTCTTCGTCAATATCTATAAGTTTATAATTTAATTTCTCGCTACAAAAACTACAAATAAAAGCCGAGAACTCAAGTTCAAAACTAGGAAGCTAAAATGAAAATTAAATATATGTTTTACTTGACGTTTCAAGAAATTACAATACATCTTTCAGAAGTCATATAACGTGTACACTAGGAAAATTCCTTCCATAACCATTCGAAGATTAGGCATTCCGCAAAGAAATGACTCTAGAAAAGAAAAGAAAAAACATAAATTGGAATTAGCACTAGTACGAAAGAATTTGGAGAGAACTGTATCATACAACATACCGTAATGTTTTTTTCTGATCAGCATGACATCACCACTGCTCAATTTTATTGCCGAATCAAGCTGCGATCTTTTATCCTGGATTAAAGCTATACTTTGCAACATTTCGTCGATTTTCAGGATTTCGCAAGTGATACCATTTCCAGTGGATGCACGAAATCGTCGTACAGTGGCCCATTCTTTCGTATTTAACCACTGCAAAAATATTAACAGATAGTTGCATATGTTTTCCAGAATCCGAAGTTGTTGGAAAAATTTTTGAAAATTTCGATTTATGGCGATTTCTACCAAAGATTCATCTACTTTCACACTTACTTCTTTTACAAAAGAAGCAATTGAATCTGCAATCGGATGTTCACTGTTTGTTTCAGCCGAACCAATTGCTGCAAACATTTTCAACAACGATAAACGATTTTCTGCAACCAATGTGTGGATTCGAGCTACTTGTGGATGACCTTTAGTTATGGTGCCAGTTTTATCCATAACAACAGTCGTGATCTGGAAAAAGAACACAGTTTCTCTCATCCATAAATTGAGGATAAGTCTAAAATTTTTTCGTTGAAAGGATATTCAATCAGTGTCGAAATTTCATTTCTACTTAATGTTATATATTAATTCTTACATGTTAATTCATGCAGCAAGCAGTTATATGTAAACTTGCGATCTATAATTATCACAAGCTTCTCGAAAAATTTCTACAGATATTCTACTTACCTTATGAGCCATTTCTAATGGTTCACCCCCTTTGATGAGTATACCATTAACAGCACCAATACCTGTACCAACCATTACTGCTGTCGGTGTTGCCAAGCCAAGTGAACATGGGCATGCTATTGCTAACACTGTGATAGCTGCTTCAAAAGCACGTTTTAATATGGCCTCCAGCTTTGCCATTTTATCCTGAAAAGTAAAAGAAAACACTACATCAACTTCTAATATTTTTCAAGCATCAAGACCATCACATAAAGCTTCAAGTGAGTCAACACTCTTTAAAATACTTTCTACTATCACCACGATCCACGATATTGTGTGTCCTTATTATGCCTAAAATTACCGGGAAGTCAGTGATTTTCCAACTCTTACACAAATTCCCATAATGAAAAAAAAAAAAAAAAAAAGAAAAAGAAAAAGGAAAAACGGTGATATATAATTGAAACTTAATTAAAACAAGATATTACATATGTAATATTACATTGAAATCTTATTTAATACTTAGTTCCGCATTTTCTAATTAACAGCACAGAGGGAAGGAAACCACACCTTATCAATCGCATCCACGGTACAAAAACCGATAAAAATCCATACAATAAGTGTTACTGTTGCTAAACCAATAACCAGCGGCACAAAGAGGCCAGCTATTCGGTCAGCTGTTTGTTGTATCGGTGCCTGAAAGGAACAGAAATACAAAACAGGAAATTATGATAATGAAACAAAAGTGGAGAAAATTGTTTCATAACCAAAGAAATCCCACATTATAAAGTATATAAATAAAATATCCCTTCATTATGCAATTAAAAAAGAAATGAACTTTAGAAGTTTGAGCTTCCTCAACCAAACGAACAATTTGCGCTAGTGTTGTTTCTTGGCCAACATGAGTAGTCTGTACCAATAATGTTCCATGCTGGTTAACAGAACCACCTACTACTGTACTACCTGTAATAAAATAATATCTATTTAAAGAGCAGTAATAATGTATTAATAGCGATCAGCTGTCAGATGAGTTGAGGAGTCATCTGTTAAACATTTAATATATTACACTGCTATCATTTTGCACTGTTGTTCAGCAAATTTAAAATAATATAATTCTACTGTATCATTTTCACAAATCCCTCCCTTGAACGATGGTCCTTTCCCTATTATCATAGAAGTCAAAATGTGGAAAGTGAAGTGAAGCAATATTAACCATTCATACAATGTACGCAAACGGATTTTGCCAAAATCATTTTTCACTGTGCTAATATTTCTCAAAGTAGTAAGATGATAGATTGTTGATAACGCAGATAACAGGATTAAGAATAACTTAAAGTAAGAAGTAATGTCGAGAATTATCAGATTACCTTGTCTTTTGACAACAGGCATAGATTCGCCAGTAACAAATGATTCATCCGCCGCACTCTTACCATCTACAACAATCCCATCAACTGGAATTTTAGCACCCGGAAGAACTTTTAGTAAATCACCTCTTTGAACCTGGAAAAACTCGAAAGTGAACGGCAAATCTCTACTTCCATTTAGTTCTGTTTATCTACAAATAACCTTTCTTCAAATCAAACTGACCAATTCAACATCAATATTTTCCTCGGATAAAATACGTCCATCATCATCACGAGTTACCAAAACTGCTTCTTTTGCTTGCAATGACATCAGCTTACTTAATGCTTCTGAAGTTTTACCCTTCGCTTTGTGCTCCAACCATCGGCCTAATGAAACAAAAGTTACGAGCATTGGAGTAACGTCAAAAAATGTCATCGGACTACTCGACCACCTAAAATGCAACAAAAGAATACAATAATTTTTGAATATATATGAGAGTAAGTACAGAGAGATGTACGACCGAAATATTATTTTTTTAAAATCTGATCGATTATTTTGCAGGTGAATATTACATAGCTACAAATGTAACTCTGAAATTAATATTTCGACGATATTCCAATTCAGTAAGTTAATAATGTTTTGCTGGAAGATCGCTGCTTCCAAAAATATTACTTTAAACTAATAGCTATCACAATAACAGCTATTGAATACAAATATGAAATTGTTGTTGCAAGGACGATTAACACATCCATATTAGCTGAACCATGCTTCAGTGCTTTCCAGCTTTGTAAATAGAAATACTTTCCACCAAATAACTGAAAAAATTGCAAAAAAAAATGTTCATAAATGAAAGATATTTAAATAAGAAGCCAAAAAAATTAAGGTAAATCACTGAGTAAGTAAAGTAAGTACCAAAGTAAGCCAACATAAGTCTAACGTTGAAGCACCCAATATTTAAGGCTTGTTTTGATCGTTTTCACTTTAAGTATGCAGATTCAAATGTTACAAATTTGATAAAGAAAATAAAAAACTAATTAAGGACAAAAGCAAAACAATTAAGATCAGAGTTAATTAATTGGAGAAATTGTTTGGTAAGCAGTAGAATGGTACCTGCACGGGCGTACATAAAATAAATAAAAGAAGATTATCCAAACTGAGTGCTCTATTAAATACTGCAATCTGCATTTCAGGGCGCATCGGTGTATGAAGGAACCAGTGAAAATAAATCATTATGCCCATCACCGGCACCCCAAACAGAAGCGATACCAACAGTGAAATCCTCCATCTGGATTAGAAATTAATAAAATTAGTTTTTATATAAATCTAAAAACAATAATGATTTTAATATTTGAGAAAAGGTGACAGATTTGAGATCTAAGTCCTCAATTTACATCTAAGTTTTAAACCAATGAAAGCTTGCTTATCAATAGTAAAAGTAACTATTGAACAGCTTACCCAGAGAGATGGGTAAAGCTCTTAGCAGAAATGCGATCACTGTAAAATTGGTCCTAAACAATTAGTAAATATTTTTATCAATTATACGAAAGGTTAAGTACTTTGCTGTTTCTGCTGAATGATTAAGCCTTTTCAACTGTTCGTCGTGACATGCAATTTTTGCTGAATATCCCAAATCCTTAATGGATTTATTATAGATTATAAAAAGCATAAAATGAAACCTCATTAGAGCGAAAAGTTAGATTAATATGAACAGAAGTTTGCATTGGCTTGACTGAACCTTCTTACCTCAATCACTTTGATAATATCGCGTGGACCTATGAATGTAGGACTGTATTCAATCCTTGCAACGGATGATGCTAAGGAAACAGAACAGGATTCAATCCCCTTCCTAGCAACAATATGTGATTCAATTCGTGGCACACAGACTTCTGATGATAGTCCCGAAATCTAAAATCAATAACTTCATCTAAATTGATTTTGGCATGACAAGCACATATCAACTACTTGATACAATTCAGGCAAGGCAGAGCATGAAACGAAGTGAAAAGCTGCAATTCATAGCGATATTCCTTCGAAATTATGTCAGGCAAAAGTTCTAACAACAAATGCTGAAAAAGCTACAATAATATCTGATTTTAAATAAAACTAATTTAATTTTCGGACAATTAAAAGAATAACTGTGAACTGCAAAGGATTACAAAAATTGAGCGACAACTTTAATAAATGAATAAATCTTAATAATTGATCAAAGTATACACACAACTAAACTCGTTGTCACTCTTCCCATATTCTGAGAATAATTTAAATTATAAAAGAGAAGTTTTGAATTACTACTGTTTGCCGCTTTTGAAGTTTCCTGAGTTCCACATTTATTTATGGAGTGTGAGTAAATTTCATTACGGAAAATTACGAAATAAAATTATGATAAAATCGAAGTTGAAACCAGTAAATTAGTAATAATAATAAGAGAAATATCTATCAGTTAGTAATATCAATTAAGAAAAAACAACATTTACCAACAAATTTAACACTGTATGGTTTCCAAAACCATCACTAATGATCGCAGCTCGATAACCTAACCGATTGATTTCATTAATTATATGTTCGGGTGCAATTACCAAGGAATCATATACCACTTCTGCTTTTGAGGACATCAAAGCTACAACCACAGAATGAATACCTGAAATATCATGATTTTACTCAGAACGATCAAAACGATTATGGATAAAAGTTAAAAAATTGGAACCTAAGAGTACTTCTTTTAATTAATTGATTAAGTAACACTTAAAAAAATAAAAACCTTTCAATTTTCCAATATTTCGTTCTATATATGCAACACATGAAGCACATGTCATTCCTTCCACTGAAAATGTCCGTTTCTCGACAGAATCATCTTGTCCGAATTTCGTCGTTTTTCTCCCAAATTTTACGGTAGCTTCATTTAATTCACATACACTATCCTTTTTTTTGGACAAAACCGATGACTTGTTCAATCCTTCTTCGGAATAACCTGAAAATTAAGGCTATTTCAACTTCTTCAAAATTGAAGCAGAATTCATGCAACCAAAAACTTTGCCTGTCTTGGAATACTTCAGAGAAAAATATCCTAAAAAAGATTGATTTTTCTGCTTCCCAATATAAGCGATCTTTTCATAAAGACAATTTCCAAATAATAAAATAATAAAACCAGAACTGCTCATATTCTTTTAATGTTTAATAATTACTATTATGGATTTGTACGTTGAAAACTAATGCTAGATTTCCAAATTGAAAATCAAAAAAAAACTTCGAGTTCGCAGTAGCTGTACATCGAAACCCATGTCGCTAATCAGTTCCACAACCATTTCATTGCTCCATTTAGAAGTATCGTACACAATGTGCCCTTAATAACTAGAATGTTAAATTAAACGCAAGGAAAAAATTGAAACATGAAACGTTTTTAGCTAGAGAAGCAGTGAGAAAGCAATCAGTATTTCAAGAAAAAACATGATAAATGGAAATTTATCGATAATTATCAATAAGTTCCCATTTCTGATCTTAATAAACCTAAGTTTTTGTACCTCAAGTTGCCTTCGTTGGATGTCCTGCAAAACTTGCACTTTTTTTCGAAAAACTACAGCTGAACGCTAACCTTCACAATCATTAAGTGAAACAGAAATTGATATTATGCCATCGTTCCTTCCAATAGTCTCTTCAATATTGTTCACACAGGAATGACAAGTCATCCCTTTAATTTCAACCACTGCTTCTTGGAATTTTATACCCTTAGGAGTTTCACTTGAACACTTTCTGCTATCTGAAAAGAGAAATTTAAACTTTCGTCCAGATAAAAAAAAAAAGAAACAAATTTAAGAAGAAAAGAACAAATCACTGAGAGTATGAAGAACTTACTACTGAAGGGAAAGGACTAAATTTCCTGTGTCCCTCAAATAATTCGAAAATTTATTTATAACTACTCTATAAGGAAAAAAAAAAATTTTGACTAGAAATTTCCATTAAAAAAAGTTCCTCATGAGCAGTTTACGCAACGTCGATCTCAACGAGATGATTCATGCATGAATAATTTAAATCAATTTTCCATTTTTTATACTCTCTAACACTTTTGTCGTATTTTATTGCTGCTATTTATACTACCTTAAAATTTACTAACAATGCATTGCTGTATAAATGCATTTAAAATATATGTATATATAACTTATTCAAATTTTCTGTTTCTGTTTTCTAGTAAACACAATATTTAATAATTAATAATGAAAAATGAAAAAAAGTTCAGTGTTGTATCAATGAAATTGTTACTAACTAACCTTTTCCATCCCTCAACTTAGCAGTGTATCCCATTGCACTAATCATTTCCGCAATACGTTCACCCGTCCACTTCCATGAATCGAATTCAATAACAGCTGTAAAAGAACGAACTTAAAACTGAATTTTAGTGGTGTCGTACTAAACATTTATACTAAACAACGAGCTTTCTACTACACTCCATTTATTTCTTCTACAGACTAGCTTTCATTTTTTTCTTAGTAAGAATTATCGTAATCCCGTATCAGAAGCAAATAAGGACCTTCTTTATCATCGTACGATATAACCGCCTCATAGATTCCTTCCATTTCACATAATTTATCATGAATATTATTAACCAATGAATGAGATGTGATGTCTTTCACATCAATTACCGCAACTTCTCGATTATAGTTGGCTGTTTGCTGCGGCGTTAAACTAATTAATTCCTTGGTGTTGTCATTTGACATCTTAAAAAAAATCAAAACGAAATTTTTATTCAAATGAGAACCTGCAAGTAACGCACGTAATTATGATAGAATGTATGAAAACTAAATATCAATGATAGAAAAATTAGCGTAATTTAATTCGGGGGAGGGGGGGGGGGGAAATAAAAAGTTCCCTAAAAACTATAGCACTATCATTAGTTAAATAAAAGAAGAATATAGCACAGAAATTTACAAAAAAAACATCTCTACAAATAATTTTTGTTGTTTACAGTTAAAAACTATTCCTTAACTTCAAATTTTTTCCACGAAAAGTTTAAAATCTGCAAACGAAAAGATTCCAAAGTTTTATAATTCCATTATAAAACTCCCTTCCACAATAAAGCATCAACCTTCGACGAAGAAAATGTCTACCCTCTTCAGAAACAAGTTTCATCGAAAGTGTAATAGAAAAAACAATCTCAAACCGTCCCCTCTATCCTCTTTACTCACTCATCCTAATGAACACATGTACCGATGAAATGGGAAAATGATATCGTATACAGGGCTTGGCTAACAAAAATTGAAAATTAAAAGAACTACAAAAAAATTGAGGAAAGTTTGGTTTACAATCACAAATTTTAATTAAATTCTTTTAAATTTATTTCTTTGGTTTAGAATCCAGAAAGAAGTGGAAAAGAATGAAAAGATATTTAAACGTTTTAAATCGAAGAAAAATGCTGCATTACAATAATGGGAAATAGGACATATGGAAATCTGCAATAAAAAGTTTTCACAAAAGAAAGATCGATTATTTACATAGCATTTAGTTAAATATTCATCACACTGTCGCATAATTTCAAAGATCTAATAATTTTATTCGCTGGTATAAAATAAATATAGCCATGATAAAAATTCGAAAAGTAAAATATATCGAGCAAACATTAAACACAATTTAAAACATTTCAATCAAAAACACCATTCTGAATATTCAATTCAAAAAAAAAAAGCAAAGAATCTCCAAATAAATTATTTAATAAAAAATTATTAATCTGAATCAACAGAAGCAAAAAACTAATTATTTAAATGATTTCGGGTAATAATTTCCAATTCGACCTAAATATTCCAACCGAAAATTTCCAATCTGAAACATTCAAATCGGAAATAATTAATTACATTTTTGAGTGAAATATTTAAAAAGCGCATGATGCTAAAAACGAGTTTATATAGTTAGTATGTGCAATGAAATTGATTTTGTAATACGAGTTAGATGGCATATTTGCGATCATTATTTGTTGATGGCACTTATCAACGATATATATCATAAATATTTGGATTTTAAGTGAATGAAAATGAGAACGATGAAAATATTTTCTAACTGGAAATAACTGATGATATACCAGATAAGATTGCACATTTCCCATTTTTCCCGTTGTCATAAGAATTTAACGCGTTTTTGCTTTTAAAACGATTCCATTTCCAGCTACTACCAGAAAAATATCCCAATAGATGTAGCTCCTAATAATGAAACTTTAAATTAAATTGTGACCCAAAAATTAATCATCATTTGGTTAGTCAATAAATAATGTATGTAATAGAAAAATGTTCAAAATCCTATGACAGAAATCATTATTTGCTAAAGACCTGTTATTGAAACAATGCGTTAATTATAGTGCTAGTTATTTCCAATCATTTTGTTAATAATAGGTGAAATATTTCAACTGGTCAACGAAAAAAAAAATCACCATTACTTTCTTGTGATTTAAAATTATAGAGTAAAAAAAAATTAACACCTGAAATGAGACTAGTCAATGTATTGATTTTTGGTAATTTAAAATTCTTAATTCCATACACTTTTTCAAGAAGATAAAATTTATTAGCAAAATAATCGTGCTATGAATTATTTCGTATTTGCAAATTTTAAGCAGCACAAAGTATTTCTAGAACGAAAACCAGTTTGCTTTTTTTATTCCATTATTTTGGGAAATTTTCGAAAAGAAAGTTCCAATAATTTCTTAACGACTAATATTAATACCAGCTTAAGTAAATAATACATTTCATTTCACATTAAGAAGACAAAACGATGACGGAGAGTACAAAAATTGATTTTTATAATTCCTAATTTTTTTCTTATCAGCAACGGGTGAGCAGAAGGAGGAAGAAATGAAAATTAGACAAGAGAAGGAGTAGGACTGAACTAAGGAAGCCTTTTTTTTTCTTCTTGTATCCTAGGATTCACTATTAGAGATGGTCTTATCAAATGGATGGGTGGAGGCAAAGTTTGCTGATAAGGAAAATCCACGACTGTAAATAATTTGAAAATTTGAGCTTCACAAGCTGCAGTAACTTAATTTCATAAAATGGTGAAAAAAATTACAATTGAAAATATTTTGAATTAAGAGGCTAATACTGCCAAACCCACCGCTTATGGAATATTTCAGCATTTCATGAAATTAACTTCAAGTTATTGAGAAGTGATAAAAATTCGGAAATTTTTAAAGGGCCGTGAGATTTTTTGTTAAATTTAACAGACCGCATTTGTTGATCTCATCGGTAATTATTCTCTAAATTGCTTCCTTCTTCTTTTGTTTTTCTTGTCTTATTTCTCGTATTTTATTTGGTATTTATGATGGGAATTCGCGGATGTTACAATGTTTTGCAGAGAGAGTTCATATTGATCGGAACATTTCGCTATAGGAAATTGCATTAACGCTATGGTGATCGTTGAATAGCATCGTTAATCCGGATGACAAGTGGTATTTATAGCGCTAACTTACAGCAAGATTTATTGCTCGATAATGCCATCAATCAAGTATGTTTTTCGTTTTTTGCTCCTTTTTTTGTTTTGCTTTTTTTTGGAATTAGAAATAGTATGATGTAGAATTTTCATGTTTTTAACGAATTTACAGTATTTTGATCGAACAACTTATGTATTATATAGCTTAATCTTGAATACATTTCGCACTAAATAACAAATCATTTATCACATGGGAGAATTCCGGCTCAAAAAAGTCATTATTTTTCTAATCTCATTAATGATTAATGAAAATTGTGATCATTTCGCCTATTGATGTTTCGAAAAACTATAACCTTTACAAATATTGCTCGGAAACCAATTTTAAACAAACATCTGTTCATTCCATAGCTGGATGCTGTGGGCTGATATTTATTTCTTACAAATCGAATATTACAATCGGATTTCTTTTCATTGCTCACTGAATCATATGGATGGAAAATTAAAGCTGTACAATTAATAAAACATTCAGAGATAAGCTCAGATACTATTAAATTCTGGGCGACTAGATTTTGTCTTTCATTAGCTCTTTTCAAATGCAGTGGTCGGATCTCTGAGTGCTGCTTAGAAAAAGTGAAGAATAAAAGAATTGTTTATTGTATGACTGATCTGCATCAGCACTGATTCTAATCTGCAGTGATTTTTTGTCTAATTTTGTTGAGGATTTGAATTGAGTGATTCAAAATAGCTAATTTTTTATTTTTTAGTTTAGTCAAGCAAAAATGGATGGTTCGCGGAGTACCACTGAAGAAGGATCAACAAATGATGATGAGCACATCTATGCAAATGTCCAGGAAATGGAAGAAGAAAGTCGACGGCAGGGACAACCACCTGTTCCAGATTCCACCGATGAACCAATTCGTGATGTCGGTAGCGGATGGTATGAGTACCTAACAAATGCCGGGAGGTTTGAAATTCTAAGAAATTATATTATGATGGTAAAAAATTTTACGAGCACCATTATATTCAGAAAATATGTCAGTGCTGAAGTCAGTGAGTAGGAGCACCTTAACAAATAATGATGATAAGATATGAGATAAAGATGTAGTGATAGGATATAGATGAAATTTGAAGACTTTATATAAAAATCATATCAATTCTTCGTGCTTTTATAGGTCTTACTTCTACAACCTTGAAACAGGTGATTGTCACTGGAAACCACCGCGCTTTCTCAAACCACCTCTAGAAGTTAATAATGTACTAAATGGTTTAAACAGCCAGCAAAATATCTGTGTACGTAATGAAGCAGAATTGAGAGATGATGCTTCTGCCTCATGCTCAGAACCTCATCCAACAATATCTGCTGCTTGTTTTGTAAGTGCTTAGAGATAATATTTTGCATTGTATTCGTAGCTACGAAAGATATTAATAACAATTTGTTGGCTTGGTTTTGCATGCAAGATTGGCCACTTATATTTGTCTAACAAAGCAAGTATTATTTGATCAAATTAAGTGTACGAATAGATCATATTCCTGAAATAAAGCTGTAAAGCAAAAACCTTAAACAGATATTGTTTGTATAAAAATTTTTGAGGCCGGTATATATGCGGTAATCAAAATAATTGTAGAAGTTGTCTAATATAATTCTGACTGAAAAAATGGGAATTATACTGCTTAGGCTAAACTGGATGATAACACCAAGGATGAGAATAGTAAATCAGGTGCAGCCTGGTCAACATTAAGCGTACGCAACAAAATAATGGAAAAACGAATGTCAGTGCAGACAACAGCACAAGAACTTCAAGCTGCAGCTGCGGGACACTTGCATTCACATAAATCAAATGAGGAAATCAGCGTTGATCCAAATTCCCATACAGGTAACTTTTATTTTAGAAATACAAATCAATTTTGTGCTAAGGAAATTCGAAATGGAAAGTTTTATAGCTTTTTTTTTAAGTTATTTTTCTTCGTTATCAAAGTAAAATGGGATAATTATTTACTGAAGAATAATCATACTGTTCCATCAGAATCTTCTACATAGGCAGTATAGGACCATTTAGTATGGTGAGTCTTACTTACTCGTTCTTAATATTTTCTTTTTTGAGACAAAAATCATTGTTATTTTCCAGTTCCTAAAGCTATCAGCAACGAACCGTGTTCCAGTAATTATCCTAATCGTTTACCATCCAAAAACATTACACATAAATCGATCAAATGTGGGACATTGGAAAAGGTTCACATTGATGATTGAATTCAGTAGTTTCTGCCGAATACATGACGTTCCTCAACCATCTTATAATTACATATGAATTTATCACTGATAAAGAATGCTTATCCTCTACGAAAGATGCTATCGGATGTTCGTCCATTCTTTTTCCCAAAATGTCCTAGGAATTCAAGCCAGACATTTGATTAAGTAGGAATATTGAATTACCTAATTAAGTAGTATCAAAGGACTTCCAAAGACCTTAAATAAGCCGAAAAGAAGCATCCGCATAGCAAAAGTCAGATGTTCCAGGTCATCCATAACCTAGCAAGTGGATAAATTAAATTGAACTCGATTCAACTAGCTATTATCGTAAGCTACTTTTGGGAGTGTTATTCACTATATTTTTCTCTCTCTACACCCATGCTCCTGCCATCGAGGGATTCATTGAATAATTCGGAACTGATTAAATGATTTTGTTTTCCTGTTTAGACTGTTCAACAGTTCTGCCCATATGAATCCTTAATCATTCTTTTTTCTTACTTCCTTTCTTCTTTCTCCTTTTCCGTTTTCTAAAACGCTTTCTTTTGTTTCATTCTGATCAAATAAAATTTTCAGTGTAAAGTAGCAGATGCAGGAATGCGACTTAAAAAGAAGGAATGGACATCCTGTTATCTTTTTCTTTCTTCTGCTCATATTATATTTTACAAGGATGAACGAAGCGCTGAGGTATACGTCGAAAGCTTTACGTCAACAGTACTTTTTTGTTAGAATGTGAATTGGTCTTACTGAAACAATTTTATAGAAATCAGGCCGTCATTATGAGGCACCACTAGGAATGTGCGATCTTCGAGGAGCAACAGTGAAGTGGGCCAATGAAAAAGATAAGCGTAGGAAACATATTTTTCAGGTAGATATTTTCCAGCCATAGTGCATTAGTACAATTAGTCCCTCTCAGTCTGTGCTTTGTAAAACTTTATGAAAATTTCTTCTTGTATCATTTCATTGATTGATTAATATATTTCATAATGAAAATAATTTGTCACTATGAGATGGTAGCTTTAGGACTATCCATTACCGTGACTTAAATCTTTACAAAATTTTAAAATCAATCATTTATACGATATTACAGCTTGAACTAACAGATGGCACGATTTATTACTTTAGTACGTCGAATACTCAAGATGTGAATGGATGGTTCCACGCAATGCGCCAAGCTGTGTCAAAATTGGTATATTTAAAGTTCTGTTTTTAAAATACGCAGCATTATTTCTTATAACTTGTGTTTTACGTTGCACTACCCTTGTGTCTCACTAAGCAAACTTGAATCTATTATGAATTCTGTTTTCATTGTGCTTGTTTGCTGCCAAACATATGATGTTACAACTTGAACTTAATATGATATTGCACCATGTTTAAATTAGTTTTTTTTAGTCTAGGTAGTTGCACGTGATTTTTTTGGACACGTGTATTAAATAAAGTCACTGAAACTATTACAGATTTCACGGTTAATAGAATATTAATCTTTCAGCCACGTCCTGATGCTTATCCAACACCTGTGTTGGAGAGAGGTCTAAATACTGGTTTAATCCGCAATCCAAGCAATCTGTCATATTCTTCTAGATCACTTAGTATAGGGCAAACTCGGCGTTCTTTCAAGAAATCAAAGGTCTTAGGGAAAGGTTAGATCTTCGAATTTTTTAAAGATTTATAAAGATTGATTATGAGAAATTTTTTCATTCATTACGCAATTATTATACATCCAGAGGTTGTTGCACTTGGTGATGAGAAAAAACGTACTGATGCTGAAGAGGCAAGACTAACTCGTGAATCAATCATAGAGAAACTGAAACGATTTTTCCGTTCAAGACCATCTATAGAAAGTCTGAAAGAGAAGGGCATTTATAAACGTTAGTTCTTAAATTTCATCAAATTGACTGTGTCTCAATGAGCAAAAATTATTGAGTTATAGCAACAGCCAGAAATTAGCTCTCAACTAGTTCTGAAAGTATTCAGATGGTTAGCTTACCGTTTGACATTTGGCAAATTGAAATAGTTTTAGACTTAGCTACTGTAATGGTCTCTGTGTATTTGGAATAATTATTTTACTTTATCTTCGGCCGCGTTTTGATAAATTCGAAAGGCATAACGGTGTGAATGTGACGAGAATTACTGTGATCTTATGGATAATTCCTTCCTTCTTAAGCCGTAGACACTGCAAACATGTATGCTGCCTCAGATGCAAGCGGAAACATAAATTAAAAGGATCTCACTAAGCTTCAATTATATTTTATAGCGGAACCCGTTTTTGGAAGTACCTTGACTGCAATTTGTCACCATGAGCAGACGACAGTTCCACGTTTCATCCAGTTGGTTACGGAAGTAGTCGAATCGAAAGGTCTCGACACAGATGGTCTTTACCGAGTGAGCGGTAATCTTTCATCAATCCAAAGGATTCGCTGTCAGGTTGATCAAGGTAATTGAAATTCCAGACTAGTGTGTAATTTCATCTATCTGAAGAATATCAGAGCTGCCATATATCATTACCTAGCCTGGCTCATTCTAAGGACTAAGTGATACAACTTCACAGAATTAACTGTTCTATTTTAATTCATGTACGTGATGATGTAAGAAGACCTTCCCTCCTGCTTTGAAGTCTCCTAGAATATATTCCATCTTTTTCGTCACTGTCTAGTGGTTATTGGTTTAATGAGAGAACGCAACTTCTTACAAATCGGAATTGATTTATTTCAGAAAAATATGTCGCTTTGTTGGCAGAAGATGATGTCCATGTTCTAACAGGAGCCTTAAAACTGTTTTTTCGAGAACTGTCAGAGCCTATCTTTCCAGCCAATCTGGCTAAGGATTTCATTTATGCCAACCGTGAGTGACTCATTCTATTTATTTTGTGCTTACTTCCTTTTCATCATCATCTTATTAGATACGTAAGTTTTTAATTCAGGATTACCTAAAGGAGAAGGAAAATTGAAGGCATTTGATGACTTACTTAATAAGTTGCCATTGGTCAATCGAGAAACGCTCAAAGTTTTATTTGGACATCTTATACGGTTAGTTCGATGCACTGTTTCAATAAAATGTAAAGTGGAATTTAGTGCTTCAGATGCAGTTGTTTCGCCAATTCCCTATATATAAGCGTCATTTGAAAGTTTTGTTTTTATCTAAAGCATTAAAAAAATCTATTTAGTAGCTGGTAAGACAAGTCGAAAATCCGACATCTCCACTAGTTATGTTTCAGCTGATTTCAGATATCTTATGAATATTTCTAATGTTTTCAGAGTCGCAAACCATGCAGATAAAAATCGAATGGAAATTCATAACTTAGCGATTATGTTTGGGCCATCGCTATTCAGCAGTGGTATAAATGAAATAAATAGTGATAATAAAAAGTTGGGTAATTCGAAGAAAGGTAAAGCTGCTAATAAAAAATCGAAAGAGAAACCAACCGGTGCGCAGAGCAATTCTCATCTTGCCTATAATATGATTATGCAGGGACAAACAGTAGAATATCTGTTGAAAGAATTCAAACGATTTCCGTCGATGCAGACGCAGTAACCAGTCATCGGCATATTGAAAGTAGTATTTGTTGTGTTTGTCTTCATTCCTTACTAAATCTACATTTCAAACATGCTAGAGGACATAGGATTTTAAGGAAATGCAGGGTTGCCTCATCAGCTTACTTAGTTCACGAATTTAAGGTGCTTGCAGGTTTCTCATTAAAAATATAACATCTGTTTTCTGTGATTTTCATTAAAATTATATGGTTATATATATTGACGGGTTTTAAATAAATTTTGCTGGTAATTGATTCCTTTTATTAACCAAATTTTTTACAAATTCTTTTAAAAATTATCAGGGCCAAAGTAGTAGGGATGATGAGCTTTTCTTTTGTTGCCTTTCAGAAGCATTTCACCTCTTGTTTCCTTGTGATTTTATTATTTATATTTCGAAGTGTCAATCTTAGCTCTTTTTTATGCACATATTTTCTTTTTCTACGGTGAGTTATAATTTTCCTCAGTTGTATTGTACATATTCATATTAATGTATATTTCTTTAAAGTACTGAGAATGGTTAATATGCTCTGTTTTTATCTCACTTGTTCTGTAGTTAGTCACTACATGATTTTTGCTTAACTTCTATAAATGGTTGATTTTTCCGAAATACTTATTTTCTTTGCATTCCAACATTTTGCTTACTGTCCTACACTGAACATTCACTATATTTATGCCAAAATTATTTCTTTTCGTTATAGTTCTATTTGCTACACAAAGTATAACATAATTCCACAAAAATTTCGTTTGATAAATTAAATTTATCGTATACTTCATTTTTTCGAAATCTGGAGAGCTGCCACCTTTTCCTTCCATCCTTTCTTACCCTTCATTTTTACTCCGTCTTCATTTTTATCCTCAGCTCACTTGCTGGAAAACTTATAGTGGGAGAAAATGTGAAGGAAGAGAGGAAGTAAATGATTGGAAAGATTGTCTTCCGGAATTGCTCTAACATTTGCTCAGACTTTTTTTTTTAAATCATATTTCTTATAATTTCATTTTTTGGAGAGATGAGAATAAGATTTGATCTTGTTTTGATTATCAATGCAATCTACGTTCGTTCAGTGCACTATGTCTTTCGACCTGAGCCGCACATATTATCCTAACGATAATTTCAGTAAAATTTGCAATGATTTGTTAATACTACTGACTTTTTGGGACTTTTTTTCATTTTCATTTTTACAGTTTCTTCTGTATCATATTACTTATTTTGTTTTTATTGTTGTTGGAAATGGTTGTGACAGCAGAAAATATGTGCTTTGTGGATTGGTAAATGTTTGGTTAATCCTGTACACTTATTTCTACTTGTGCTTGAATTTTAAACTCAGTTAATGTTTTTTTTTTTCTTTTTTTTGAGATCTTATTCAAATTTTTATACACAGTTGTAATGTTCTCTTTTTATTATCATTATTTAATATATTAAAATTCAACTTTCCGTAATGATTGATTTCAATTCATTTGACTTCGTTGATATCCTTGGATTTTCAAATTATATCTTTGTTCTCTGTCAACATGTTTTATGTTAAGTATTTATCGGATTTTCTCAAGAAAAGTTATTATTTCAGATAAAGCATATCCTTTCTTCTGGCCACTACAGTTGGTGAAGTAGTCTGTACGATCGATGATGTATTGTTTGTGCAAAATACAAACAATTAGTAAATTATATATTTCGGAGTAGTTTAAAATCAGGAGGAGAGTTTTAGTAGTTGAAAGACTGAGAGGGAAAGAGAATTGATCATCTGATGTGAAAATTAGAAAAACTTTTCGCTAGTGATATTGCTGGATTATGGAAATGACCAAACAGGATTGATAGGAAGAATCAGATGAAGTTATTCCGAAGAACGCGTATATTGTTGTCATTCATTGTTGATCCTTCTGTTGCCTTCAAATTTACTGAGGAAGTGTTACTTTGTGGTAACAAGGTTTTATCCATCTTTATCATGTGAGAGTTATTCTTTATCGGATGCTGTACGTAAGCGCTTTTCGGGAAAAATTCGAGTGTTAGTTCTAAAATTTATTCTTTGATTAATTGAAGAATACTGGTTGATGTGTAGATTCGATGAGGAAGAAACATTTTGAATGGTTCTTGTCGCAGATTGAAACATTTCGTAATCTTAATGTACAACTGGAACAGTACTCGACAAATGTTGAGCTGGCAGGTATAGTGTTATCACGTATGGATAAGTTAACAGGTCACATGAAGCTTAATTAACAAGTAAATTATAATTTTCATTTTATCATCAATAAAGGGTTGATTTAATTCGGCGCGATAATTTTATATAAGTTTATTTTAACGATGTTTTTAAATTATTTTATTCTATTAATTTAATTTATGAATTAGTTTACTTAATTTAAAAAAAGGATTTCTTTATAGTTTAGTTATATTCTGTTGATCATCCAATGGAATGCAAAAATTAATTCTTATACCTATAGTACTGATCACAAATATCTCCATTTCATCAACAAGCGGAAGTCTTAAAATATTTGGTTAGAAATATTTCTAATTTCTCTCAGGACTTTGATTCTTATGCGCAATCATACTTCATATGCGCACTTGTCATAATAGCATTGACTCCGTCATGGAACTTTTTCTTATTTGTTATAAAAATATTAATATTATTTCAACTATTTTCAATTTAACAAAATAAAATTACGAGCTTGAGGCTTATGGTTCCCATTAGTTGATTGAAATTATTTGATGCTAATAATAAGGCTTAAAATATATTACTTCAGAGGCGATATTGAATGCAATCGCAGAAAATGGATGTCTAGAGGGTTGTACGGTAGCAGATTTAGGCTGTGGACCTGGTATATTGCTTCTGGGAGCAGTCAAGCTTGGTGCTAGGTAAGGGTTGTGGGACTTAAGAGTGTTTTTTTTTTTTTTTTGGCTATCAAATGCTTCTATGGGTACTTCAGGAAAGTTTAATTTTATTGACAATAGTGCTAAAAAGAAAAATATAATTTCTTAGCATTTTGCAGCTATGGACTGGGTGTTGAAATTGATGAAGAAGCAGTTGACATTTGTCAAAGGAATATTGTACGTTGTGAGTTAAAAAATAGTGTTGATGTAATTTGCTTAGATGTTACGAAAAATATCACTGCTTTGAAGCCCATCTTTGATACTGTTATCATGAATCCACCGTTTGGTACGAAAAACAATACAGGTGGGTCTTTTTAAACATATTTCTCCTGATACTAATTAAACTAGACACAAGATGAAGCCTGACAGTGTAGCTTTCAAAAAAAAAAAAAAAAAAAAAAAGACGTACGAAAAAATTTAGAGTTAAAAATATACATTGTACTTCTCATAGTTGAATTAGTATTACTATCTCTTTCACTTCTGTTTTCTCAAATTTATGAAAGTTTTGTTGAAGGAAGTAGAACGATGTTAGTGATGCAGCAGCTTCTGGAAATGTTTCATTTAAATCTCACTTTATTTGCTTCTTATCGAAATCTCATTTACTTTATGAAATGCTGTGTTTTATTTTTATTTAATTATTAATTCTGAAAATTTGGAAAATTCTTTTTTTAAAAACCAATTATTTTGATTAACCAAGAAGTGACTGTCCGATATCAAATTTTCTCCTCCAAATCACAACTTTTAGTTCCAGAAACTACTGAAAAATCTGGTGTTGTTTTCTTTTTTCAAAAAAAAAAAAATTCAAAAATTTACAAGATATTATTAGTGAATGATTTTCTTAGGGGCAGATTTACGGTTTGTTGAAGCCGGCTTATCGATCCTGAAGAAAGGTGGAACACTTTTCTCGTTGCACAAAAGCAGTACAAGGCAATATATTTCGAAATTTGCTGCCCGGAAACTGCCTGATGTTATTGGTGAATGTATCGCGAAGCTACGTTGGAATTTACCTGCAACATATGCATATCACAGGCGACAATCCATTGATATAGACGTTGATTTGTGGCAGTTCTCGAATAATTCCTAAAGTTTTCTACGAGATCGATGATATGTGTTCATACCTTCTGCGTATTTGTTGATGAAGAATGAAAAGCAAGATGTGGTAATAAGAGAGATGAAAACAAAGATTAATTATTTCCGCCAGGTTTATTTAGCATTAATTTTGTTTAGACTATAATCATTTGCTATCACTGTCATTGATGACAACTGTTTTATGTTAAATTTGATTCGTTTTAATAGGAAGATCTCACGTTCATTAAGACTTTTTAATTAATATCTTTACTTTTTGTTTCTACAAATATTAATTTGAGCGTGAAATTGACCAAGTCATCCTAAAGCATACATTTACCTTATCTCTCTTCCATCTGAGTCTGGGAGATCAAGTAATCTATAATTAATGAACTATAGTTTGATTAATAAGCTACTACTGAGTATTATTTGTGTATTTTTTTTTTTTTTTTGCTAAAATTGATGATCTTGGCAACAGAATAAATTAAATTCTCGTAATATCTTTTTCTAATCACCTAACCACCGCATGAAATATAGTGACTTTTCATATCTGAAAGATTTTATATATTTCCAAATTATCAGTTTAACAGAGTTCAAATACTCTTTTATCAATATAATTTTATCACTGTGATGCTAGGAAAGACAAATGGATTTTTTTTTTTCAAGTAAAGTTCGAAAACAAAGTTCCAATTATAAATCTCTGTTACTTTATTATTCACTTCCATTTCTATAAATTTATATCAGAGCAAATGAAAAAATTATGAAAGTATCAAGTGGTTTGGACAAGAAAAAATAAAAGGATAAGGTCAGTTATGTTAGCGCGAAGAAGCAATCCAGAAAATTAAAGTTGCTGGGAAGCGTCCATCTTGTGTAAAATAATTAATGAATTATTATCCTAATCGAGTAACTAAGTAGCGTTTTTCGTGGCATTGCACAAGTAAACTTCTTCCATTGCTCCTTTTTTATTTATTTTTGAAAAAATTGTCTTTGAAATTTACCTTTTTTTTTTTTGTCTTTCTGTTAACAATAATATATTCGAATTTATTTTTAATTTAATCCACAAAACTTAATTTATTCCCATTTTTCGCACTTTTCTCCTTTCAGTGCTGTGAAATCTACACTTTTTTTTCGTAATTTTGTTTGTTAATTTGGAAATATTTATTACATAGCACATACATTTAAAAGAAATACTTGAAACATTAATAATTGATAAATAATCAACAACAAATAAATTTTGTCTTTCTTGAGACAATTTAAAAAATGACACATGTATTTATGTTTTAACAATTCATGATATAATTCAAAGAAAAGAAAAATGACTTGTTAAAATTTCAGACTTCATTAAATTGAAAACATTTTTAAATTTCTTATTTCCGAGAAAGAATTGGAAACTTTAATACAGTTTAAAATACTTGTTAAATCTATCATTTAATTTAAATTTTCAAACAGTAATATCAGGAAAAAAATTTAAGTACAATCACTGAATTTGCTACATAATCTGTGATGTAGTTACGGATAATTTTCATCTCGGGTACTTTCATAAGTTGTCGTTGAAACAGATGATGATTGACTTTCAGATGGATTCAGAGTATGGCGCATCTGATGGTGCTGAATCTGCGCATATTCATTAAATGATTTAGATCGTTTTCCCATCAATGCTATATTCATTTTCACCCTTAGTTCTTCCTCATCTGAACTTCCATCCTGCTCTTCTTGTGTTTCTTCTGTCTCTGATTGTCTCAGTTTGTTTCTTAAATTTCGAGAATTGTGAACTTCATTCGATTGATTGCTTATCGATAAGGCTGGATCGGTAGATCGGACTTCCATTATGGGATGTAATTTAATAGATTTCTGGGAATCGGTCGATGGATCTCCTCCGATGTAATAATGATTTTGCTGGTATGGTGAGAACAGTTTGAAATCAGCAACATACCGTTCGGCAGTTTCGAATCGTTGGCTTACTAATGGAACCGATGCTAGAAATGAAATAGATTTTCCAGATAACAAGTATTGTTAGATCTAGACTTTTTGATATATTTTCTGATTATGAAATTAATTAATTCCACGTACTTTGTATTGGTTCCAGTTCATTTTCATCGAAGATTTGCGTACTGTTTGTTCGTTCTGATTCGGGTACCATCCAGTGTTTCACACCTTCCGTTGATTTTAAATGGATCGTTGGTTTTGATTCGAAGCTGCAATCAAAATTATTACTTGCATAGTTTTAATCTGTTTTACTAATTATTTCTAGAAATTTACTTATTAAAAAAAAACTTATTTTGCTTGGGAACATTTTCAACTAGTTGGATAACAAATTAAATTAAAAAAAAAAAAGGAAAGTAATCTTGCATTTTAAAGTTAGAAAAATTAATTCTTGGAAAATTTTAAAGTGATTCAAAAAATTATTTGAAAAAACAAATATTAAAATATGTCAAATATTAATTTCAATGTACTAATTTCGATTTTGAACTTTTCATATACTTGGAACGTTTTCATTTCATTCTTTGGAATTTCTAGAAAATTTAGTGGTTTTTTATCGTACTACCTGAAAGACGGTGCCGGAATACTATTCAGGTAAGAGGGTATTTCAAAGTCGGATGAGTGTATGGAATTTGCGTATTCATATTGGCTGCAAATAAGTAAAATTCATAATTTTCGTGAATTCCTGCCAGATATGTCTTTGAAGAACTTAATACTTTCAGTTTTTTTTATAGATAAATCGAAAAATTTTTCCAGCGCAATCAGTAAATAGGTACAAATTAAAATAAGTACGTAGTTGGATTTGAATTAAAATTTTAATTAAAAAAGTGCAAAATAAAATGACTGTATCTGATGTACATTTCTCCATTATTTTTATTTGAAATATCATGAATTGTTTGAATGGATGATGATGATGATGAAGATGGCTTCCGATGAATTGAAAATATTTGTGAAAATGAGTTAAACTGGCTTCCATGAGGGGTTGAATTTTGCTGAGTGCAATCACAGCTCTCATTGATATCATTATTAGTATTTGATATATTATCACATCTAATCCATCCATTTGACAACTTTCGTCTAAATATTTTTGTTCCTGCCATTTTTCCCATTGATATATTATCAGAACGATATTGGGATGCAAAAAATTTATGTTGTGATTAAACTTACAGTGGGAATTTCCAATGCCGGGAGGCTCAATGATTATTTGGAGTATAATCTAATTAAATGCTTTGCCACTTGTACTCATAAATGACTAATTTATTTGTGAACTATTCAAATGGATATAAAATTTGTATGTTTGCAGAATAGGATTATCATCATGAAGGAAAGCAAAAATAAGCATAGCTAATAGAGAAATCATTTATACTTCAATGTGTTGGAGTTCTGCTATTATTGTCCAATTTTATATTTTTGATTTAGGAAATTACGTAAATGAAAAAAAATTTGATATCATACCCATTAGTAGCAACTTCTTTTACTGTTTCATCATGTATCTTACATGTCGACTTAGCGCTGCTATTCAAAGTCGATAAATTTGAAATTAATTGATCTTTTAATTTATCCAGGTTGATTACAGTATCATTCATCTGTCTGTTCTTGAAAGGAGTAAGATGAATTTTACAAACAGTTCTCTTTTTAAAAGCATTTTCTAATAAACAAAATTTTGAGGTGTATTAAGATTGGGAAAAGTAAGAAAAGTTGACACATTTCAAGTTTCAGCAACTTTTATCTTTCAGTAACTAAATTGCATCAGTGAATTATTCCAAACTGCTAATAAAAAGTTAAGTAGAAAGAGAATTACACGTAATACTCTGACTGATTTTTTATTTAAACTAAAAATTTCTTTAATGATATTACTTTAAAGTTTAATAGAGATCACGAAAATTGCATATAATGAAAGAATTATTCATGAATGCAAATTTTAAGGGTTAAAAAATGACAACATACCTTGTTGCACTGGCGATTTTCTGATTTTTCGGATCCTTCCGGATCAGTAATATCACTCAACAGTGTATCAGTGAATGAGCTTGAGCTGTTATCACTTTTAGCACTTTCAGAAGTTGAATCTTTCGAAACTGATTCAATTTCCTTGTTACTAATGATACTGCTGTCTATTGTGTAGTCCTGATTTTTCGGCATTGTTTGTGATTTCTTCCTGTTATCACTGATATTATCAGTATACGTTGATGATATATCGAAATTAGTTACCGAATGACCTCCGCACTGTCGGGGTTGTCTAAAAATATGCAAGAAAATTACGTATATTATAGGTTTTGTATGTGAGTTAACGTATGTGAATTATTTAAAAGAGAAAAGAATGATATGATTGTAATTATTTCCAATTAATATTACCCGATTGTACATATTGCAACTCCATAATTTTGAAATGATTTATTTTCCTTTATTTCGAAATAATTTTTTATTAATTTCAACTAAAGTTCATTATGATTATTTAATATGTTTTTTTAAATGCTTTTATTTTTTACTGGAAAAAATTACTTTTAGTCTGATCAGCAGAAAGAGAAAAGATGACAGTTGTAACTCAAACATTACAATAAAAGATTTTCATGTGACCAAATTTTAAATATTCAAATATTCAACGATTTAACCATTTTCGGCCTACAAAACTACAACCATCTCTTTTTTGGCAAAAATTTGCCCAAAAAATTCTAGCAAGTTTGGATATTCATTTTTTTTTTCCTGGGAACCTTTTTTAGATATCAGTAATGTCTCTTCTAGAAATCTCAACTGTTTCATAAATATTTTGATTATTTGATCTGAAATCGATCAAATAGATATCATGAAGCTATCGAAAAACAAGAAGTCATTTGATGGATTAATTACAGTTTCCAGCATCAGCAAAAGATTGATAGTATTGAAAATTTTACCCTTTTCTGTATTTCCTTTCTAAGTTCTTATCAATGTCATTTTTCAGACTACCATATGCCATTAGACCAAGTATCGAACTTAAATCCTCGGCATTTAATTTGCTTATCGATTCATATCTCTTATCGTTACTCAAAGAACTGCTTGCTGTAACTTCGCTTTTTGATGAACCGTTCAAGCTTCCATCTTTTGGGCAATAGTCAACCTTAGAATAACTGACTTTACAAAAAATAAAAATAAAATAAAATTTTTACATAAATTAAAAATTCTTTTACTTCTGTTGAAATTTTGAAATTATGAAAATTTCCATTGGATTTCACAAAAAAAAGTGCTGAAAAACCTTATTGTTCTTCGTGAGTATTTTTTCTTCCTTTTTTTTCTTCTTTTCCCTAGAAATTAATTACTTCTTAAAGAACCAAAAAAAGAACATATCGTTTAAATTAGAAACAATTTGTATGACAATTAATTTCTTGAAAAAGCAAAATTTAAAATATTATTCTAAAAATTGTTTCCCGCATCTTCTACAGTACTTCATTACTATGTATGTAAATGTTAGAGTTGGAAATATTTCTATTAAAATTTGTTGTTCTAAAAAAATTAAACTTTTCAGCAAACGATCGAATTCGTTTCCAATTTCGCGCAAATGCGGCGACAAACAGAATGAGTGCCATTATTAAAATAGCTAATAAAGTTGCAAGTAATATCAGAAATACGGATGAGTTTTCGGTATTTGGTGATGCTGAATAATACACACATCAATTAAATTCCTCTTTTACTTTTTTTCTAAAATTTTAATTTTTTTCAAACTTCAACCAGAATTTTTAATTCAAATGCTTTTTAATTCGAATATTCCAATAAAACAGTTTCCCGGAAATGAAAACGTAATTTCTGTTCAAAATAATACTTTTCGGGAAATGTAATATGTGTAGCGTAATTATCACTTGATCATGATAAATTCTGGGAAATGAGCGTGGACCTATTGTCTGGACATGACAAATGGTCTTGATCCGGAAATCAAGAAGACTATTGGCTACTATAATTATTCACATTTTAAAATACTAAAATTCTGATGTCAAAAAAGGACGAACTTTTTGGACTAGTAACATTGGAAGAATAAAGTGGTCGTAACGAAACTTCTGATTTTAAGATGTTAGAGCGCTGAAATGAATTAAAAACGATACGGAAATGAAATGGAATTAAATGTTAATAGTGACAAATTCAGCTGTTTTAACTCAGCAAATTAAATCTAATATAAATGGAAATTTTGAAAATTTTGTTTGTACAATATCCGTATAAGATTTCTACGATTGAATTTTTTAAACAAATTCTTATCCTTTCATATCCATAAATTTTTTTTAAATTAACTCGCTATAAAAAAAAAAAAAAAAAATGAAATTAAATCATTTATCCTCAAATCAATTCACAAATTCAGTTATAAATTAATGTAGCAGGGGGTTAAATTGTAATTTCCACTGCCATTACTTATACAGCACGAATAAAAATCTTTTAAGGATTAATTAATTCATGACTATCTCAACCTAAATTAAACAACTATAACAGATATGCCATATTTTTATAATCATAGACGTGTCAAAAGAAAAAATTTGGTTAAAAACTAAGCCAGGAAATTTAGATGAAATAGCTATAAAAATAATGAAAAGCATTAATATATCGGCAAATTATTAAATAATCAACTGCTCGAAAGCAATAACTTTTTCAATAAACCAAAATGATTTAGTTTTAGTTGAAAAATTTAAATAGAGGAAGTAAAGTATTAGTTGCCAAAGCTTAGTTTTCAAAGTTTTCATAAATTGAAACTTCAATTATCAAAGTTCTTCTAATCTGCAAAATTAAAATTACCAAAATTTGAGTATTTAAAATCTTTAATCAATAAATTAATTTAATAAATGAATGAATGAAAATTTCTAACTTCAATGCCTGAATTTTCATTTTCAGCTGTTATAGGTCCACGGAAAACTTTATGATTAGTTACATAATGCATCAGTTTAGCTTCCAAATCCGTTTTATTTTCCGACTCAGATAATTCATTCCGGTTTCGTTTATTTGTTCGTATTTTGCTCAATCGTTGTTGTCTTGCTAATTAATTGAAATTACAAAATTATTAGAAAAATTACAAATCAAAATTAAATTAGTACCAAGTAATAATTGTTATCATATCACCGGTAATTTTAATCTGATCAGATCGAATTTATTCAACAGTTCTTTCAGTAATTGCCAATGTAACTCAATTATTTTATTATATTAGCAATATTTTACAAAGCTTCTATCAAAGTATCGATTGTATTAAGAAATTGCTAACCTATAAAAAATATCAAATTTCAATTTTTTTTTTCCAATTCGAAGCATCCTTTTCTTCTTTTTTTTACTGGCAAAAGATAATTTCAGATTTATACTAAAATCTGAGATGTTTTAGCAGCTTTTCTACTTCCTTATTTCCTTTACCTTATTTAGTTATATTTTACAGTTAATATAATAAATATGTTTATTCGCCTTCACACCGTTAACTGATAAAGAAGAATATCATTGCTCTGAAATCTATCTTAGTTAAGTGATCCGAAAACTAAACCATATTAGCATTTCTTGAATAAGCAATGTTGAAAACAAATATTTTAACCAAATAAATATTTCTGCCCTATAATTATATAGCAATAACGTTTTACGGAAAATTAAAATCTCTCAATCACCATTTCTGGTATTATAAATTGCATCTCGAAAAATTTTCTTTTCCTTTTTATTTTGTTTTACCAAGCCACTTGAAACTAATTCTGCATCTTCACTACCTGCAATTATTTCCTTCCTTTTTTATCTAAGACTGCTAGTGATAAATTTATCATTATCAGCAACATTGCTCCAGCTTGTATAGTTTTGAATAAATTTGAGCATTCTTTATTTTACCACTTTGGATTACCATTATTTTCCTGTTGATTGGCCATTTCCGGATCTTGTGTAGCAGTCTTCAACTTTTTAGCTTCATCCGGTTGACCATTTACTTTCCTGTTTCCATTACGATTGCTTTTAATCATACCATTATCTTTTGTATAATCAGTTGAATTTACTTGTAATCTGAAAGCAAATCTAGTCTTTGATTAAAATTTTTATCAGTTAAAAAATTATTTAACAGTTTCAGATTTTGCATAGTAATAAATTATTTTCACAAAAAAATTTTTGATCATCCGAAATAACTTCAAAAATTTTGAAAAATTATTTTTCAAGATCTGAATTAAAGTAAATATTAATGTTTCTAACGGAAAGGCTCAATTTGTATAAGAACTAAATAAATAATTCCAAATTAGTTTTAGATGATGATAACAACGAGTTTATGAATATTGCTAATTAAAATTTCTTAACGATCAGTAAATCAATTAATATTTTCATTGGCAGTTTGATTACATAGAGCTGATAAATGATTTCACATCACATAGGTGACAATTAAGTTAATTTTGCTTAATTCATTAATTTATTTCACACTTATTTTTAGTAATTTGACTAAGCTAATGACGTAAATAATTAGGTGACAATCATTAGCCTGAATTTAATTTCCTATCATTTAAAGACTTTTCTTTCTGCTTTAAATCAACACTAAAACTACAGGTAATTTTTCAGCATTCTGTCAAATACCTTTTAATAGAAATATTTGATTGAAGTGCTTCATTCATCTGATACCACTTATCATTTTTATCAAGAACATTTACAGTTCCCATAAATGAATTATTCATTATTCGATCACCTATAAATTATCACTTAAAATTCAATTGTTTCACTTCCTTTTTTTATAAATTTAATTTTTTTTTTTTTTTGCCTTAAGATATTAAAAATCAATAAGATTATCAAAAATTTAATTTGCAAGCATGCACTGTCAAAGATTTTTGAATTTTAAAAATTCCCTCAGACAAAAAAATGTTCTTCTATGATTTAAAAAAAAATTTCTAAATTTCACAATTGTTCTATTAAAAATTTTAGCATTTCGGCAATATTCGAAAACTTTTGAACAAAGCATCGAAAGATTAATTATAACATGGAAGTTTAATATTGGAATTTTTTTATGAAAAAAATCAAAATTGATTCCTTCTTGAATTTCGGACTTTTTTTTTTGTCTCCTTAATTATTATAGCTCAATTCTAACACCAATAATAGTTCAATTTCTCCTAACATTTTTGTTTAGCTTAGATAGAAAATTACCTAACTGAATGACAACTTCCGCATTTGTTAAATAATTTCGAAAGACATTAAATGACACTGTGCCAGCCATACTTTGCTTCCAATTTATTCCTATTGGAAATGCTTGTGCTGCAAAGTGAACTTTGTCTTGTGGAAAATTAATTTTAGCATTTTATATTAATCAAATATCAAAACATATACTTCATATTTTGGAAATTCAGTATTTCAGTTGCAATTTGAGCAATGCATTTTTTTATGAGAGCTCAAGGATTTGAATATTTTTGAAACAAATTTTGCATAAAAATTTTTTGACTGAAAAAGAAATTAGCGATTTGCGTAAAAAGTGATTGGCCATATGTAAAATTAATTTTTAAGTTGCTAAATAATTAGCCACCATATGTATATGTGATTAATTATGGATACATTACTTAATAGCTTACTAAAATAATTCGTTGAATTGTTAATTGAGCAAGCTCTCGAATTTATAACTGAAGTTAAAAAGAAAGTAGTTCAGGCTTTTACAATGAAAAATTTTTACTAAACAAACCAGGTAAATCAACTAAAGTTTCCGGTATTGGATGAATTAATTGCTTTGCTGCAATATCCGTAAAACCGAAATCGACAAAACGCACCTAAAAATGGAAAATTTTATTAAATGTCTTATGGTTGATATTTCAAAGCAGAAGTATTTTTTAGGCTAAGAAAAAATAGGTGATAAAATAAAAGACAGAAATGATAATGCTGGATGAAAGAGAAAGACTAATTAATACCGTTTTAAATGGAATTTAACTTATAATTTGAAAAGGTATGACAGGCAGCTTTCTATTGTGCTCATCACAGTTGATTTTTTCTTTTCAATAATTTCTGGTCAATTAGTCTCACCAATTAGTGAAACAAGTAGCAAAAATGTTACTGAGATAAATAATTATAATTAATGAGATAAATAAATAAATAAATTGAGATAAATAAAGATAAATAATTACTGATATGAAGATGAATAAAAGATAAAAAACTGTCAATTTTCTTTGAAGGGAGATATTTTGTGAACTAATTACTGCAAAAATTTGATTGAATGGAACAGTTTTTGCAAAATTTCGAAATGATTTCCGTAAAAATGCCAAAATAAAAAACTTGAGTCTAAATCTGTAAGTCCTTTATCACATCATGTTCTTTTTTTAATTAAACTTGCAAGTATTAATGTTGGATCGATCCGTTTCATGATAAGCACACGGTAGTATTCAGTTTGCAGTCCGTATTTCATAATTCCAGCTGAGCCTATAAAATTCCGGGCGACATTTACCGTATTTAAAGTTCAAATTGTTTGATTCATTTTCTCAACCAACTTAATTCGACCACTAATTAATTAGTTTTAATCGAAAATTTTCATAAAGTAAAAAATCACAAGCCTTATTATAAATTATAACTTTGCGCTATTTTCTTATCAGTTAAATAAAATTATTAAATTTGGGTATTACCAAAATTAATTAAATAATGTAACCTGAAGTAGGATTTGGTAATGAATCAGTTTTGTGATATATTTGTTGTAATGGCTTTTGTAATTTTGAAAGTATGCGATAAGCTGTAGGTAATTGTACATGAATAGTTGTCCACGCTACAGGATGTCAATTAATTAAGTTAAAAATTTTAAGTTGTAATTACTTCATCAACAGAAGTAAATATGATTGATTCCTTTTATTATCCTTAGAGTAGATACAATCAATAAACGGACAATAAATTAAAATTATTAGCTTAACGGCGATTTAAGTAAATCAGGTAATTATAAATTTCACAGGTAATTATAAAGTCAATAATTTACATTCAACATATGTAACAGTCGCATCGATGTAATCATAAGTAGCAGCTGGTAGCATTAATTTACCATATTCTCCTTGTAAAACTTCACTTTTACCTGAACCAGGTAAGCCTGTAATTGTTTACTACTTGAAATGAAGTGAAAAAAATCATAAGTTATGTATTTTTGAGGTAGAAGAAAAACATAAAGCAAAATTTATGGCATTTATTTTTGCAGGAATTATCAAATTTTTTAAAACAAATCTTGCCAAGGATATTTGCCAAATTTTTAATTAAAATTAAGTGAATTATAGAGAAAGCAATATTTCCCTTAACACTTTGATTTCCTTCTTTTTTATCGCTCTTCCTAATAGCAAAATGTAAAGTTTTGCTTTGGAATATCTCTCAGAAAAAACCCTCAGATGACTGAGCATTCTCATATATTTGCAACTATCATTGTGGAAGGAGTAAGTTATCAGTAGTGTGATAAGAAATGAAACTGTTGAAATAGTCTTCCATACCTAATGCTAAATAATAAAAATTTTGTTGCATTCGAGTCGAGCCAACTAATTATACTGTCCCAAATAAAAGATAAGTTTTAGACAAACTGTAATAAAAAATTTTCCATCATAAAATTATTTAATTAGCAATTTTTGTGATCTCTAAATTTCAGAAATTTTTAATCTTTCCAGACATATTATTGGTCCGGCAGTCCTTTTACTAGTACTAAAACGTTAAAGCTAGACTACTTTTCGTCAGAACTATAAAACTACTTTTCTCTCCTTTTTACTTTCCTTTTTTATTTTTCTGCCAGACAAAAACTTTATTTTGAAAAACTTTTAGTTTATTTTAAATTCAAAAGTTCCAATATTTTTTTCTTGATTTCTCTTTAACTTCGATGCTCTTTTACTGCTAACACTGACAGAGCCTTACATCAAACACTACCTTTATTTTTCATTTATAACAGAAAAATTGCTTACGGGAACCAGAAATCAGGACGGGTAAAACCAACCGAGAAATTTCCCTCCCTGCTTTTGAACTGATACTTATGTTTCTTCTCTTATATATTTTCTCTACAGTTCACAATATGCAAATTATATTTCATTAATTCATTTAAGTAATGACTGAATCACTGAATCTGTTCATGCAGAAGAATTATTAAAACATGAAAAATCATTTAAATAAAAATAAAAATTTTAAACTTTCCTAATTGGAAGAATTTAATATGCAGTTTTTTTTCTTTTTTTTTTTTTTTTTTTTAAATCTAAAAAATGCCACTATCTAATGGTCTAATAGCAATTTCCAAAAACACCTCAATCAATAAAATTATCATATTTGTCTTAGGTTCGTTATAAAAACTTATATGTAATTCAGAAATTTAATGCTTGGTAGTTGAAGATATTTCAGATGTGGCCTTCTTTTTCAGTTGAACAAAATGCCATTTCAAAGCCTCCAAGCAAAAAATACACCATACTTAAATTTGAATTAGCTAACAACTGGTTTGTACGAAGATTCATTGCAAAAATAATACCATTACAATTAAGTTAAAACACATGTAAGCTTCGCAAAAACCCGACTTGAGAATTTGCGAAAATTTGGAAAGATGTGAGATAACAACTTGAAACCTGAATAACTAAAACCTGAACAATTGAAATTCGGACAAAACAAAATTAATTACTAATTGCATTATTTGGATGTACTACCAGTAATAGAAATGCAATTCACCGGATCACCAGAAGGTTCAAGTTTTCGGATTTCTTCAATTGGTTTCAGCAAACGTATAATTTTGTCATCATCCTGTCTCTGATATAACATTTCCCCTTCAAAATCTACCAATTTGTACTTTCGAGCTCGAATTAGCATCCCAACTAGCTGCAATGATTAAAATTTTGAAGCAATTACCTCTCATCCCAAAAATTAGCTCACAAACAAAATATTTTATTTCCTCTTTGCTCAGTCACATCCTTTTAATTTACCATTTCAGCAGATCGATCTTTCGGTCTTTTCTATATTTGGCCTCTTTTCGCTTTGCTTTCAAATTATTTTCTACAATGTTCCAGATAAAAGCTAGATAGCTTATACTTTCAATGCAATAATATATCTAAATAGAGCTTTGCGATTCTGTCAAAAATTATTTCACTTATATTGAAAAGATATATTTCAAAAGAAGAAGAGTAAAGGGAAAGAACGGGAAGAAAAAGAAAAAATTCATACGTCTGGAATTACTAATTCAAATACTTTAATAAGGTGTAAATTAAAAAAAAAAAAAACTCCCTAATAATGATAATTTTAGGAAATCTGCTGGTCTAAACAGTTTTATAAGCAGTTGAGTTTCACATCCATAAACTAAGTAACACTGAATATTTGGTCATTTTTAAAAACAGTTTTTTCAATTTTTTAATCAACAAATTTAAATGAGTTCTCAGAAATGTAGAAACACTTACTTTATCAGAGTAATGTGCATAGATGTAAAACAATGGACCAAATTTAATGATTCTATTTGGTGGCTCACCGTTCGCATGTGTATTTATTATTTCACACAGGAATAATACCTCACGCATAATGTGATCGCCTAAAATTTTCATTCATTTTACATTATTATTAACACATTTGCTTATTATTTTTATGCTTTTTAGCTTAATTAAAATGCATACAAATTTCTAAATTTAGTACCGATAAATTCATTTATTAATTAAATTTTTATGTTATAAATATTGGAGATATTATTTACTCTAAGCACTATTCAAAGGGAAAATTTTGAAAATTTCCAACACTTACCAGCCTTAATGCCACGTGCTTCAGTCTTAGATCCACGTGTTGGCCTACCATAATCTTGCGCAGCCGTGTCGTACTTCGGTATCGCATATGTTGACGAAAATGGATTCCTGTAGATGTTTCAAACTTTTATCGCTCTTAAAATAATCCTCCCAATAAAACTGCTTTGATTAATTTTTGAGGGAAGTTAGTGAAATTCAAAATAAGCCAAAAGAGATATGTAACTTTTTAAAACTTATGACTTAAGGACTTCACTGCAATTAAACCATCAATTCGTTTACAATCAAGCAGTGAATAAACAGACAACGAAAGGGCAGGATTTTCAAATATTTGTGAAATTTTAAATGAAGGATTAAACGCTAGAAAAGGCGCATTCATTCTTCTTTTAGGGCTAAATTTCAATTTTAAAATACTTTTTTTTTCTTTTCAAATTACTTGCCATGAAAGATGAGATGAATTGAACTTCGAATAATAAAAAGTTCTAAAATTAATTATTTTTTTTTAGATCTAGAAAAAGAAAAGAATGAAATTGAAAGTATACTTATCAAGTTTTTCCTTATTTTCATTGGCAATATTGTTGAACATTTTAATCGTATCACGCGCACTTCTACCAATCACTCGTAAATTCGACTGATTTCCGTTCTCGTTGCTATACAATCGGTGATATTTTGATTAATATCTTTTTTTTCTTTTTTTTTTGGGTTTTGCCGACTTTTTAAACACTTTAATTGTCGAACAAAACTGTTTTAAAATTTCATTAAATATTCCAGTACTTCAAAAACTTCAGTAGAATAAGAAAAAAAATAATATTAAAAGCGCTCCGTTCATTAACTTTATTCTATTTTTTTCACTAACTAGAATTGAGCGGTAATTTTTAATTAATTAATTAAGTGCTTTTGAAATTTAAAATTTAAAAAATTACTGTAAATCGTAATTACCTATCAGAAATATTAGAATTTTCGGCGCTTTTATCAATTCGTAGACTGGTACCATCACTGGCATTCTGTGACGAAGTAGGAGTACTTCCCACGCTACGAACAAATAAAGTTAAATTTGTGAACTAAAATTTGGGAAAATTTTTCAAATTCAAAATAATTGATTAGTGAAATATCTAATTTGATTGATTTGATCATTAGTACGAATAAACTCTTGCGGCGTAAAACGAAAAAGATAAAACACTGAAAAGGTCAGAAAGGATGAACTTAAAAACTTAAAATCCAAAAATAGAAGAACTTAAAAGCTCAAAACCTAAGGTAATTATAATAATGATAAAATAATAATAGTAATAATAATAATAATAATAATAATAATAATAATAAATAATAATTAATAATAATAATAATTAATAATAATAATAATAATAATAATAATAATAAATAATAATAATAAAGAAGAAGAAGCGTAGAATTCAAATGCCTACTTTTTTTTAGATTTCTTAGAATTTTCCATTGCCGAAGCATCTGTACCATCTTTACTACTGAAGAAATTAATTACACCACGTGCGCCTTCACGTCTTCCGAGGCTTCGCAGCTCCCAATTACGAGTGATATTTTGACTGTTCACAAAATTCATTTTAGTATTAATTTAAAATTTTAAATAACAATTGCCTTAATAATAATTAGATCAATTTAAAATAATTAATTTCTTTGTTTGCATATTTCGTTATAAGTGTTTTTCTCAAATTTTCGAACGCCTTTGCATTTTTATTATTGTTTGGATTTTAAAAAAATAAAATTTGTGACAGCATTTACAATGTATCACTACACTTAATTAAAAGTGGTTCTATTCCATTTTAGTTTATATAATGTTTCTTTGATCATTTTATTGTAAAATAATAGAGGAGAAATTAATTTTTTGATAATAAACAAATAGGAATTAGTGAAAAGAATGCAAATTTCATTTTTCATCTTCTTTTATACTTATTAATTAACAACATTGTGATCATTTGTTTTTCCGAAAATTTGCTGAATAACAGAATGCTTGTTTGTTTTTTTTTTTTTTTTTTCAACAAAATGTACTGATTCATCCTCTCAACATTTTCATCATTAATTAAATCTTTTCGTTTTTTATTTTTACTTTTTTTTTTTTTTTTTTTGGCGGAAGAGTTAGATGTAAAAAATTGACCTTTTCTAATTTTTCTCAAAATCTTAAGAAACTGAAATGTGTTGATGGAAAATGTAACAACTAAATTTTATTTGAAACATTCCTCAGTAGATTCCAAATATGTTTTGCATAAATTTTTACGATTTTTTGGCTAATTATTGGCTTAGAATAGCTGAGAGAAAAATGATTTTGGTTTGCTGTTTATCATGATCTAAGTCGAAAAACAAACCTATTTTGGTTCAAGTTGGAAACAAGTTTATTGTGATCTAAGTTGAAAAAAAAAGGAATTTTTTCCGTTTTGAAAATCACACAACACGAAATAATAAATGTTCGAGCTATTTGTAAAATTTAATTCATTTTTTATTTATCTAAAATGGTTTTTCGTTACGCATGCAAACAAATGATTAGATGTGTATGAAAGTAAGAAAACATAATTAAAGGACTATTTTTTTTCCTCAAAACAAAATATTCAAATAATTTTTTTTTCTTTTGAAAATTTTGCTTTAGTTAATTTTTGATACGAGAAATTGTCTGAAGAATTGAGTATATTTCACTGGAACAAGCTAAGACATATCAATTTAATCCATTTTAATCATTTTCTTCTTCTTAACAAGAAATGAATCTCATAAATTTTACAATCAAACATTTTGGCACATGACAAAGTTTTGTTTTAGATCTGTTCTCCCCTGAGGAATAGAAAATTTTGCAAAGATTAGTACTACAAACGAGATTTTATATGAAGAAAAAAATTGTTCTTCAAATAATTTTTTCAGCCATATAATTGAGAAAGAAAGGCAAATATAATAATAGTAAAAGTTAAGATACATATGAGAATTTAGCAAAAAAAAAAGAGAAGAGAAGACTAATTATTATATTGAAAATTACAATAATTAATTTTAAATTAAAAAAAGGATCTTTTATGTCATAAAATTATTAAAATTAATTAGAATGATAAAAAATCATTTCATACTTAGCTTGTTTCTGAGAATTTATCACAGATGCATCATTGAATTTGCGAATATCACCATCCACTCTGCGAAAACTATTTGGTGATAATGATATTTTGCTTGGCATTGACCTATGATAATAAGAAAATTGCTATTTTCATGTAATTTGAGAATAAAAAAGAAGGAGATTTATGATTTAAAGGGTAACATAAAATTTACCACTTTTTGCTCGTTTCTTTTTTGCGCAAGCCTTTAGAACGATGGTGAAAAAAAAATAGCAAGGAAATATTGTTGACAAGTTGAGAAAACGAAAAATCAAATTGGAAAACTTGTTAAAGTGAATTGAAAATAGTTAAAGTAATCCGATGGCTAATGCATAGTTTTTAAATCAAAATGAAAAAAAAAGATGGAAATCATTGCTTGACATTGGAAAACTGTAAGAGTAATAGTATAAATAAAATGGAAATAAACGCTGGATCCGGAATATTTTCGAAATTTTTCACAGTTCAGTTTGACATTTTAGAAAAAATTCAAGGATATTCATTCACTTAGGAAAAGTTAATAGCTGAGAGAGTAACTGGTAAATATACAAAGTTAGGATTACCAGAAAAGTTTCATTTTTATTAGCACTTTAATTTCAGTAATTTTCTGCGAAATATCATACGGAAAATCCTTTGACAAAACCGCTACATTTTCATTCATTTCACTCTGATTAATTTTATTATCGTTTTTTGTTCCATTCTATCATGACAACTGATCAATATTGCTGTTATCTTATTTCATTATCAACATAACAATTGGTCCAATCATTTGGTCAATATTTCTTATCTATAAATCATTAATGAAATGTGTTGAAAAATAATGACTTGTATGTTTAGTTTTAAATAAACTTTCAAATCTTTCTCAAACTCCAAGTTCATAATGCATCAAAGTCATTGGAAAACGATGGGAATACCGAGTAGATAAGTTGGAGAGAAACTTTGTTTTGCTTCCAGTAAAATAAGTTATTTCAAAAAAAAAAACTTGGAATCCATCTGTGTTAAAGGATGTTACTCATTGGAATGTGAAATATTTCACTACTAACATTTGCTCAAGCAAAACATTATTTGTTTAACCACTAAAATTTAATCTAACTTGAGGAACTTTCAACACTGATACTTTAATCTTAAGTGAAATAGACCCCTCGAAACTCCTGTTCCATAAAATTTTCAATTAAGATTCCTGATTTATCAGAGAGAAATTTAATGGAAAATGCTTAGATGATAATATCAAATATCCTCTTTCTCTTTATCTTCCTCTCTATCAAACCAAATACTTGAATATTTTACCAATGGAATGTATGAAATTTCATGAAATCTCAAAAAGTGTATCAAAAGTAATTCGCAATAAAAAGCTCTGAAAACTCCGTCTACTCAGACTTTTTAACCATTTGGATTTTAATTTTTAAACTGGAAATAATTAAAGTCTAGAAGTTTAATGACAAGACAGAAAAGTATGTCGACAGATAAACTGAATCAGTTCAAAAAACTAATGATTTATCGCACTTTTCTCTCTTTTGTGAAGGGTCAACCGGTGATAAAAAAAATGGAAAGTATGATAAAAAATGATAGCAAATTCACAGGATAATATAAGTCAATTTTCATGCTAATAAATGATAATGAATTGACTCGTAATCTAATATAGCACTACTTGGAATCAATGTAAATATATAAACATAACTCACTCAAATCGTAAACGATGCAAGTAATTAATTAATAGATCGATAAAGTAAAACAATGTAAATAACTAATACGTTAAAAAATAAAAGTGACGTGATATCAGTGTTCTCACATGATATGGATCGTTTGACTTGCGTCGTGTTGATTAGCATTAATGAAGTGAGATGAATGAGCTGAGACTATGAACTAACCGATCTAATTTCTGGCTCATTTCATTGGTGTTACTATTTTCACGTAATTTGACGTTATCAGGAATGGATCGAGCGTCACACGTCTGTTGCGCCAACTTCATCCCTTGTTGTTACTGCTACTAAGATATCTTCCAAACAATTTATAAGCGATCTTTTCCCCTTCTCACCCATCATACTCCCACTTACACTTTTAAATTTCAAACTTGCGAAAGCAGCCATCTATTTTAACATGTGTCCATGTGTCTGTGCGGCTGTCTGTCTGTCCGCATCACCGACAAATGTGCAGTTTTCTTCATCTCCCCCAACTTTTTTTCGTCCTCATCATATCATTTCTTTATCTCTGTCCCTGTGTGTGTTTCAATAAAGGTGAACTGTTGCTATTAAGCAGTAAGCTTCGAAATTGAAGAAATGAAAAGAGAAAAAAAAGGATGGAAGGCTCCATCCCAATCAATCACACCTTGTATCATCGTGTCATGGCAGAAAACGAATTGAATTACAGGACACGAATATACTTTCATGAGGAAAGCTTGAAAAGCAAGGAGAAGTGAGGTGGAATGAAAGTGGATTTTGGAAGATTTCAGGCTAAGATTGTTACGCTCCTCAAGTACAGGTACCATATTTTATGTTATCTTCAAGAGTAGTGAGTCTGTCCACACGAAGAACGAATGACGCATTTTGGAAAGCAGTTTAAGCTGAAATGCTAATGCAGTAGCGGAACTCTAGTCTGAAATGGAAGGGAAAAAGTTGGAGCAATTCAGAAACAAAGTTACAATTTGACAGTTCGTTAAGTGATTCGAAATTTTCACAACACAAGATTTTCGTAGTCATTTTCATTTCTCATGGAATGAAGTTCGTTCCGCAGAAAAGGAAGAAATTTCGATTTTAGCATAGTCAATTGTAATTTATGAATTTCTATTTGTGATTTTTGAGACAAAAAAGTGAATAATGGTTGTGAAGAATTCATGTACTGCAAAGTCATCATTTATTCGATAATCGTATAACAAATTGGGAAAATGAAAATTGGGAAAACAAAATGAATGAAGTACTGATGCAACAGTAATTCGATATTTCACAATTGTAAGTTTCAAAAATGCCCGAAGATTAATTCAGGTTTGAAGGAAGGAACTGACCTACTCCAGGTATCTGACGAAAGATGTGATATTCATGTATTCGAGTACTTGATTTATCCATTAGTCGAACATACAAGCAAGGGCGTGGAGCGTATCACCCGCCCTGGATTAGTATATAACTGAATACTTAATATTAACATGAGTACTGATGAAGCAAATGCTTTGTATTCATTAATGATCAAAAATTGAAACATCGACTAAGCAAAGATGATATATTGCATACATCCATTGTACATATTTAAATTAATTATATCCATTATGTTTTATTACACACATTTAATTTTCTAATTACTATTCAGTATTTTGGATATTTGAACAATAAATATCAACCATATATATTCGATACTTGAGTACTCAATGACACTACTACCATTCTCAACATATATAAATCGACAATTGAGTATCCAACAACATATAGGATTTTAAGAATATGGAAATACAGCTTTTGCTTACATCATCGATGACAGGGCGTAAAATCGAATTCTCAGTTCATAGTGTACAGACGACAGTGCCGAAAAGTTCAAGATGAGGGATGAGTGAAGCTGGATCTGATTCCGATATAAAGATTTGAAACTTATGAATTGGAAAAATCTGTCACTAAAAAATAATCTTCATCATATTTACATATATCGTTGTTATTGAGCTGTAGAAAAGTGTTGTCTTCTGAAAGAGTAATCTTAAATATAAAAGGAAAAAAACCATGGAAGTTCCGAGAGAACAGAGCAAAATCAAGAACTGTGCCGAGTAGAAATAGGTAATATTATACAGCTAGGAGTCTTCTCCCTCTCTGCTATTAGAAATTGATAACTATGTATAATAAATATATCAGTGCGATAAAACTCCGTGTGAGACGTACATTGGGTCATAATGTCACGCATCATCGGCCGTAACAATGAACCACTTGCTAAGTGAAGTGAGGAAGGAGCTGAAATTGTGGCGAAATGAAGTTGGGATGTTTTTTTCGTTTCTTTCTTGAATTGATTTTTGAGGGACAGGTAATCACCTGTAATCGCCGAGGACAGGTAGTCATCCTCTTAGATTTATTAGTATTTCTAATTGTCGAAATTGCTATTTTATGGGAGAATGAATATTAATAACTGATAACTTTGTCTACTAAAACTCCCTATAGTGTAAATTTAAATTCTGTTCTAAATTTGAGATTTTTTTCGTATCGAAAAATTTATAACTAGAAAGTATGGATTTTACTAACTGTAATTTGTATATAGCCTCATGTGATATGTTGAATTGCATAAGATGATGTGAGTACATAGTAAGAATTCCACGCAATTCTGCTGATTTTGAAGATTGATGGAACCGACTGATTTGGAGGGTTTTATCTACGATGTTTCGCCAAGCAAAATACAAACGCTTTATTGTCTTCGAATTGGTGAAGTTTACGTTAATGAAAAAACACAAGTAATTAGTAGAAGTAAGAAACCAAATGTTGGGATGTGGTGCAGATTTAGTGCATACTGCCAGGTTGGTATTACTTTATATATTAAATTTGTTTCTCCTCGCCCTTTCTCCTTTCCATTCATGTTATTTTGAGTTTTCCTGTTCGATCGATCGTTTGCTTATTGACTTTTGTTATATTAGTAAATGGGAATTTAATTCTGGTTTGTGGTGTGAAATTAACGATGTCTANCTGAGTTTTCCTGTTCGATCGATCGTTTGCTTATTGACTTTTGTTATTAGTAATGGATTAGTAAATTATTAGAGTAATGGATTAGTAAATTATTATTAGTAAAATTAAATATTAGAGTAATGGATTAGTAAATTATTATTAGTAAATGGGAATTTAATTCTGGTTTGTGGTGTGAAATTAACGATGTCTAACTTCTTTTATTATGACATAATTATGCGTTATACTACGTTGAAATTCAATTATGGTAATTATTTGGGAAGTGTCTATTTATAATGCACGTGGTTTGCTATTATTTTTCCACATCTTATGTTTAATTTAGCAAGCAAAAAAAGAACCTTTTGCATTTTCTGGACTTTGAAATTATACGGATCCTGTTATTAATTCATTTTTATAAAATTGGTTTCATCGATGCCTGGATTCAAAAAGAAAATAACGGGAACTTATGGAGCTTTTTTTTCGATTGGGTTACTTATTTATTTCTTATTTTTTAGGAGAATGGGAAATGGTTTGCTCAAAGAATTGTATTATTGGCATATCCACGGTTGAAGTATGTCAGGAGTGACAATGAATGTATTATTAAAGGTAAGCATGTATGCTTTTTTTTAATGATACTTAATGACAAAAAGTGATATTTATCTGTTATCGGAAATATAAGTATCTTCTAGGTACAGCAGTTGTTTGCAACATAGACGGTGATTCTGGTTTCCTCTGGAACGACTACATTGGACTGATTGCCATGGAAGGGAAAATGGGAAGTCAACTAGAACCGTTAATTGCTATTGATTTTCAAGCTGTACCGTTGAGGAAGGATGGTACGTCAGCTTATTTCACGGTATGGGCTAGTTTTTATTTCAATCTGGATTTAATTTTGTACTTGTGTAACGTGTAACCTGTAGTTTTAATTCCTTCTCTTAAAGCGCAATTTAAATGTTTCCTTTTCAAAAAATTTTTCAAAGCTAACATCCACCTCCCAAATTACGATATCAGTACTAGAGTTGTAAATGGAGTAAATTCGTTGTCTATTAAAATTACTCAGTTGAATCATTTTTAGGCGAAAGAAGTCAGTCGCGAGTCAGAAAATATATTTCAGTCGGAAGTTTTGATTTTCGCTCGAAACGCTGAAGTAAAGTCAAACAATCAAGTGCACGTACCAGGTAATTTCCACTGCCTGTAATAATTCTGAAGTGGAGCACATATCAGTGAGTTGAGTTTTGAGTTTGGATTAATGATAGTACAGTTAGCATCATCAGAATATTGTTATACAGTACCATGGTGATTCATGTATTATTAAGTTCTATATTTGTATAGATTATTCATTTTGGTGATTGCAATAATGTGCAGAAGCTCACTTAAGGCTGTGATGTTACTTTGTTGGATATAGCATGTTCTTTTCGACCTATTGCTGGTTCAACGATATCGATTCTTTATTACAAAGAATACGGTAATAGCGCTTCTGGAATATGCATTTATGCTACCACTGATTCTAATACGGTTGCTGGAATTGTTAGTTTTTTTTTTCCAACTTTCTTGTCAGAACTACATTGTATTTTTATTATGCATTAACTGGAATATGATTTTCAATGAATACCATAGTCTAACTTTGTGTAAGATATAAATAGAAGTTCTTGAGACGGTGGTCTAGGTAGTTTTGCATCTCTTTTTTTACAATCTTTGAACCTTCCTCTTTAAATCTCTTAAACCTTGATAAATTTATTTAATAGGTCGACGATTTCTTTACTACTGAACGATGTCTGGAGGCAGATCCTGACCATATAAAAGTTGAGCAATTTAGTGGTGCTTATGAAGGTTAGTAAATGATCATAAGAAGAATGCGATTTTATTGATGTGGATCGATCGGAAGTCAGCAAAATTTTTTATTTTTAAACATTACTTTGCAGATCTGGATATGACAGAGAACCGATTAGTAGTTACAGTAAGTTAGAAAATAATTTTTTTTTTTTTTTTTTTTTCAAGCTAATCAGTTATCGGAACAGATTATGCCTAATGATGAATGCGATATCTTAGAGATGTTATCAAGTCCTGCCGTTATTGAGGACCTCTGACACTTTCCATTTTATTATTTGACAAAGACTGAGATATATATACTGGTACCCAGAAATCGTATATATGGATGCATAAGCTTATATAATGTTTTTAGGTTATTTAGATTTCACATATTGTTCCTTTGTTAAATTTTTATTAAGTTCTATCACCTCGAAATTTAATTCATTTCTAGCTACCGTTTGGTTACTTATGACTAATGTTGCTTGAGATTTCTGAGCAAGTTGAATCTTCCTGGACTTTCATAATTTTTAAGTGTTATTTTGACAGGATAATGATATGCGAACTATTAAAATTGATATGTCCAGCTCACCAGTTACAAGTATGGCAGAATTTGAAGAAGCTGAGTGGAATGAAGTTAAATTAGTTAAATTATCATTTATGCAAAAATATCTTTATTTTCTAATTATTTCAAAGTGTATGACGAATTGTTCCTTTAAAAGTTGTGTGCATACATAACGAAATTTCACCAATTTGATTTAAATTTTATTTTATATCTTTAATTTAGCATTCTCCACATTCTTCAAAGGTAACAACTGGTTCAGTAGATAATGACACTTGCTCTGTGAGTGAGGTTTTCCAGTCATGCTCATCACTTAATTCTCTCGTTTTGAGCAATGGATTGGTTCACAATGATCAGTTTCACTCCAATCAAGATATTGATGAGGTTCTCTTTCTAATTATCATAACTGATAGTCTTGATAACGATTTAGTCAGAAATTATTGACATGCAAAGAACAGGAAATCAAGAAAGGTGAAGGAAGGAGAGAATTAACTGTTTGTCGACATTTGCCTTTTCACAGTGTGGATGGAATGTTTTCTGAGATCTTGGTAACCAAAAGTTGTGTGAGGTTTTGTTCGCTGGTTATATTACAGGAAGTCCCTAAGGAAGCTATTACAGCTAGTAATACTGGTCCTGAACTGGCATGCTCATTGAAAGATGTTCCAGCTGAACTGGCAAAGGAATCGGTGAATTTAGTTGAAGTAGGATTTAGATGTTTTGATTCGTTTCATTATGCTGATTATTCCCTTTCATTGAAGTAGAGCATAAATATCCACCTAGTAATCGTATGGTGCTGCAGAATGAAGATCAAAACGATGATTTTGGGGACAAATTTAGTGGTGTTTCTCCGGAAGATATGTGGGATGACGAATTCATTGATCATTTACAGTCTGAAATGAAAAAAATAGATTTAGTTCAGGTATTTATTTTACTTTGTCGTAAGATTTCACCATCGCAGTGATTCATTATAAGTGTAAAAGGAGATTATGTTACGTGGAAGTTATTATAGTTTTGTCAGTGAAAGATGTTTCTAAAACGATTGTTGAAGGGTAACGAAAAATATTGCCAGCCAAATCAGTTGATCGACCAGTTTGAAATTAATAGCAAAAGTAGTAAGGAGGAACTTTACGATGAGTTAAAGTAAGTGAAGTTTTTGCTCCTCTAAATTCCTGGTTTAGGTATTCAGATGTGAGGGCTAGGGAAATTTCGGTATTCAATAAGCTTAGCATGTAAGGATCGAAAGTTTCAAGTATTTCGCAGAATTTAAGCTTTTCGTATTATGTAATTTGAGATGTCTGCAATTCATATTTCACACACTGCAGAACATGACATATAGTATCAAAATTTGGTTTCAGTATTATTAGTATCAAAATAGTGATTATATGGAAGAGTGATTTTTCTTTTGTAGATTTGATCATTTAGGTATGGCATAAAGGAAGAACTTGCATCTGTACGACATATAGGAAATGTGGAAGTTGCAGAGGTTTTGTTTCTTGTATTTAATTTTTATATTTCGATTTCACAAATTCAAGTATTAATCTTGTTTCGTAGATCGTTAATTTTGTAAATATGCATTATTCTGAGCTCACTTTTAGATGTTTCTTTGGTCCCGAAAGTCGTTCATATTTTTGAATCTTGTTACGTAGGATTTTAAACATTTTGAAATTGAAATATCTCAAAATAAAGCCACGGGAAAGACAAAAAATATTTTGCAGATGAAAGAAGTTACTAGCTCCGACCAGAAGCTGTCTGTTGCCAATCAGTTAGTCTGTACAAACTTCTTCAAAATCTCTTTCCTTCATTTGCGCTGGAGTTGCTTTCAACTGGATATATTATTGTAGTATCATATATTGTAAAAGTTCTTTTTTCTAAAATTTTTCTGAGAGTTTTTTTTTTTTACTTCAGGGCTGCAGGCAGTATGGATTTGAGGCCAGCACAAAGTAAAGATATCAGTGTCGAGGAGGTACCAATTTAAAATTTTTTCCGGTCAAATCAAATGAAATAAATTTTTCAAAATTTCTTTCTGGGGAAATTTTGAATAATTGGGGATTATACAGATTTGAAATTAGAGTTTCGCAATGCATTAGTGATATTCGTGAGCTCAGATCGAAATCCGAAATTTTTATAAGGCATATAAAAGTCTTGCTGATAATTCATTAATATGATATGATTTCTGCTCACTGTGAAGATGCAGTGTGAATTTTCACGAAGTAGGATTTGTTCGGAAAATTAATTCTAGGTTTTTTAAGATCTTTAAAATTTTTTCGTGGTAAACATGTCTACATCTTATTAAAATTATATTTTTCATTCGTTACCATTACATCAAAAGAATTTGTCATTTTATGAATTGTTTTGCAAATCATCTTTTTGTCATATCGTGTATTGCGGATACCATATCTATTGGCTTAATTAGGATATCGATCATTTCATTTTAATTCGTCCTGTCAGTCTGATTGTTTCGTTTTAATTCCATGTTTCAATTGTTGGTTATCTTATATTACTAACTCCTTGTTTTCTAATTGCTGGCATGTGTAGTTTTTATGCCTGTGAATATTTTTGCTTGCCGTTATTCTAGGTTAAGGATGCGACGTGGATTGATGAATTTGATCGGCTGTGTGTGAAAGTACTTTCAAATCCCCGTCTTCGCAATTTTGTAAGCGTAAATCAAAACGGTTTGTAATTTGGAGCTGTTCAGAAATTTTTGATTGAACACAAATAGTAGACTGCAGTTCATCATTTTTTACGCTTCTTTTTAAAATCTCAAATGCATTTTAAACAAGACAGTACTTCATGACGATGTATCGACGATGTTATTAAACTTAATACAAGGCATTAATAGAGTTTCGTCTTGTTTATTCATACCATCCATTTCAAATTTCTTGTAATCCTATTCAGGAAATGCTGTGCTTCGTGATGTTATGTATTATCTGGAACGCCAGTTGACACTGGAAGATGTGAATAAGGAACTTGGAATCTCCCCTTCTGAAGTAACGGTATGCCATTTGTTTGTCCTGTCAGGTAATATTTGAAGTTTCGAGTAATTAATTTTTTTGTGCATAATAAATAATTTAACTATAAAAAGTAGAACTTAAATTCATCAGTTTTATAAAGTAAGTTATCTCAAGAAACCTTTTATTCTGCTTGTCATGTTTGTCAAGTGTTCTCTCTGGTTTTTCCTTATTTAAAATGATATTATTGTTTTGTTGGCCAGTTTGATGCCACAACTGCATTTGGACCATCATGTGACTACTATGTAAGGAAATTTTGGTGATCGAGTTGAGTCATAATGCATTTAATGGACATAAAAGGGCTTTGCATAGTTTTCGTTTGCCAAATTTTGAATTGAGTGCTATTTTTAAGCTTCTTTTCGTGGTTTCTAATTTTGTCTCAGATAATGGTAAACTGTTTAATTTTCGATTTATTGATGTTCTCCGTTTGATTCACTTTTCTGGTGTCGACTCAAGTTTGATATAAAATGATTGTTTCACATTGCATTGTGCGTTTTCAGGATTTCGTAGAAACTGTAAAATAATAATTTTTTGTTACATTTTTTCTGCTTTGTTTATTCTTATGATGATGACTATTCGGCGCAAGAGTTGGAAGAATTTACTTTTCTAGCCTGATTGCTTCAAAGCGGTGCACGAGATGCGAGCGATTGGAATATGTCAAAAATTTATGAAAATGAACGGTTTTGAGCAAATTGCTAATAGAAAAATTCCAGAAATACCAGAATGTTAATGTTAAGATGGAAANGATGCGAGCGATTGGAATATGTCAAAAATTTATGAAAATGAACGGTTTTGAGCGAATTGCTAATAGAAAAATTCCAGAAATACCAGAATGTTAATGTTAAGATGGAAATAGCGACTATTATACAGGTACAGTTGATATCTTTTATTTTCCAATCTTTTTCTTTTTTCAAAACGCTGCAATAATGATGTCAGTATTACTCGCGCCATTTGCTATGTTCTCAAATAGTTGCTTGATATGTAAATGTGTATGTTGTTTCAGTATTTTCATTTCGTGCAAGATCGCAGCACAACTCTTTTATGTTTAAATAGTGGTTTTTTTTTTAATTATTTTTCTATTTTTTCCTTTTTTTTTTTTTATTTGCTAAATACTACCCTCTCTTATTTATGCGTTAAGTCTTNTTATTTTTCTATTTTTTCCTTTTTTTTTTTTATTTGCTAAATACTACCCTCTCTTATTTATGCGTCAAGTCTTCTTTGTTAAAAGGAAGCTATGTCACCTGAATCGTATTTCTTGTCTTAGGTACTCATCGTCATTATGAAAATAGCTATGTTTCGTGGTGTTGCATTTAATCATTCCTTGGCATAGTGCCTGCCCTTTCTCGAGGCGCATAATTTGTATAATTTGTTCTATTGAACAGTTTTCAGAATTTCTTGACTCGTATTCTTCTGTTTATTTTGAGAGTGTTGTTTCTGCTGTATTTAACGGAATTTGAAAATAAATTTCTTCATATAATGTAATATTTTGTTGCATATTTTATGCTTCTTTCTTGCAAATTAATTACCTGCTTTTCATCTTATATTTGTTCTGGGCTACGGAAGTTGTAACGGAAAGCAGAATCGAATTGATTTTTCCCTTTTGAAATTTAAAAAGTCATGAAGCAGAGGAGATAATTCGAAAAATCAATCATGCATTCAATGTCGAGAATTCTAAGTCCGCTTTACTGTAATACTGTTATATAGCAGTGTAAAAGGGATGAGAAACTTGAAGAATGAAACATGGTGATAGCCTTGGAAAGGTTGACAACCAAAATTAACTGGAAGCGATCACTGGAACTGTTATGCTATACAGCTGCATGTATTTTCACAAAGTCAACTTGTTTCGATTTTAAAATCTTACATTTGAAGAAAAATGCTGGAACAAATTTAAAAAATCACATATGTTATGTTTGATTATTGGAAAAATTAGCTTTTTTTGTCCTTGTCTTCTGCTGTTTTATATACTAGACTTTTGATAACTGGTGGTTAACAGTTTGAGGAATGAATGAGAAGCCGCAAAACTGAGATTGTGCTAACAAAAATGTCAGGTTTCATTAGGTGATGTGCCGTGTCACTGCCGTAATTTTTTGGATTGCAGGTGTTTTGTTGGCTTGATTTACGAAACAAATGTGAGTAATTTGTGCTTCTCTACCGTCCATATTATCAATGGTACCAGTGATATGGATAAAGCTAAGCCAGTGAGTATAAATTTCGATCGTTAATAGCATAGGCATAATCATTCAATTGGGCGAAATCATATTTTGTTCAAAGAAAAATTTTGATATCAAGATATCTGTAGCCATCTGTAGCTCAGCGAAATGACTATGAACTAGTTTTTATTGAGATTATTGAGTGTAAGCAACATTTTCCAAATTAGTTTAGCCTTATATCTGACTTAGGGTAATAGTTAATCACTTATAATTTGGGACAGTTTCTCTGATAAATTTAGGATTCCTAAATACTTCTCTTGAATATCTAAATATCTGAAATGATTATTCTTTTGTAGAAGTAGCTGAAGCTAGGTATTATGCAGTTTCACTAAATTATGGAAAGAATTTAATCAGTTAGAAAAAAATACTTTTAATTTTTGCTACAGAGGATTCTTTGCCAATCATTTGGTATATTCTATTGTATCTTTTGAATTGTTGCCTGAAGCCAATGTAGTATCTCAAGTTAACCTTAACTCGGTGGTTCCAAAATACACAAGTGATATATGATTTCATTATTATTAGTCAGTCAAGCCACTGTTATGATTCGGTTTGAAAACATTCCAGGTTGCTAAGTAATTGCAAGCATGCTAGTTTTTATAGCTAGGTTAAGATGCGATTTACACTTCCGTCTCGCTTGTTTCGCAGCATAAATTTATGGAGTTTATATTCGAGATTTTTTTTTAGGGTATAATTGTTCTTAGTGATAAATTAGATTGGCGGTTTTCTATACTTATCAAAGCGATGATAATATTTAATGCAATTCCCGTTCTATTATTATCATTATATTTCGTCATATCAACTATTGCTATTTACTCAACAGCTCTTTTTATACAGTGTAAGTTTGTTACATTCTTCTATTTCATTTCAAAATTATACAAATGATGAAAATCCCATACTGTCTCAACTATAATTTATAACTTATAAGTAAAATTAGCTATGGAAAAGTGCTGACAATATTTAATCGTCAAATGTTTTGATTATATTAATACGATTAATCTAGCTTTTTTTTCGAATTTTCAGGCTTACCATACTCAGAGATTTTATCTAATAATTTTTAGTTTAATATACTAGCAGTAATGTTCATTAATCCATTCTCTAGTAGCAAATTAATTTTAGATTAATTAAAATTTCTTCACCTATTATTCTATACTGTCATCACAGATAACAATTACTTTTGTTCCAGTTAGCACATTTCTTTTTGGACTGGCAATATTTGCTCCAATTATATTATTTTCTTCATTTGGTGCTGTAATTGTTACCTTCGTCATTATTATTTCACAACAAGGTTTGGTAAAAGAGAATTTGCGACAATTTCCGTGCTCTGCAAATTATGAAAGACTAAAAGCAGATTAAATTCTTTTCCGATTTTCTTTTTCTTGTTGAAATCGAAATTATCATCATTATTAATAGCTAAATTCAGTGACATCGTCGACACTATAATTTCGGATTTTATTACACTCTGATATACTGAAATACATGAAAAAAGAAATATCGGCATTAATTACGTTTTAGTGTTTGCAAACCATGCACTTTGACAAGATAAGCTATATATTGTTTAGATATACTCAACATTATACCAAAAACTACCATACTATTTTTCAATAACATTTTCCTTTGTTTTTTGCTTTGCTGTTGTATTCTGTTTGAACTATTCTAAAAATTAATTTTTATCTTTTTTTAAATCTATAATTATCACATTGTTTATTGATTTTTTGACTAGCTGTAAAAAATGAACATGCATAGTTTTTTTCATTATTACAGGGATTTATTTTCATTCTTAATGAGTAAACTTCATGAAATATTGTATATGCAAACAACAGGTAGTTTAAATAAATTCAACTAATTGTTCGTTGTTAGATGATTAAAACCATACAGTTTGTTTCATAATCATGTTCAATAATCGATTTCAAATGATTTCATTGAATTCCGAGACAATTACGATTATACATACCGATTTTTGTATATACGTTTCTTCACAGGAAGAAAAAGCTTTTACTAAAACAGGAATTAAAAAACAGACTATTATTTGTGCCTGCTCAAATTAGTGCTTTACCAATTTAAACAGCGGTAGTAAAAATTAAAATTCAAAATTGTACTTAAAATCTAACCAAAAGTTCAAATCTTCGTAAAATCAAGATTTAAATCATCTTCTGATACTTTGATAAAGTATGTTTTCATATCACCTTTACCCTTTACATTGATTATGCCACGACATTCAAATTCGAAGCCTTCTTTTTCTAAGATATTTTTTGTCTCCTCGGTTATCTGTAATTTCCCAAAAATGAATCTTATTGTAAGTTTTTCCCTAAAAGATTTTAAAAAAATTCGAAATTTTTGAAGAAATTTTTCAAAAGAAGAGATGAGAGAGAATTGCATATGTTTATTTTATTTTAACTCTTGAACCATGAGAGATTTAATAGTATCATCCCATGCCACAATGTAAAAGTTATCTTTTATTACGCGTAGTGCTTCATCTTCTGCTTATCCCTATATTTAAAAAGTGAAGCAAATCACATTATGAATAATAAAATTCATTTAATTTTGAAAATTTTCAAACCGTTAGCCTTAGCCTGTAATTTCCCCTCAATTAATAATTAATTTTCAGTGTAATAATTAATGAGCCATTTCTATTTCCAGTCGGCCCTCACCCATATCATTATCATCTTAACCATATTTTTGTCCAATTATATTTAATTTAAAGCAAAGAAACTAAATACACAACAGTAAAAATTTGTTTTAAAATCACTAATTACCTGTATTTTACCTGCCACGCCGGAACTATCCATTCTGCTGGCGACATTCACCGAATTACCCCAAATATCATAATGCGGTTTCTTAACACCAATAACACCTGCTACCACTGGACCAACGTTGATACCTTATGATTAAAATTATTAGTAATTGCTTTTAGCAAAGCAACCAATGTAAGCTAAATTCACCCAGTTTTAATTTTTTTTAAAGTTTCAATTTGGTTCTAAGTGTATGTAGATTTTAAACTTTAGTACTAGTAAACAAATGATTGAATTCTGCAATAAAATAAATGGAAAAATTAATTTATGAAAATTTTTGGTTATATTATAGGTGACAAAGTAAATGATATAGAAATGAGAAATGCATTTACTATTACTTCGAGATTTCAACCAAAATAAATTCATAAGCATCCAACTTTTCAGTATAAATTTTTTTTCACATTTTTTGTTCCAAATTTCTACTTTAATCACTAATCTATATAAAATTTAATTAGTGAGTAAAGTATCGAGACCGTAAATCAAATTTTAAAAAATTACCTATCCTAAGATTAAAATTATTGAATGAGTGTTCGTTGATGTGTTGTATAAGGGCCAAAAGACGAATTGCAAATCGGACAACAGCGACAACATGCGAATGATCAGTGACATTGCCGAATAGACCAGAGGCTGCCATATATGTGGTGGAGATTGTTTTAATTTTTTCAATACATTTAAATTCATCACGACTAAGCTGCTGAAAAGTGCTGTGAATATGAATTTGCTCAATTTTAGACTAAACTGATGGAAGTGGAATCTCGAGTGGGACATCATTCAGCAAAAATAAATCTCAGTAAAGGTCTATGAAAAGTTTAGATGTTACTCTCCAATTATCTGAAAATTGCATTAAAATCATACCAATAATAGATATGCGAAACTAAATGGAAAATAATTGAGGTCAGAAAAGTGCCGGAAATTCTTCAGAACTTTCAAATTCTAAAAATTTTAAAAAGAAAAAGTTTCTACAAAAAAATTCTAGCAACTTGCTTGCAAATTAAAACATATAAACATATATATCTTGTTCATTTAAAACCATTATCTGTTAAACCATTGTTAAAAACTTTTGAAATTGGCAACAGTAGCCGATTTTTGGTTCAAATTAAACTACTTTTTACAACAGCAATCTTCACCAGTCTAAATACTTATTAAGCTGTGAAGTGATTATCGGAAAGTTGATATATTTCAAGAAGCAACCATTCCTCTTTTGATGAATATTCAAGTAATTTCGATCATTTTTGCTTTCTTTCCTACAACAGCCATTTCCATTTTGCAATCTATTAAATGCTAATAGCAGTGTCATACTTGAAAATTTAATACCAATCATAATGTCAGACTTTGATACCGTTGTGATGAGAAAATGCTAAATTGATTCCAGCAGTGTTAATCTTCCAATGCCTTCTTCAAATCACTAAGTTTTAATTGCGTTGTCATTTAACAGTGTCTAATATTACGTTATCAGCAGTGTGATGTTAAATATTAAACTAAGAATTTAAATAAAATGATAATGATGTGATAACCGTATCAAAGTCGGCAATGATCTCATTGAGAAGTCGTAAACACTCGACCCCTTCATTGTTAGCATCCAGTTCCATATAAAATTTATCAAATTCAGTAATTGTAATAAATACTATTGCTGCATTATCTCGAGCTTCTGAATACAGTTCACTTCTATAAGTGCAATGAATTATCTATCATTATCATTAGCAGTAACATAAGTGATAATGATATGTAAGAATAATTACAAATTATTGACAGTTGATCAGATATATCAATAAACACATAAAATAGCATTTTTTTTTTTTTACTAATACTTTTGACTAACCAAATCATAGTCATTCCTAATAGTCTCAATTATGTAATTTATTTAATATCGAAGATAATAAGGAAATATTACTTGATCAATATGATATTCCTATTTACCTTCTCAATATTGTTTTATTGATACTAAGTTTCAACTATGAAGAAAAATAAATATATTCTATATAATAGTATCAATTAGTATCGGTTAATAACTAACCTTTCATTTTCTTTCAAAAAATGTTCAGCAACATGGGCTGGTAAAATATTTTCTAGAACAGCTCGATTTTGTGCATGTCTTTTTTCCATTTCACGCCCTTCGTCTAATGCCTTAAAATATTGTGTTAATTAGTCGTCTTCACTGAATCTTTTTTTTATCGATAGGCATTTATCAGCATTGATTATGTGCACAATGCTTATGTTCCCTTTTAAACGGCTAGAAATTGTCCCGTGTACAGGGAAATATATTTCTAAGATGTAATTTTAATATTTTTCTTCTTTTCAAGTTGCAGCACAAAGAAAAAATTATTTTTAGGCTTTTCTTAAATAGAGAAAATGTAAAAAAGTGCATTTTTATGATGGTAATTGTAAATGATTTACTTGAAGTTTCCAGATGAAGTCAAATCGAGCAATCAATTCCGATCGACGACTTTGAATGAGGATTAAAATGAATGCAAATACGATAACAAATGTGAAAAAGAATCGTAAATCATTCCACAGACTGATTTGGCTATAATTAGTTAGAAATCATCTCCTTGTGTTTTTACATTAAAAAGCTGAAAAATTCAAAATTTTTAATGAAATTTCATGCTTAATTAGCGGAACATCTGAAAGATTAGAATGATTAGATTCCATTTCCCTTTCCCCTCGCTCCTCCATCAACTTAAAATGGAATATTTGATACGATCAACTTGAAGGAATTATCTGGATAATGCCACTTTGATAAAGTTAAAAAATGAATTTAATAACGATAAATATATTTATAACTTGAATGTCTACCGTATTTTAATTGAAATGAGAAAAATCCAAGACTTAAGTTTGATTTCTTTGTTAATTTCTATCAAGATTTATTAGGAACTTTATAATTGGATCGAGGATTCGATGATAAAGTGGTCAATTATTAAATAACTTATCTTATTTGAATAAAAAAAAATAAATTCCAGAAGATTTCTTACAAGCAGTCATATCAGAAATTGGTTTAATTTTGGAAGTGACAAGAAGTAGAGTGAAAATTAAAGGAAGCAATGAAAATTAAGGAAAAATTTCATCTTAAACAAAATCAGTGTGACAGTTATAATGCTTTGATTGTTCCGAATTTTTGAAAATTTCTATAATATATTATATAAACCATCCTAACCATAAAAAAAAAAAAGAAAAAAAAAAAAAAAAAAAAAAAAAACAAGGCAGGTAAATTACGAGCTGGAATAGCCCTCAAATAGTGCAATTGAAAAAGAAGGGGAAAAAAACTGATAATTACCTACCTGCATAGCAATTCCATTTGTTCAACTGATGGAATATTTTTATCAGCAATATTCTGATTATTCCAAAAGATAAACTGATAACTGCTATGATTAGGAAGCTCACATAGCCATATTAAAAATAATGTAACTAAGCAAAGCATCAATGTGAGCAGGATTTTTTCCAATGCAAGGAACGAATTGAATACACATACTGTGAGAAGCAGTAGCAGAACACTCTAAGAGTTTAAAATGAAATTAGCAAGTGACTCATAAAGTAGCACATAAAAACAGAAATAATTTGAATTTAAAGAACAAAAACTGAGATAATTGCATGTATAGATATAGCAGTACTGATTAAGAACAGTAAATAACGATTAAATAATTTGCCAAATAATTCCGATGCTAATAATGATTTGGAAGAAAATTAATCTCAAAAAAAAAGGAAAATTAAAGTTAACTGATGAATTAATATCTTTTAGAAAACCTCGAAGTAAACTGGATGATGAATGGCATGATCACATGATTGCGCAATTATTTTTGTCGAATTTTTACAGTGATAGGAGCATTCGAGAGAATACCCCTGCAAAATATTTAAATTCACTTCTTTCAAGTTTCAGTTTCATTATTAATAATTTGATTATTTCATTCTTATTATCAAGTATCAAATTGTTTTGTTCTTATTACCGATGGTCGAATAGCTTCATTCCTTCATTTTATTTCAAATAAAAAAGAAAAACTGATTTCGGTTTAACTTATTTTGTTAAAAAACCTAATTTAAATTTGTGTACTTTACATCGTAGAATACAATGAAATAAATGATCAGTTTTGAATTTCGGTTAGAATGCAATATTCTGCGGTGACAGATATATATATTAATTGAGTGCTTTTTTAAAATTAGTTTTTTTAACTCGTTTTTTTTTTTTTTTTTAGTAAACAAACTCTTAATTAATTATTTTTTTGACAAACTCACGCTTATTTAATAAATATCTGCAGACAATAATCTGAACAACTTTTTTCCTTTTTGTTGTATTTATTATAACTATTTATGATTATCATTATTATCTAAAACAAACTACACTGCTCACTCATTTCTCATAAAAAAATACCACTGAATTTTTCTTTGCTGAATTATTCTATTACTGTTGGAGCAAAATCTTTCATTATATTATACAATTAAAATTACCACCTAGAATGAAACAAAGCGAGAGAACTTACGATAGTACGATTAAAAAAAAAGCATATGGCAGATGATAGAAGCACAAATATTGCAAAAAATCTCAAAAAGCTATTTTTATATGTTTTATATCGACAGCAACGCTGAAAAGAGTAATGAGAGAATTGAAATTATCATTTTAAATTTATAATTTTAAAAATTATTGTTAAATTGTAATTCTCGATGATTTTATGTTAAGGCAAGTTGCTAATAACATAAATGCACTGATAAGTGTAATCTGCCTAATTTGCATTCTTCAAAGTATTCATTAAACTGAAAATCAACTGCCTTTTCTAAAATTCAGTTTGTATCTTTGGAATTTTATTAGACTAATTAGTTAGCACAAGATTAATAATAGACAAATCATTGGTCTGGAACAGAAATTAACAGATGACTGGTTTAATTTATCATAATTGTGGACAAATAATCTATTTTTATAGCTTCTGTGACTGGAAAAGCTTTCAAGCATGTCAGCACATCAAGTAGTCATGAAGTCTTAAGATTTATAATAAAATAGTTAGATAATTTGATGTAACAGTCAGATGGTTTGATTAGTTAATTATTGATTCAAAATAATTAAGTGGTTGAACTATTCATCTAAAATGATTACCTATTACTTTCAAGATAATCACATCCCAAAAAATCTTTTTCAACGCTAACAAACTAAATAGTCTTAGAGACAAATTTAGGTAAAAATTCATACCAAATAAGAACGAACAATGAAGGAAATGGATAATGCCAGTGCTGATAAAAATGATAATATGATAACGAGTGATGTTATAAATATGCTGCAATCATGTTATAAATATGCTGCAATCATTGGTTGATTAAATGGTGGGAGAGGAACATTTTCAACTCAATCAGAAGAACTTTTAAAAACGAAAAAAATAATTAACAAATAATTTGCTTAACCAAATCATAAATATAAAAAATGTTCATTGTCATAGCTTCTAAAAAGGTGAAGTTAAAATAATATCAATTCTAATGACTTCTTGTGAAGTAAAAGATCACGAAAAGCGATTCAGTTCGAAAGAAAAAATTGTGATTGTGAAAAGTTTTTTTTTCATTATTTCTTTTAATACGGAAAAATAGTATAAAATTATTTTTTAATTTATAACTTCAAAATGAAGGGTTTTAAAAATTCTCAAAAATTTTCTCTTTTTTCAATATTTTTTCCAGTTTCTAAAATGAAATTTTATTAAAACTAAATATTTTTAAAATTTTCAGCAATAATTTTTGCAATTTTCGTTCCATTCCTTCCTGTTGATAACAATAAATTTCTGAAATTATCAAAATTGAAAGTTAATGAATAAATGGCTTGTAGCAATATAGATACCTGTAATCTTGAAGAAGCAGTACAGCTGATAATAATAAGCCACCAACAATTAGTAGGCACATTATTTGAATAAAAAATGTGTCTTCTTTGAATTCCAGAAACTGTAACGAAAATAACGAATAAGAAATAACTTCATTTGACAATTTCAATTTGCAAATTTTAATAAAGATTCAAGCATGAAATTTGATTGAAATGTGAAATTTGGAAGAATACTCATTGGAACTTTTGATTGGTTAGGGAAATTTTAACAGATTTTATTAACATTTATAGGAAGGGAAAGGAGAAAAGACATAAAGAAAAATGTGCTATCAACTTCACTTTTTTTTTTTCATTAAGCTAATATAGTAGTGAGAAAAATTTTTTAAAAGTTCTTTAACAGAAAAAAAGTAATGCAATAGAACGCAGCAGCAATTTTTGGGCTGAATTATCACTTCTTCTGAAGTTTAAAATGAAAAAAATGCTTTTCCGAAATTTCTATGTTTAAGCATGAAAATTTTATGGTTAAAGGCAAAAATTATGTTTCAATTTAAAATTGCAAAAAAAAAAAACACAATTGAATACAAAAATTTAATGTCAAAAGACTGTTGAAAAAAATTAAAAAATTTATTGACACTAATAATTTTGAATTTTGTGACCAATTTTTATTAATTTATCATGCGCTCTTCATAAATAACTCTTGAATTATTTGACTGTAATAAATATTTTCAAAATTTTTCTTCAAATCAGTAGTAACATTTCGCTTGGAATTTTTTTCAACAAATAAAAAAGGAACGAGATTTTTAAAACCGATTAGGATCAAACTTTTATCTTTGATGTATAATAATTAATTAAACTATCAATGAAAATCTTCGAGTAATTTTGCGCAAATTTTTGTTTTTTTTTTTTTGAATTTTTTTTATCAAAAATGATTGTAAAATATGGAATGAAAGAAGGGTATCTGCTAAATCGTTCAACATTCTAATTATTAATATACCTTAGTTTCCATTTTTTTACGTCGAAATTTCAGCGTAAACGGTTTACAATACGTGTTCTTCCACGCATCTTTGCTGATTGCTCGAATACCTTGCATTAAGTAATTTGCAACTTCAACATCTACCGGCTGTTGTTGTTGCTGTTGCTGTTGTTGTTGTTGATCGTGGTATGTTGCTGTTCGCCTAAACTGGAATTACTTGCCGATCAAAAATTGGTGATAATGTGATAATAGTAAGCTTCTTTTTTACTGATATAATCTCATACACTAATAATAACAATCAGACGTTTTTTTCCCTTTTGTTTTTCGACAAGTTTTTTCCTAACTTTTATTATTTTAACAAAAATATATGCTGTTCTTTGCTCCATCTAAAATGTGATAATTTTTTTTTTTAATTTTTAATAAAGCTTACTTATTATAATTATTCAAAAACAATAAGCGTATTTCTAAAGAAAAAATGTCGAATTATCATTATTAATATGAAACAAATAAAATATAAAATTATTTTATAAAAGAAAAGCGAAAGACAAAAATGATAGGATTAAAAACTAAAATTTTTGGAAGTATCTTTAATTATGATTATTTGCACTAACTGAACAAATTTACATCGTATTTTATTGGAAGAATAATTTACAAACTTTCCTAGATTTATTCTATGACTAAATTTTTTTGGAACTAGTTGCAATTTTAATTAAAATTGTAATGCAATATTTTCATTAAGGAAAAATATTTTTATAGATAAGGAAAAAAATTTTAAAAATTAACTAAATAACCTTGCATTTACGCTATCATAGTGTCTTATTCTTACACTATCATGACTGTAACCAGTTACTCGTAGACCTTTCTCACCAAGTGGAATATCCCTTGGTGATGAAATTTCCTACAAAAAAAATATTTGAAATAAATAAAAATGATTAATTACTCAAGTGAAAAATTGAAATTGCAATTATAAATTGGTATTATAAAAGTTTTTTTTGCTAAAATTATTACTTTTATTACTAAAATGCTTTTTTTTTTTTTGAAATAAAGTTATCTATTGATCAATTATAATTTAGTATTTGTTAAAGTAGCAGTTGATTTATTCCAAAAGTTCACTTAAAATTTTAAAATTTTAAAATTCAAACTGATTCATACCGTATGTTTACTATCATCATCAACAATGAAATACGTTTTAACTTTATGTTCAGCTAAGTATTTGGAACGTTCTTCACCATGGCCATCCTCAACATGATAAACTTGACCCAAACACTTTAGCGTTGCATCGGTTATGTGAATACGGCTAGAAAAAGGTGCCAATCAATTCAAGGTTGAAAGATGTTAATCAAGTTAATTGAGTGATTCAAGGCTAAAAGACATCAACTAAGAGCTAAAAAGTATCAATTTAGGGTTAAAGCATCCTAATTTAAGGTTATTTAGGATTAAAAGATATCAATTTAAAATTGCAAGGTTCACTTTAAGGTTAACAGCTTTTAATTTAGGGCTAAAAGGGAGAAATTTCAACTTAAATGGACGTTTATTTGAAACTGAAACTTATCAAGTTAAGACCATTTGAAGTTTAAAGTACAATTTAAGGTTAATTTAAGATGGCAATTTAATTTAAGACTATTTGGCCTGGCAAAATGTTTCTGATTGAAGCAGCATGTAGAATTTCGAGTGCGAATACCAAAATACATTTTTTTATTTGTTTATGTTTTTTTTTCTTGCTACTTGACTATGCTTGATCATATGATTGATTTAAAATTATACAGGCAATATTGCTAATCGAATTCAAGAATAATTTTAATATGCAAATGAAAGATTAAAATTTTTGATTAAAATTTTTTTTAAACGATTTTTAAATTAAGTTAATTAAATTAAATTTTTTTTTACAAAATTCAGAATTAGCATTTTACTTCATTTTTATACATTCATTGCATAACATTTGAATCTTTTTAATTCTTTTATCATTTCCTATCGACCCCTGATATCAAATTTTCTAAGTGCAGAAATTTACATCTATATGGACAAGTCATACCCATGGGTAAATGTATTAATGAGGTAAACTTACCCGGGCAAGCCACCACTTTCCATGTGATTCGCCAGGGTAACATCATCACTCCAAACGTCAAATTGCCACTTTTTCAAGCCCAGCACTCCGCAGTGCGCTCGTCCGGTATGAATGCCAACACGCATATTTACGTTAACACCTGTTACCTCGCGTACTAATCTAGACAAAGTAAGTTATTTACAGCCGGTAAATTGACATATTCCGGTGTTCGGAAACGGTTTGTTTTAAGTGATAAGTGTGGAACATGCGTTTTAACTGCTAGTTCGAAAAGCTAAAAAAAATTTGCCATAATTTGACGATATTAATGGCATTTTGAAAAAAGAAATCGCTATTGATATCTGCGATAATTAAAAAAAAATAAAAACAGGATATAATTAAACTGAAATGTATGTGTAATTTTTCTCTTTTTGATCGATAACTTTGAAAGTTTGTATGGTACTCTAAGTGATAAAACTAAATACATTTGGGGCAAATTATGATTTAATGGCGTACTAAGCTTATTATAGTTGAAATGAAGCGAACTAATTAAAATTTCCAGTTAGAATGTAGAAGTACTGAAACAAATTTAAAGTTATTGTTAGCGAAGAAGAAAAACTTGGCTTACTTAATAACTTCAATCATTTCCAGTCCCATTTCAACAGCACATTGTGCATGATTTGGCTGATATTCCGGCAAACCGGAAACACAATAGTAACAATCACCAAGAATTTTAATTCTCAAACAGTGATTACGATATGCCAAATGATCAAAACGAGCAAAGAGATTGTTTAATAATTGCACCAGTTCATCCGCATTACATTCCGATGCCAAATTAGTAAAGCCGCAAATATCCGCAAAAAGTATACTGTAATTTATTCAAATTTGTATTTTTAATGTTCTTAATTATGCAATATTTTATTGCGAACAATCACTGGTTGATGTTCTTGTTTTAAATATAATATTAGAGATAACAATGCCTTACGAAACGATGATATTTTTAGATATTTGAAGTGATTTTTACCTTGTGTTAGACCGGAATCAGCTAAAACATTTCCGGATTTCGAAAAATACTTGTGTGATAAGTATGTGATTAAAAAATGGAGTAAAATAAGTCCCGGGTAATTTGATTATTGATACGAAAACATTTATTATTTGCTAAACGATTGGAGCGAAATATGATAAAAATTCATCAGTTTCGATCGAAAATTGCACGGCTTTAAAAATTTTTATTTTAAATCGTTAGGAATTATTTATTCTATTAATTATTTGAACTCATGTTCTTCGTCGCTTATTTCGTTCACTTTTTTGATTTTTTAATTAATAAACTTTCTATTTCCAGATAGGGAACTTTTATTATTTGCAGCTAATGAGAGCATGATAACGAATGATATTGGAAAAAAGAAAATAATCACTGTTTGTCCTAAACTGATGAAGATTTAAAATTTGGAAGTTGCAATTACATTATCAGAGATGCAGAATTTTGAGGAAACAAGATTATCGATGATGTGATAACAAATTTCAACCTTTAAAATTCTCAAGGAAACTTGCTCTTCTTTAAAAAAGCCAAAAATAAAAAATAAAAAATTAATAGCTAAAATTTTTAGGGAAATAAAATTAATTAAAAGAATCAAAAGGATTCCTTAAAGTGATAAGAATTTTTAGCATGCTTAGAGATAGTGAGATATTTGGGCTAAAGAAAGTTATCTAAGGTTTTAAAGTCAATAATATTATTAGAAAATGCATTTCCAGAATTACAATAAATATTAACAGGGATGAGAAGTGAAATAATGCAGCCATTGCAAAGCTAAAAGATTATTTCAAAAAATATACAAAAATTTAGAACCATTTAATACTACTGGAAATTTAATTTTCTAATGGAATTTCACGTTCCTGTTTGCATTTTGCAATAATTGATAATTCGATATTTGATTCCAATATCATATGTATTATTTTTTTTTCGAGGATATGTTCGAATTTTCTATCAGTTATATTTGATATCCATATCGGTACTTCACTAACGTATTAACAATCCCTTATTTATTTGCTACATAACAAATTTTCTATCCCGCTCTCGAATGAAGTTCCATTTCCATTTATCACGATGCAAACTTCTGGCCAGACCGGATATACCTGATAATATCATGCTTCCGTATGTAGATCTTATGAAACATTGTTGATGTCTGTCCCTCTACAGCACGATCCTTCCTGACATCATTAGCGATATGACGTGGAAGCACTGATAATAATATATCTTCCTGTTTGATATTCTCTCGCAGTAATAAAATTCGTCGTTCCACACACTTCCTGCAAAAAAAAAAATAAGCAAAAGATTTTATGTCCTTTAAAAACCAACACTAATTACATGATTCAGTCTATTATTGTTAATTAAGATGTAATTGTTTAAGTAATCGAGTCTATCACTATTAATTAAAAACCAAGGATAGTTGTACAATATAAATGGGTCAAAAAATTGAAATCAAACAATTTTAAGAAAAGAAAAAAAAAGAAAAATTGAAGGATTGCGGGAAAAGAAGGAAAAGAGGAAAATAAACCTTGTTTCATGAAAAGTTTTACGCTGTACGATTTCTGTTGGACAATAAACAAATAAGCCAATAAGATTCATTGTAATTAATAATATGATTTCGATTAATGCCTAAAAGGGATCTATGCCATTTTGAAAAAAAAAGAAGGAGAGAATTAATACAACTAATATTCAGTAATATTTATTTAAAAAATTGCCACGTCAAAAAAGAAAAAATACTTAAAAAACTTTTCCTCTTCTTTTTGAAATCGAAATTATGAAGAAAAAAAGTTTAATTACATAAAGAAAAAGCTGAAAACAGCTTTCCACTATTAAATCTTGATATATGGAACAGAAAATAGCATTTTTTGTTTATTTTTCAGTCATGAATTCACTTCAATTTTTAATTCAAATTCAATTAACTATATATACAGAGAGAACTTTTGAACTTGGGATTTACAAAATTTTTTTTGGCTTTATTTTTCTTAGGCTTAAAATGCTTATTTGTTGTTACAGGACGATAAAAATGCGACAATAAACCGAAATTGAGCTTAACACCATTCAAACTGTAGTACCGATTATTTAAATCTAAGCTAGTTAAAATTTATATTTAGGAAGCTAAATGCTGCAATTGTCGAACATGATTTTTTTGAAACTGAAAATTAACTTAAAAGCAAAAATTTCTTAAAAACCACAAAGAAATAGAAGAAATTTCATATTTTTCTAAAGATATCAGACTGGAATCAAATTATCCTTTCATTTAATCAAATTCAAATTTATTGCGGTTTTTCCACTTAATTTTTAAGCGTACTTCTAATAAGCTATTGTAAGGAAGCTATTTTTCACTGTAATTCATCCATTCTCATCTTCGAAAATTTTTTTCTTTTCTCCATCAATTTTAATTTAAATGTTTCCTTATTTGTTTGCTTTTTTCATATATTCAATTGTATTTTGAAAGGATAAAATCACTCACTCACCTCTCTAAAATTTGCTACATTCAAATAACAAATGACAATTGTTGTTGCCGTGATAAGCATAGCTGCCATTACTGAATGTATTAATTCGAATGGAAGTAAAGTATAGCAAAGAAATAAAAATAAAAGCGAAAAACCGAATAACTTAATTAATGGTGTAACAATTAATATAATAATTGTGCATGCAACAATGATCCATGATAACAGAAGTGAATTATGCCGTCGCCATAATAATAGTGCCGCAATGAATGCATCAACTAGAATTAGCACAATTGCTACTGACCAAATGCCGTATAATATTGTAAGAATTGTTTCGATTATTGCCAGACCCAACACACATATTAATGATGACTGAAAAGGAAAAATTAAAATTGAATTTAAAAAGAAATTTCTTTTTTGAAATTGGGAAAAATTTTGGAAAAAGAAAAAAAAGTCCAATTAAACAGCAGCATTTTGCACGCTATGGTAAAAAAAAAAACCACATTTTAAAATTATTTCAAGGAAGAAATGAAAATTAAAAAAAAAGCTTCAAAAACATTTCATGTATGTAAACACAAAATGTAAATGATTTCAAGTAATTTTATATTCTATTTCTCTACATATTTCTCATTACATCAATGAGGAAAAAAAATCATGCAAGACGTTGCTGTATTCCTTCGTGAATAGCTTTAAATATATATGGTTAATTAAGAATTCGCTAATTAGAAATTCTCCTAAGTGCAAGTTTAACAGTAATCTTGATAAATCCCTATCTTTTCTGTTCTTTGTTGAAAATAATTGATAATGAGATGGTTCTGTGCGTTATCTTATTCATATCGGAGTTAACAATTTGACACATTTTTATAAATTTATATTAATTTAAATGCTACCAAAATTAGTATTCAGTTTAGGAATATTTAGAGATGAAATTAGTCAGACATTTTCAACAATAACATTGTTGCTTCCCTTCATTTGGCATGTACCAAAATAGGTCAAGTGAAAAACAAAAAACGAATAAATGAAATTAGGAGAATTGCAAAATTAATTGACGAAAATGCGAGATTAGTTTGAAGCAAAAAAAAGTGCTGAAATTCTGGTAGAGAAAAAATTAAGTCAGTGATTAAAGATAGTCGAAAAATTAATTAAGACTAAAAGTTAATTAGACATTGTTCATAGAGTATCTTATTTGCCCATTAAATTAAATCGTTTATTCTTTTATCCGAAGTTTGTTGCCAAATTCTTCTAAATGAGTAAATATTTAACCAGTTACATCTTTACGGTTAGGTAAGTGTCTGTAAAAGAAATTTTTGGGTAGGCATCTTCGGGTAACTCTTTCGGTAGCTGAATACTCGGATAAGCATATGGTACGCGCCGTCATAATTTATTGGCTATTTCTTAATGGTACTAGCAAAACTTCCGATAGGATTTTTTTTTCTTAAGTGATTAACAATTAATTAAGGGATAATTTTTAATTGCTTCCTAAAAAAATAATCTGAATTCGACAAATAATACACTTCTTGATGCATTATTAATCTATGCCTAATAAAACATGCATTTAACAAAATTTCGTCCGGAAGATAACTAAATTCAAATTACTTTCAACTTCATATTTTTTTATAACAGCTTTTTTTGATTATAAATTTTAATCAACATTTTACAGCGAATAAAAAAAAAAAGAAACAAAGTTATGTGGAAAATGCATAATGAAAAAAAAAAAAAATGAAAAAAAGAGAGCTGAAAAAATAATAAAGCATAAAATCAAAGCAAACAATTGCCAATGTTTACTTACCGAAAATTGTTTACCAAAATTGCCTTTTTTGCAAATCATTAAAATATTCATGATAAACATGAATAGAGAGAGAAAGAGGGGGAGAGGGAGAGGGAGAGCTAGAAAGAGAGACAGATCAAAAGCATTAAACTTTAAAATATCATTTAACCTATTCGCAAAACTTTTACTGATCAGGTAAATTTACAAACTTCTCTACTATTCAAGTATTTCTATTTCAAACGTATTTTACTTATTCATCCAATTCTCCAGAATTTTATTTTTCACACTACAAAGACGCAATACTTTTTCCTTTTAGCTTAACAAATTATCCATTTTCATCACCATCTTGAGTTCAAATTTCAAATTTCAATAAGGAACTTTTTTGATGCCTAAACATTTTAAATTTGTAGTTCTTTTTTTCCAATATTTTTCATTTTCACAGTTTTTGCCCTTTCTGTTTTTCAGTGAAATTACCTGCCCAATAAAATGTGATACGATCATAATTCGTTCGTAAATAAAAAAAGAGAACAATTTCAAAATTTCTCAGTCGAAGGCGCCATCGTAAATTCATTCTCGTCAATTCTTGAAACTCGACAAAGTTGTTTTTCTGTTATGTTTATGAAAATGATGTCCTCCAAATTTTCAGGTATTGCCAATGTTTACACATAAATTTCCTCTAGTAATTTGAAAACAAACTTGAGATCAAAATTCCAAATTGTGTTTCATTTCATTTTCAATAAATACGTCGTCCTCCCTTATTCGATGTTAAAGATTGAAGGTGGAAGGAACAGATGTCATGCAGTCTTGAAATTTAGACTATTTTCATATGAAGAGGATAAATGAGTTAATTTTAAATTATTAGAAAAAATTTTCAAAGCAGAAAATGAAGAAAAAAAAACAGATAGGTTCATTTTACATGTCAATTTTTAATCAATATGAAGACATTGATTTTCTAGACAATCATCAAAAATTATCAAGCATACCTTCAAACGACCAGAATTCATGTGTGCAAAGTATGCCTGATATACAGGATCTGGGCCACAGAGATGAAATGAAAATGATGAATTAGTATCATCTAATGTTTCCATACCATCGAGAATTTCGCTATTTTCGATATCTAAAATTATGAATTAATAAGTGAGATTATGAATAAAAATATATTTAATTATTTTCATCTTAGACTAATTTTTCATTATTTTTTTACTCACTCATTTATCATAATTAAAACGCATGGAATAAAAACTTATAAAAATTGCTTTTTTTTTTTTTTCTTTGTGAGCAGTATTTCTTTTGATCTTACATTAACTGAGATGAAGTTTCTTGCTTCTTAACTGGCATTGTTGTCAAATGTATAAATTTAATTAAGCGTAGACAATGTCCAAACAAAAAAAAAAAGAAAAAAAATTTTTTTTTCCAAATCATTTAATATCTATATTGGAAATTGAGGAAACAAAAATTAAAAGCAAACCAAATTTTGAATCAGCAAGTGGCTGCATCGCCATACTATCTTGTCTATGCAACATTTTTTCTGTCTCTTTTTGTTTTTGTTTCAAAATTAAATATTTATGCTTTCATCCTTCGCACACATTGAAAATCCAAAGTAAAAAACATACCTAAAATGAAATATTTATACATATATATGTATATGTATAAAAACATGTTCGTTTGCAGTTATCATATGAAAAATAAAAAGTTAAAAAACGAAAAACAAGTGAAGATTGAAGAAGAGAAAGGTTGGAATTTTATTATTGAAATGATAATAATTTAGTTAATTCATTCAAATTTAATTCAGGAAAAATTTAGTTTTTCTTCATTTCCACAATGTCCTAATATGATGTATTTTTTTTATCTCTCGTGAAAAATAATAATAATAATACAAACACATTTGTGTGGTTATGGAATTTATTTTAAATGAACTGTGATAAACGATTAGTTACGAATATAACATATCACGAGACTTGATGATTATTCTCAATTATTATACATTAGATGTATTTTCCTCCCTTCTTAATCTAATTTTATTGGCTGAAATCGATGAATTTAGCAAAACAGTTCCCGAAATAGCGAAATTTGTTTGGAACAAGACAAAATTTTTAAATTTTATGGAAACAAATGGAAATTATAGCATTAAATTCTTGTAAAATAAAATTATATGACTAACAAAGTTCTGAGGCAAGTATGGTAGACCGAATTTTCCAGAAAGAATTATTTGTCGTTTCAATTCATTTTTTAAAATTTTAATTTTTTCCATAGCAAGTTTATAGTTTCGTATGCACCAAAAAAATCGACAGAAAAAAAAAATTTCAAGCAGAGAGAGTGAGAGTGAGGGAGTGAAAATGTGAGGTTAGTCTAAATTATTTACTGTAAGTTAGTTAATAATTTGTCATGGATGGGGAAGTTTCAAGCAAAAAAGTGGCATAAAATGAAGAAAATGTAATTCGATACCTTAAGACTTAATTATTTACAACTTTACAACTTTGTACTTATTGATTAAATCTGACATTTGATATCAAAAATTTTGATTGAAATTTTGAAATATTACAAATAAACGGCGCAGTCGATAACAGCGCAAACATTTCTGCATGTTTATAGACGCCCAAACAGACATGTACACGTAATACACGTACGTATAGATAGAAAAAACACACGCATCGCGGACATATCCAACATTTAAATCTAACACATATGCTCGCTCACACATACGTACAGACACGCACACACACACACAGACCTATGCACACACTGAAGTATACGGAATGCACGGACCACCCATACTCGCAAACACGTACAGAACGTTTATGTGCGCATACGCACAGACCTATGCACAAACACTGGTGCACCACGCACGGACTTTCGCACCCACAAGAAGTAAGCAAACACTCATACAGACATACGTACAGACGCGTACCTGCACAGGTACAGGTACACATACGTGAGTACATGTAACAACACCCATAGACATGCATGCGCAAGGATGCACGTGTACACACGTAAACGCCACGCATTCAATTTAATCTTTTTGTAGGACAGTGTTTGACACAAAATAAGAAAAGATCAAAATATGTTTCACAGAAAGGAAAAATTACAATTGCAAAAAATAAAAGCAAAAAAAATAAATAAATAAACAAAAATATTTGAAATTTTTTTCCATTAAAGTGAGGAAACGGAAGAAATTGAGAAAATGGCAAAAAAAAAGCAAATATTTCTGTTTGATATTAATTGGCAGTAATGATGAATGAAAAGTAGGCAGCAAAGGATGATTGAAATGCACACATATTAGTATGAATTATTAATTTTGTAAAAGAGAAAATAAAGATTTTAAATCAAATATCCTAAAATCAATTAGAAACAAAGAAATATTGAGGAATAAAAAGATTGTTGAAAAAAAATAGCCAATCATAATTACTTTAATAGATGATGACATGGAAGGCAAGTGTTGGAATTTTAATTAATAAATGTTTTTTTTTTCTTTTTTTTTTTTTTTTAGTTGGATAGTTTGATTTATTGTGTAAATTTCCCGAAACATTCGAAAAGATCTGAAAAAGTAGAGGAAATATTAAAGTAATATTTTCAATGCATTCATTTTCGATACAAATGACAGTTGAGTTCATTTCTTTGCGTGGAGAAATTTAATCCATTTTAATTACGTCAAGAAAGTTGCATTAAATTCGATTAAATTCTATGCAGACCTAATTTATTTTAATGTTTTTCCAAATAAAATTAATTAAAGTTATAATTGGAAATATTGTCTACTGTAATCACAGGCTTATCATTAATTATATGTAATGTCAAATTTATAAAATGCAACAGCATTCATTAATTTAGCATCATAATTCTTCTTTTTGTTCAAGTTTTTTCTGCCGCATAATTTATCAAAAAAAAAAATTTTGTTATCATTTAATTTCAATTTTGAACATTTCGTAGTTGAATGAATAAATTTGTTCAGAAAATTCAACTTTTTTTTTTTTAAAATAAAGCGTTGTCGAGCATAATTTTTCCAAACTGCTGCTGTATGCAAATTTATTGCTAATGAAGTCTTTTAATAAATTATTCAGCTAATTGATCAAATTGCTAATTAGTTCGTTAATTTGTACAGAAATGTAACACCGCAATCATTATATAATTTACAAAATAATGAATTTTATTTTAATTAGACGCATAAGAAGTGCTGCCGTGAATGTCAAAAATTAATAATTAATAGCTGAATAGAAATTTTTTAAAAAAAATGTTTTTTTTTTTAAAAAAACATTTATGTTAAATGATAAAAAAAAGAACTTTTTGAGTAATTAATTTTATAATTACAAATTTAGTTGAAAAAGAAAAATGCAACTGTAATTAATCGTTTCAAAGTGACAAAAATTAATTAAGAGAAACTTGATTGACTAATAAAATGAATTGGAGAAGTTGACTTTTTTCGGCCTTTCCTAAATTTTTCTCACGCATTATGAACTATTCCCCAAAATATGATTTTTCAAAATTGTAAAATGCGAAAATGAAACGTTTGAGAATTCCAAAAAAAAAAAAGTAGAAATAAAAGATGCTAGTTAAAGAAACTGAATAAATCAGTTGAGGAAAAACTAAGAAACTTTAATTGAGAAATTTTAACAATTTTAGTTCAATTGTTTACTTTTAATCATAGCAATTACTTCTTATTCAATTTGACTTGTTTATTTTGACTTCTTTTTTTTTATTTTTAATTTTGCCCTAAAAAGATAAAAGATGCCATGAAAAGAGAAATAAATGCTGTTTTAAGAAAAATACCGATCATTTTGCATCTGATAAATCGCTAAAGCTGCCAAAATTTCTTACTTGTGTCAGTTTTTCCAGCTTCATTCATCCTTTACTGATATGACTTTTAAAAAAAAAAAAGAAAAAAAAACAGCAGCAATTGTTGAAAAAGAGAAATTATCGATAATAAAAATAACACTTACCGTTAATTAGTTCTGTCACTAAAAATGAGTTTTCCTGTACAGGCAATAGAATTCCTCAGGAATACCGGAAAAGAAAACACAAAAAGAAAGCTCAATTACAGCTACTGGTATATATATATATATATGTATATACTTTAAATAGATGTTCTCCTTTGCGAATAACTAATTAAAAAAATGCTACCGATTTGATCAAAATTAGCCATGAAAAAAAAGAGAAAAAATTGTTTCCAGCTGAGCCATATAATCGCTAGAAGTGTAAAGTTAATCTTTCTGATTTTCTTTCTTATTATTTTCAATTTAAAATTAAAATAAAATGTGAAACGTACCATAAGTTTGGACAAAAGAAAAAACCTTTTGTTTTTATTTTTTTGAAAATATCATTAATTGCATCATTTTTATCTTGCCTTTTGCAATTGAAATATCAATCAAAAGCGAACTTATTGCATTATATTTTTTGTATCTTTTACTTTCATCCACTTTTTTTATTTTTTTCTTTCCTTTTTTTTTTTACTGTTTCTCCGTCAAAATTTTTTTGAAATAAATGAAATTTTGATTGATTAATAATGCCCAGAAGTGAGGTACTTTTCATTTTGTTTCGTTCTTTTCTTATTTTTTTTTTTTTAATTTTTTTCTCGTTTTCCGTTTCCTTCTTAATCTATCATGCTAAATGATTATTTCGTTAGATTTATTTTGCAAAACATATGCCCCAAAAAGATGAAATATTTTAAAGAGTGGATAATTATGTTCCATCACTAATTATTATTATTATTATTTATTTTAATTTATATTAGGCAGTTTAATTAGTTAATACTCTTTTGTTCTATTTTATTACAATTACTAAAAAAGTAATTTTTATGCACAGTGATTGTTTGAAATGAAATTGCATAAAAAATTCTCCATTACATTAGCATTGTAAAAAAAAGATGTCAAGTTCCTCTTATGCAAATATCATAAAGAATTTTTGTTAAATATAATTTTGTGAAAGAGATAAAGAAAGGAGAAAAAAATCTAAAATTACATCAGAAATGTTTAGTTCTATTTGAAATTACATCAAGTTATGCCAAATTTATATCTTTTTTATTTTGTATTTAAAAAAAGTAAACTTCGAGGATGGTAATCGTTGTTTAGCATGAAATATTTTTAATTTTCATCAAACTTGCAAATCTGAATTTTTCGATGTTTTAAGTTTAAAAAAATAAGTGAATAAATAAAAAATAAATGAATAAATTGATAAATAAATAAAGTAACCGGTCAGAAGCAAGTGACAGTGACAAGCTTTTTTCTACAAAAGTGGTCATAAGTTATTCATTTCTCAGTTTCTTGAAATCGTAGTTTCATAACTTCAAATTGAAATCATAATTCCATGATAATCATAACTTTATAAATTTCCAAAAGTTATTCATCTCTTGGTTTCTCGAAATCATAATTTTACAAATTAAAGCACGATTAGTTAGATAAGAAAGGATTGGAAGATTTTTGAATTAAAAATTAACAAGACTGAGATGTGAAAAAAGAATAGAATTGCAAGAAATTCTTCGGAAAACTAATTAAATTTATCCAGAAAAAGAAAGTTTTTTTTTTGTCATTCCATTTCCTTTCTTTTTTCCTTTATTTTTTAATGAATGTTGAAAACTGATGATCTGCTATTTTATTGGACATCCTATTTTATATTCATTTTAATTATCTTTTGATGCGATAAGAATATTAACTGTTATTAGACTAAAATAGTGCTATAAGTAGCTATTCCAAAAAAGGAAAATGATTAAAATTTAGAATCGAAATTCTTATTGAAATAGACAAATTATTGGTAACATATTCAAAGCGAAAAGTAGTGGATGAGAGAAAAATTTGCTCGTATTTTCTAATAGGGTGTAATATGTTTTTTCAAATTTTATTTTTTTTTTAAATTTTGAGAGCAAAATCAAACGAAACTAGACAGCACTTATTCAGCTAATTAATAAATTGCAGCAACTGATAGACTTTAATTTAAAGTGCAAGTTATCTGAATTTAATTAAAATTATTTCGACCAGACATCAGTAACTGACAATTGCCGAAAAATTTCTCTTTTTCTATGCATAAATCTTACAAAATCTAAAACGAGTTAACAAAGTGCAATTATGCGTTTTCTATGGACCTTAAAAAAAAAATTAATTATTAAATTAAATCCTTTAAACTAAACGAAATCAAGAATTTGAAATTTACAACTAATAATATTGACTGAAAGAACGATATAATTAAATTGTAGTATTTGCCAATTTTGTTGCGAATGACGATTTAATGATTTTATACGAATTCTTTTGGTACAATTTTAATGGAAAATGAAAAATAAAAAATAGTTAAACATATAATACATCGACGCTCGTTAGAACAAATAATGAATGTTATCAAATACCATATCTTTTTTTTTAATTAAGATTGATAATCGAAATAAGCTGTTGGAATAGTTCGTTTACATTTGAGTTACCGTTTCATTTACAATTAGAGCAATTTCTTGTCATAGCTAAATTTCCACAAAATTTAAATGAGAATAGATCACTGCAACATTGTCATGATTTACAAATGTTCATAAAAAATTGCGAGAAACAAAAAAAAAAAAAAAAAATTCAAAAAATTATAAAGTTGGAAAACTAAAAATTTATCAGATGAACGCAAATAGCAAAGTTTGATAACATATTACAATGAAGATATTGTTAGTGAATGTAAACATGATTCGGTACTGAAAATAATGATAAAAGATGAGAAACATTGATAGGACTGTGAAATAAAAATACAACAAAGTAATATGAAACCTTAAAATAAGGACGAGATCCGTTTAATTATTTATGAAGCTCTTATTTACTGAGGTTTATAGTTCAGCTCTTATAAATTTTCTCTTTTGAAATGAACATTTTCAGTGACTGTTGATTTTTTGGAGCTTTAGTAATAACTCCATAAAATTTAAAATTAAAACTGAGCAAAAATTTGTGTTTGGGAATAAATCCTGCATGATTCCCTTTAAACATAAATGTTCAAATCAATCAATTGATATATTTAGATAAAATTTTCAAAAAAAAAAAAAAAGCAATTATTTTAACACTTTCCAGATTCAACAGCTCTTAATTTGTTATCAGTTCGGTGCCGTTAATTTTATTATATAATAGTAAATGTTAACAATTAATTGATTTGATTTGTAAAATTTTAGCTAACCCAGTGATGTTAATACATAATTAATTTAATTAACATGATGAAAGTATTGAAAGTCAAAATGATAGTTGAAAAGATAATTTGCTGCGAAAGTTTAAAAATGACAAAGTGCTAGCGACCAAAAGAATATCTTCTAACAATATTCTTAAAATGATAGTTTAATATAAAAAAAAAAAAGATACAAAATAGTTTAAAAAATTCAAATTGGAATGGTTTAAAGAAAAAAAACTAAGAATATGATTGAATTATAGTTCAAGGAACTGAGAATATGATTAAATTATAGTTTAAAGAACTAATAATATGATTAGATTATAGTTAAAGTTTATAGGAGAGGAAATTATCGACTAAAACGAAATATCCCACATTTTTTTAAATATGTTTCTTTTATTATATTATTTCTATTTCTAGTGGAGAGAAGCTTTTTAAACGATTCCGATGAAATTAAATTAAAATATCAATAAGTAATTCTGCAATTTTGGTTCTTATTTGTTATTAAAATTTCAGTATCGTTAGTTAACAGTTTATTTTAGTCTGCACTACACGATATTTTATATGATACTAGAAAAACAAAGAATAATTTTGATAATAAATCATCCCAATATGTTTGCTTCTTATTGATTGCATTATTATGTCTAATTAATAGCAATCAACTTTTGTTTTATCGCGTTTTAATTTCAATTTTTCTTATTGATTGTTGTTATTATCTAATTAATCATTTAATTAACTTGTTTTTTGTTCATTTCTACTGCAAAGTATACATGCAGTTAGTATGGAATCGATGGATTGAATTGTCAAAGTTACAAAATAGTATAATAATTTTAAAATCAGCTTTCATATCAGAATTATTTTAAGTTTAAAAATGGATTAAAACTTTTGATTTGAAAAATAGAAATAAAGCAGAAAAGAAAGTTTTTTTGGCGCTACTGGCAATAAAATAATTGCAATAATTTTACCAATCATTTCTCGATTTCCTCAATCCATTTTTCATTTTTTTTTTTAATTTAGTAATTTCACAGCAACAACTCTAACAATTTTTTCTTTTTGCTTTGATAAGAACAATCGAAAGAAAATGAAAATTTAGTAAGGAAGTTCAGTGACATTAGTAAAAAATTCTAATTTTTAATTTCCTTTTTTCTAAATATTTTGTTATTATTTGTTCTTTTTTTTTTTTCTTTAATCATTTAGATATTTTATTTTCTCGCATACACCAATTTTTTCCTTTTTGCAATTCATCAGGATTCTTGCTTTTCTCTTAATTTAACTTGTATGTACGAAATTAAACCATCATTAAAAAATTTTCTTAATAAATTCTTTGATAATTTAGAAGCAAAAAAATCACAAATTAAGAGGAAAAGACTTCCTGAACTTAAAATGTATCTTTTCTATCGGTTTATTAATGTGTTTTCCTTTTTTTTTTTCTTTTTTGCGAAAACAAACAACTTCACAAAATAATTCATTAGCTGTTTATTAGTTTGGCGACTATTTTTTGATGAATAAAGTCAAAACCGATGAGATATATAATTTAAATATTGCCACTACAATTTTGAATTTAATTAATAAATGAATTTTGAATGGGCGATATTAAAAAGTAGGAAATAAATTGGTATTTAATTACGTTCTGAAATTCTTCAGAAAATGTCGAAGATTTGTACATCTATTGAATGATGATAGAATTACGATAATTAATTAATTTTGGTCGGTTGTTCTAACTTATTGTAAATGTACTGGTTAGTTAAAAAAAAAAGAATGAAAATTGGAACTGGACTGGGTAAATTTGTAAATGGATTAAAATAAATGGAGAAAAAATTAATTAGTGAACTAAATAATTATACTGATTAAAGTTTAATCTCTTTTTTTTCAAAACAACTTATAATTAGGTTAAAAACAAATTTACTATTGATGAGAAAGAGGAGGGAGAGAGAAAGAGAAGGGAAAGGGAAAGCGGAATTTTAAAAGACTGAAATATCAGTGCTAGATATTAACTTGAAAATAAACCATTTTTCCTGAGAAAATGAAAAAACAAATAGATGGAATGAATGGATATGAGATGAATGTTTTTTTCATGCTTAAGCTTTCGATCATTTTCGTATTCCTATTTCAAATCAATTTTTCAATTCCCAAAGTGTTTGTAATAAATGAATAAATAAATTTTATATGAAAAGCCGAAATAAAAATAGGATTGAAAAATTGGCAATTTTTCAACTTTTCATTTCTATTTTTACTATCTTCGTTTTCTATCTAATAATTTTAATTAATAAGAGGCGAAGAAATTTATTAAACTTTTTGTTTCTGCAATTCAAAACAAGAAAATGCAAAAATTTCATATATAACACGGAAAATAATTTGAAAAATATTTTTCCCTTAACAATTTAATTTAAAAAAAAAAAAAAAAAAAAAAAAAAAAGACGATTAGAAAAAGGGGTAGTTAAACATCCCATTGGCAGATAATCACGCTAAAGTGAATGTAGAAATGATTTGAAAGAATTAAGGAAAATAGATAAATATTAATTAATTAATTTGCCAAGTTCACTCCATGTCATTGATACTTCATAATTAACATTACTTTATTGTAAATGAACCGCTTTCGTCACATGATTTGCAATTAAAAAAGTTTTTAGAACAGGTATAGTTCTTATTGCTCACTCAATTTCAAAATTATTTTTCCAAATAAAAATTATTTTTAGATAAGGAATTAATAAAAGTACTTCGAATAGTGTAAATTTTTTTGTTTGTCTTTTTTGCTTTCCATTTTTAAAGTATTCAAGTATTTAAATATTGAGTAGTTTTCGAATATTGAACAAGTGTGAAATTAATAATATTCAAATATTAAGTAGTTTTTCGCATACTAAAGTAAAATTACTATATCTCAATTTCTTTAATGAAAATGAAATCGTTGAATTTGGGAATAAGAAAAAATAAAAAAATTTATAACCTTGTTAGAATATCAAACTTTAGGATATAAGTGTGCTATTTTATTTAACACATGAAAATCCACAAATAATTTATTCCATAGCGTGATGATTAAATTGTTATATAAGTAAAAATAATCGGAAACGCGATTTAAAAAAAAAAAAAATGAAAAAAAAAAAGAAAAACTGAAATATTTATAATTGTATTACGAAAAAAAAAACGACGCAAGTAAAATTATTATAAAATATCAATCAATAATGTGAAAAAAAAAAGATTAATAGGGTGAGATGAATTTTTGCTTCAAGTAAATTAACTAATATACAAATGAATGTTTAGACGTAATTATGAAGTGTAAATGAGTTTTATGAAGCGATGAAAATTGGTGCCGTAAAAACCTATTATTGAAGTAACAAATTCGAAAGTACAAATTAAATTAATAGAAGTAAACAAAAATGAAAAAAAGCAAAATAAAACAAGAAGGAGAGAGAGAAAGAAAAAAGTTTAAAAAAAACTATATATATAATATTATATAAATCTATGCAACGCTGTTGTTTGCCCACTTTTCCTAATCAATGGATTTGAAATAAAAAAAAAAAAGAAAAAAAAAACAAAAACAAAGAATAATAAAAAAATAAAAAAACGAAAAATAGAAAAGCGAAAAATGAAAAGTGGAGTATGACAAAGTAGGATTAACTATTTGTCTTACCATTATCATTGTTATTATCATTATTATCACCATCATATTATTGATATCAAGAACAAAACACTGTCATTCTCACTGCTAGGCAGAAAGTAAACAACCATTGGAAAAATAATAAAATGGAAACAAAATTTTAAAATGAATCATTCCATTCTTGATAGCCTTCTCCTAACAAATGTCATATATTACGACACAATTTGTCACTGTCATTGTCATCTCTACATTTCTTTTTTTATCACTTTTATATCACTATTTTCCTGTTCAATACATTAATCAATCAATCATATGAAAAACTTTTTTTTTTGATATTAAATAAAAAAAAAAAAAAACAGTTCAGTTCTTAACAATTCAATGACAGCAATTAGTTGTTTTATCGGTTTATAATCCATTACTGATGTTGTAACAACAAATAGGCGATTTTAATGATCTAGACATAAAGATAATAATAATTAACAACGATTGCACTAGTCACAACAATAATAATAATTAATAATTGGCGATAATAATAATAATATTTGAAATAATTTGTTTTTAATTATGAAAGGAATATGAATAGTGATTAATTCCAATCTAATATATATTGAGAATGTAAGACGAAAAAAGATCGACTTGAAATAAGCAAATTTCACCGTTGTCGAGATTGCTTAACTGAAATTCAAGGAAGAGAGGATCGTCTTGTCTTCATCAAGTAATATGTAAATGGCAGTTGTAAGTTAAGAAGCAAAATTATTTTTGATAATGGCACGGATTTAGAAGACTTTTCACAAATACTGCAACGGTTGAATGATGAGATTTCCATTACAATTACTTAAAATTAAAAAAAAAATAATTAGTCTTACACCATCACCTAACAATAGTTCATTATTTAAGTTTGAACCAAGAATATTATTTGTAGAAATTATTGAAATTACTACAGTGTTATGGTAGTAATAATAGCAAGTTACCTGTATTAATTAATGCATCTAGCTTTTAATAAACATTATAATATTTATATATCTTTTTTTTTACCAAACATTTTATTAAACCACGTATTTTTCTGTTTAATAAAATTTAGCAACATTTTTCTGTGCATTTTTTGGATGTGATTTTTAGAATGTTTTTTTTTTTTTTTTTTTTTTTTAATATTTTTCGTATTTTTGAATCATTTAAAGGAAGCGAATCAGATATCTTACGAAATTACAATCCTTCACATATTGGCTTAAAAGAAATTTAAAATTTAATGCAATAAACAATTTGCAATGATGCGACTTAATTTAATTTTCATAAAAATACATTTAGAAGAAAATAAAAGAGGAAACAATGAAATGATAAAAATTTTTTTATCTGTCATTAAAAAAAAAATGGAACTTAATAAAGATTTTTGAGATTTATTTATTCATTCATTTTAATTAATTGGTTCTTTTCTTCCATTTCCATCTTTATCTCTCCTTTTTTTAGTTTTTGTTTTTAAATGATATAAAAAATTAAGCATGAAACCTGCTTAATTAGAAATATTTCTAATGAGCGGTCATAAAAATTAATTTTTTAGAAATTTCCTTCTTTTTGCATTGTTTTTGTTATCAAATTCTGTATGTAATTACTTCTACTGACTACTGTTTTTTATCATTTGTTTTACGCCTTATCAACTTGAGTCGCTGTTGTTCTATTATTTGCCTTATGCTTTATCAGCATGTTTGGCTATCAGTAAAATGGCTTGCTTATTTCTATCCTTCACTTGAATCGTTTGGTGATAGCATCGGTATTTGAAGTTCTTTAAGGTATAAAACATATATTCTCCAGTGATCAGATCAATATTGTAATAATTTGGAACTGATCGTATCTGACCATTGTAGGAGGGTGGTTAACCTAAGTTTATTAATGATACAATTAATTTCGTCGGTGAGCTAAAGGTATGACTCCATATTACTTTTCAGGATTATTGACTCATCAAAAAAAATTTTTTGAATTGTTTCATTGCTATAATTCATTGTTCCTGCGATTTAATGAATAGATTTCAAATATAAATTCCACTTTTTTTTCGTTTGCTGATGGATTTATTTATCACAAGTAGTGTGATGCTGTCAGTTAATCAAGAAGAAAAGCTGTAAAAGAAAAAATTGCGTCTAACCTTCACTTTCGATTACGCTACTACAAATTGAACATTTCAGGATGAATTCTAAATTTTCCTTCATCCAATCTAAAAGTCGTAAATTGACTTCCTCTTTAAGTAATATTACTTTTAAACAAATGGTAAACTTCTTTTCATGTTGCAAACTTCAAAATAGAATCAGCTATTTAATTTATCCTGACAGACTAATTTAGCCTAGTAGCTTTATAGAAACCAACATTTGGTGTTACTGTTTGCAGCCGGAACTGCTATCATTTACAATTTGCAATATATTTTCATTTTTTTTTTTCAATAAATTTCCTTCCTAAAAAGTAATTGAAATTTTGTTGAG
>RCAB01000174.1:0-118360 GCA_003640385.1 Setaria digitata
TATTATTATTATTATTATTATTATTATTATTATTATTATTATTATTATTTAACAAGTTGAAGTGTTCCAAAAAGCTTTTTTATTAAAAAGTTATTACCTTGTTTGGCCTATGCCGCATTCGATGCACACCACATCGAATATCGAAGGTTGAACCAAACTGCAATTAACAAATATTTATACATCTATTCTACTATTGAACATTATTCTTTTCACAGGGAAAGTTTTTTCCCAGTATATTAAGCTAGTTTGAATGAATAGTTTGTTTCCCCATAAATTTGCTACTCTTCGATGGATGGATATCTCATAAATGAAGCAATGTGACTGCTTCTGCTCAAAACTAAATATTAAGAATATTAAGAAGTTGGTTAAGCCACTATATGCAGTAAACTAAAATCTGCAGTTTATTTAGCTTAACCAGAAAAAAGCTTGCTTTTTCAAAAACTGTTCGATCATCACTTTTCGTGATCCAAATAAAATTGATTATAGTTGATAAAACAAAGAGTGCTATAACGAAGCATACAGATACAGCTAATGGTCCCAAATAATCGATGAATTCGAATTCTTGTTTCGGCATTTGCTGCTTTGTAAATAATGAATGAATAAGTGGTTTTATACAAGTAATCTAACAGATTCTAGAAACCAAATCTGCCCATTTCCAGCATGTGATTAAAAAAACCAGAGTACAATGTTCGGTATCATCTATGAATACCAGAGTACACACAGAGTTATATATACGTGCACGTAAACGTACACATACACGTACACACACACACTGAAGGACTAATGATGATGATGAAGGAAAGTCAGTCGTAAAACGAAAAGCGATAAAAATAGATAGGAAGTGGAGCACCTTCGATCGTTGACCTTTGGTTTTTTTAAATTGAAACAGAAGTTGAAAATGTCCCTGGGGAAGCGGCCAGATTGAATAAATGAATTATAGGACTTCCCCAGGGATCTGCGAAAGATATAAGAATTTTATAATAATTTCAAGAGAATTAAGATATTTCTTCAAACCTTTCCCTTCCATTTTTTTTCTCAACAGTTCCACAATTTATATTCATATTGAATCGAAATCTATTTTCGCCATCCGTTAATAAACTACGGTTTGCGTATTGCAGATTCATCGACAGGAAACAGACTGCAGTGGGGTTATTTTTCACTTTTTTAAAACACGACCAATAATTCAGGCAAATTTAAGGTAGGAACAATAATGAGATCGTTTTTTTTTTTTTTTTCTTTGAAACATTATAATCAGATTCATGTGTTGCTTGGTGTCGATATTCATGTAACTAAGAATTATGCTTTTGAACTTCCTGAGAGATAACTACTGAACTCATTTTTGTAATTATGACGGATAATTGTTAGAATCATTTTTCTGAAATCCCTGATGGATAAAATCAGAATCATCCTTGAAGCTACGTAGGATCAGTGGAATATATGCATAATAATTTAAACACATGCTTAATTTCCGAATAAGGGTTAAAATTACTAGCAATAAATACAGGTGGTTATAACTGTTTGCTCAGATTTATTTAAAATAATAGTGCTGAAATAGGTTGAAGCTATTGCAGTTTTTTAATCGAGAACATATTTCTATTCAGTATTTTGTGCCGGTAGTTTTAGTATGTAAAGGAATACAAGGGATAGTCAAGAGTTAAAAAGCTGCACTAGAAAAAATATACTGGAAATAAGCGAAGAGCAGTGGGGAAAATTCATGCAAATAACTGTCAGTTTACTTACAATTTTAAAATTTAAAACAAAAACGAGAAATCCTCGAGTGGAAAAAAGACCTTTTTAGCGTTCATAACAACCATAGAACAAGTTAAAACCGAATAGTGCTAGATCGAAATTTTTCATCCTAAATCTTCTTAAAAGGCTAAACAAAAAGAATTGGAACTAAGCGTTGACAAATAAATGAAGTAGGAAACGGAGGTGAATAAACAACAATAGCAGAAAAATGAATTCAACAACTGACAAAGCAGTAGCACCCCAATTTGGTCTCCCATACTGATGAAATTACAAACCTGTTCTATGATCTTGTCGATCAACGCCCATATAAATCGATTCCCTCAAACTCTATAATAATTGTGCCTGCAACTCACTTATAAAAGCCCCCATTTTGTCACTTATGCACCCTTTTGCTGCCACTACCAGTTTTATTTATTTTTAATTCAAGAATGTTTATGTTTCAATCTCCATAAACTTGAGAAAAGTGTTGCCAAAGTTGCAATTATTAATTTCTCTTGATGAAAACAGATATACGTTTAGAATATCTTACTAACATGTTAATCCTATGAAGCTATGATACACATTTAAAAATAAGAGGAAATCAACAAATATGACACTATACAAATTAAATATGCGAAGAATATCATGTCGAAAAGAAATCTCTAAATTAAGCACAACTGAAATTAATAATAAAAAAAAAACTCAGCAACTGAAGGATATTTTATATCGAATTCTCTGAAGCATCAATGAAGTGAAAAATTGGCAAAGAATTTATGAAGCGACTAAAATATCACATATCATTCAGTAAACTCTTTCTAATATTAAATTCCCATTAAATTTCTATTAAATTCCCCCTTCCCTTATATTTGTAAATTAAGATCATTTCACGATGCTTCAATGCTACAAGTCATCAATATGTGACCAGAAAAGATTTTCAGTCTGACCACGTATTATAAACGACCTTTTATCATTTGTATGTCCGGGAAATTTTTTGGGCTATTCTGTCTTCGGAACTACCCATTTATATTATTTTTAACCTTTTGCAGGTGATTAATAAACTTATTTCAAAATCATCCATTAACTAGTAAGCATTAGAAATGCTTTCTCTATGAAAGCTACAATTTCTTACAGCTACTAAAAAATTAATCCCTTTTTTGGCACATGTCTAATTCTTTTGTAAGGCTACCTACACAAAAACTGCATACGTCATTAAAATCACGTTCAAGGAAACGGCTTTTGACAAATTTCAGCCAATAATTTTATTTGATCTAAACAGCAGAACAATAAGAAGTAAATGAAAATGAAAGTAAACTAAATAAAAACACGCATAAAATGACGAAAAGAGAGACAAGACCATGCACACTAATTATGATATGAATCAAGGTTCCTATCATTTTCCCATTAACTGGTACATCTTGGCGTCTCGTCGTCAAATCCCAGTGTCTTAATATTTTCCCACGCCAATTTGTCCTTAGTCTCCAAATTGTCCGTAGGCGTTTCGGGAACATTCAGATAATTCAACGCTGGCAATAAACTGATTCCTCTCAAACTGAAAAAAGAAAAAACTACATACTTTAATTGAAACTTAATCGAATTCGGCAAAATAAATGATAGTTACACATTCCGAATATTTTTCAAATCTGATAAATTAGAAATTGTTCAATTCCACCATTAAATCAAGATTATGTTAATATTACCACTTGCTTCATGGTGAGTATGATATTATATTTATCATGGCCAAATTGTGACTTGTATGATGAAACTAACCTAGTAATAGGATTTTTATGAAGTCGCAGATGCGTTAAACGCCGAAAAGATTTAAAACTGCGCAAAGTTGTAAGTCTATTCCCAGTGAGATCCAGTCGCGTGATGAATGACGACAAATATTTCAAATGTTCAATGCTAAATAGATAAAACTATGGAAGAATTGACAACTTGCGCCAATAATTCAAAAATTTGGGAACAACGAAAAGAAATAAATGAAGGAAGCGGAGAGAAATATGAGCGAGAAAACCTTTAAATGAAACCTCAAAATTTCTTCCCTCAACAAGCTTCTCATCATCACTACAAAATTTCTACAAAACTAATTTAGCTTCGCAAAACCTGTATCTCACATGATTAAAGAGTAATTTTATTACGAAAACTACTCAGTTCTTGGAAAGTGGAAATAAGTTCCTTAATAAGTATGACTCAAAATGTTTAGCCAACCAAAATTTAATCTGAAGCCTGTCTATTCAAGTATAAAAACATTTGATTTAAATGATTTTGGAAAAAAAAAAACCTCTTCAAGCCCAAATTATCTAACTTCAATTCTCCAACAACATGGCCATTGAGCTGTCTGAATAAAATATCTATTCGCCGCACATCACCTAACTTTTGACGTAATCTTTCGTTAATTCGCAGATTCATAGCCATTTCTTCATACATTTCGCATCTTTGTGGATCAATATCTTTCGCCAGTTTCTCCAAATTCATCAAAATTGTTGGAAGCATTTCAATCGGCTCTAATTCCAGAATTGCAAGTATATATGTAAACAGTGGCCACTATAAAATATTTGCTACTTTAGTGTATTAACTTTACTGGTACTTTGGCAAAAAGAACAATAATCTAACACAGTGATAAAATGGCTAGGATAAAAAGTCAAAATCCAATAATTTAATAGTGAAACGTTCCACTCAAGAACGGATGGTTTGAACAAATTCTGTTCTCTCAAAAAAAAAAAAAAAAAAAAAAAAAAAAAAACAGCGACGAATAGAGTATCTAGGTGCTTTATCTATTGTTTGCGACAAATATATCCTGAATATATAATACTATCTTAAATAGAGAATGGTAATTTGAAGGGCCTTAATTTCAAACAGAAAAATAAATCTTTTTCAAGAGAAAAAAATAATGAAATAAATCTACCTTAGCTGTAGTATAAAAAAAAGAACCTGGAAGTTTCAGAAAAGAAGTATAACCTTCAAAATCTCATTCTTCTGTTCAATTTCAAGTTCTTTCAACAGTTCTTGACAGTTATCTATTAATTTTTCGATGAACCGTCGCCGTGCTTCGTTAACTGGCTTGTATTTGATATGGTATATTTGGTATATTTCATCGAGATTAACATATCCTTTTTCTACATTGATGACTTCATATGGCTCCTTAAGCGAAGAGCGTACCCGACATTCGGTTAATTCACCAACGATTTCAAATCGATAAGAACAGTTAGTGCAAAACGGCCTACGCTTTGCCATTTCAGCATCCTGAATTTGTAAAACTGAAATCAGAGAGAAAAGAACTGAAGTTATTTATTCCGCTGGATTCAAAAACACTACACTGAAACTAAAGCTTAGAACGTTTAGAGAGAACGCACCGCAGTGGGTATCCACTGATCACCGGTTTTCATTCTCAAAATCACATAATCACATATCCTTGACACTTTCAAAGCACGGTCGAAGGTAACTGATAAATAAGAAACAGCAGTTCCGCTGCATTTTCGAGAAGCAAAACCAAAATCGAACATCAGTCCCAGTAGATGAACATTATTCATATCACCTAAAAAATACATATTTATCTCTCAAATGCAGCTTTCCTTTGCTATTTTTCTTAGTTGATATGAATCCCCTCGATTTCGTTGCAACTGAGACTGAATTTCAGTTTCAGCACAGGAATGAAATCGTGAAAAAAATTCAAAAATTTCGCTTTTTTCCCATCTTTTTACTGTTGCTCATAAACATGATTAGCATTTTAAAAGCAGCAACAACTCTAAGAAGCTATAACATAGCCACTTGAAAATGCAAACATTTCATTTTTTTTCGGTCGGATAGCAAAAGCCATTCAGCGAATATCCAAGCACTCTGATCCTCGGGATCCGTAAAAAAGGCATTTTCCAATTTCTTAAAAATGATAAAAGCACATTAGGTAAGCACCTCATATACACGACAATCAGCATTGTATGGAAGTTAAAAAAAAAAATGTAGGACTGGAATTAAAGGAAGTGAATTTAAGGAAATCTCTAAATGATTGCTGAAAAAAATGAAGGGGGAAAAAGAAGCAGATTAAACGTGTCTACATATTGTTAAATATTTTTGTCTGCGGGGATTAAAGATCATAAAATATTCCGATAGATTTTTAACTGTTCATTTCAGTCTAATCTACCGATAAAAGCCATTATCTGGTGAACTTGCAACGCGAATTAATGAGTTCAGGGTGAGGATACTAATAAGAATAATAAGTATCCAAAAAAAAATAAACAAATAAACATAAATATCTATACTCGGTATTCATTATAAAGTGCACCGCGATTCACGGTTAATTGTTTTTCTGGATCAGGAAATAAATAAGGCAGAAGAGATGAACGATAATGCCACGAGGAATAGTTACTGAAGTTTGCGTTGATCAATCTATCCGAAAAACTGGAAATGCAGAAACTAATAGTATAACTTGTAACATTATCAGAGGATTGTATTTGCAACTCTAACAGCTAAACTACTGTTAGTCAAAAAACTGAACCATCGAATATACCGCAATGTTAAGGCTAGGCATATCGAACGACTTAGCTAACACTTAAAGATACTGATAACGAACTTCTCCCATTAAAAAAAAAAAAAAAAAAAAAAAAAAAAAAAAAAAAAAAAAAAAAANAATCCTAGCGGCACGACGGTTCTAACCGATAATAAGTTTTAAAATGATCAGCAGGAAAAAATACGTGCTGCATCACTATTATATTTTAAAAAAAATAAAATATTATATTCAAAAATTTTGATAATTTTATCCAAGAACTAAAATATTATATCGCAATCATACTTAAGCTCTTCTTTCGCTACATAAATGCCAAGCTTGGCTATTTCTCGTCGGTAATCCCAGCAATGAAAATTTCTGCCATCCAACTTCAGGAATTTCTCACAAGTTGCTAATTCCTCGGCTATGTCCGGTTCAATTAACTGTTTAAAACACCAGAAGCGATGAAACCAAGCGCAATATGATTTGCAATTTGTCTTAACACAGAAAATATACAAACTAATTTCACTGAATAATATTAAAGGATTCAGCAACACTTTGTTTCCGTACCTAAAACAAATCCTTAACCGTAACAATTCATCTTAATTATACACATGTAACGGGGTTCCCTCACCTCCGTGTGTTATAGTTTCTGAAAAATAAAAAAACAAAATCATGTGAATAATCGCTTAACTAAATCTGAAACTAAAAGACACAATTCTCTACGAAAATCCGTATACGAAATTCCTTCCATGACATTTCACAGCAGTTATAAGAAAAAATTTCTCTTAATAACATTTCTGGATCATGAAGAATATCAAATAAACAAAATACTTTTAAGCAAACTTCTGTTAACAATATTTCTGAGCGTAATATATTATCTCTCATTTTCGTACTTTTATCGTCAATTTCTTCCAATAATTTCTAAAAAAATAACTTCATGAACTTTAAAATCTAATTTTCTTTTGATGTTATTTATCTTACACCACTTCTTCGCCAGCAAACAAAAGTACGTCTATCTTCATATCGGCAAATCAGTGATGACGACTAAAAAATGATACAGTTTGAAGTTTTCAAAAAAGTTTTCCTACATATCCTAACAGATATCTGACTCGCAATTACTTTAGGCACACCACCCACGAACAAAAAACAATGTTAAAATCACTTCCCATAAAAAAAAAATTTCCATTCGCTGATCCTTCAGACCAAACTAGAACGAATCATCTACAATAATTAAATAAAATTCATTCCTTCAATATCTACGGGAAAACAACTTTGCTTACTCTTACTTAACTCTACCTAATTTACAACTCTAACTTCTGGTGAGAATAAGACTGATTCAATATTTTGCCATCTAAAACCTTCGACAACAAATCGATCACTTTGCGACGAATGTTCCAAAATGAGTAAATATCCGGATTTTTCTCCAGTAAAGAAGCAGTTAAGCATAACATTTCCTCATCCAATTCGCCTGAAAACTTTTCGAACTAGTTTTAAAATAAACTAGATTTTGGATAAAGAATAGCATGACTGGAATAATGATTAGCAATTGAAGGAAATATAGATTAAGGGTGGAACAAATTGAACAGAAATTTAGAATTCATTAATTTCCAAAAAAAAAAAACAAAAAATATTGTAGCTTCGACCCAAAGCATTACATTGTACAAAGTAATTTATTCTAGGAGATACAATTCCATTTTCTCGTTATTAGTACTGAAATTTCTATTTGCAACAATTATAAAAATGAAAATAATTGCTGCCAAAAAGGAACTAGAAATGCTCATGATACCAACAAAAAAAAAGGATTTTTATGAAATGTACTCAATCCTACAATATCCAAACTGTGGTGAAGAAATGGGTTAAGCATTTGTTGATTAAATTGATTAATTAATTGTAAATATTAAATTGCGCGCTCGTTCCACTAAAAAAGGCTGTTCAGTGATTAACTCCATGAAACTTTACTAAAACATTAACTGACCTAAATAGATTAGGCATTAAACTTCTTTAAACTTCTACGAGAAATCATTGACGTTAGTCGGCAAAGAATACCACATAATAATCAGATGAACACAAAAAATAATTACCTTTCATTCGTTTTTCAAAAATCTGATCTCTTAATTTGCAGTAAATTTTCAGCTTTTCGTTCCTTTCTCTTTCTTTTCTAATTTTTTGCTCCTCCGTCGTTGGTACCTTTTTCACGAAATGCATTTTTCCTTCGATCTAAAAATAATTGGAACTTAAACGTACATATTGATGCATAACGCACAATGAACGAATACATTGTAAAGGATAAACATAATAAACTCATAATAAACTAATTAGGCCCACCAAATTAACAATTAATACGCTAGATTAAACACTTCGCCAAAAAGTTATCAATACACTGGCCGTGAAAATTTTTTCCCGGAATTATTTCTGAAAGTTTAGCCACAAGCTAATATTTTCGAACTCTTCAAGCAATTCGCTTTAATTGTGATAGAATCCTACTTGTTCGTGAAATGTTCTCAACTAAACTCCATAACTTATCATTAAATTCAACAAATTTCTCGATTTCTTCACAGACACTACTTCATGATTACAGATGGTAACTCATCCCTCTATTTTCACTGTTGTCTTCCTAATTATTGCTGCAATATTATTTCATCTCTTTTCTTCTCAACATTTACTACTGTTTTCTTCCACAATTCCCAGAAAGTCGCATTGTTTACTCAAGTAATACAACGTAACAAACGCACCTTTCCATTCCTTCACCTGTATTAAAATTAACATTATCGATCCCAAATAATTTTCATAAAGTACCCAGTTCCGTCGTGTGGGTCATACTTCAGTTGCTATTTCGCCCCACTTTGAAATCTTTTGTCCTGAGAAGGATACTTTTACTTGTAGTCATGGAATGCTGGGTAGGAGTATTTATTCCGAAAAAATATTTTCACATGATGAAATCTTGCATCCTACACTGTACCAAATCCACTTTTATTGTCGTAATTAGAAATGCAATGTTTTGTTTTTAATAAAGGAAAATAAGAAGTATTAGTAAGATCTTATATCAAAATACCCTCTCTATTAAGTGATGTCACAGATTTAAGGAATAATCGAATTGAAACAGTTTGAAATATGCAATACCTAGATTTGAATGTTTTCAGAAGAAATGACAGATGAAATAACCACTTGAATTTTAAAAGAAATGAAATAACCCACTTAATTTTATCTCTGTAGATGAAGGCAGGAATACATATGCTAAATCATTTAATTATTCAAAAGGTTTCAGTGACGATTAATCAAAGATTGTTTGCAAAAGTTCATGCTCGACTTTATCCAAAAGAACACCGTCTCTAGTTTTTCAGACTTCTTCCTAAAATCACCTGCAGTAAATAAAGCTGAAGCTGTCAAAAAGTATTATTAATAACAGGACAAAGAAGACAGAATAATTAACAATGAAAAAGATTATTTAATAATTGAGATTAACTGAAAGAAGCATATAACAAGTTAATTTAAAAAAAAAAAAAAAATGAAGAAAAGCATAAGCGCAACTGTACAGAAATAAGAAGAAAAAAAATAATTAAAATCGAGTACTGATAATGAGAGAAGTGAATATTAGCTGACAATGTAAACGAAGATAAATGCATTAAGCAAAGCGCAAATGAAAATAAGAATTGTTCTGGAGGAATCAATACTAGCGAAAAGTATTCGAAATGCATAGTTTTCGAAAAATTAATATAAAGCATGCCAAGCAAGTAGTGTTACAAGAATGAATGCAGCAAATAAAAAAAGAAAATGCGGACTGAAAATATTGTAAGAAAAAAGTTCAAAACAAGGAATTCTCAAAAAGCAAGGACAAATACGCTGGTGAATTTTGATAATGAAAAGCATAATAACTATGAAGAGAATGCACAAGCAAAAATTAAATGCTAAGTTTTGCTGACAGGAAATATATTTTTGAATAAAGTTATGGAAAAACAAGCACGAAGTGTCAGAAGACAAAAAGTAAGAAGTGAAAATTTTGAGTAGTAAACAAAGTAAAAAGAAATAATATATCTGAAAAAAATTAGAGAACTCATAATGAAAGAAGTTATCAAAGGAAGTCAAAATAAATTAAAGTCAAAAAATAAATTTTTGTATAAGTATTAAAGGTGTATTAAAAATGGCTCTGAACAAGTTTGCAATGATATGAATCAAATAATGAAAAGCTGCCAAAAACAATCCGTAATAAAATACACAAATGCTTTTTTTCATAGTTATATATTTTAATAAATGAAATGACCTGTTTCTATGCATATCACGGCATTCCTTCGTACAAAGAAATGTTTTTCAGTTAACAGTCAACAAATTTATGATGAATAAATCGTAATAAAGGGTTTTTGTATTTTTTTTTTATTGCTACCAGTTTTTTATTAGCAAGATAGTACTGAGAAGTTAATGATGTTCTGGTAATGAATTTATAGTTTTACCCTTTACAAATTTACTTCAACATCTGCTGTAACAGTTTTGCATTTTGTTTCAATACTCATGTACATTTTTGCACCAAAAAAGTGCCACTTAGCAAAGAAACCAACCAAAACTGCTAATGATATCAGACCTAAAGAAGCAGTTGGGTCAAAAATCTGCTGTATTTTCAAAGATGAATACGAAAATATGAATGAATACATATATAGAAGACATCCTGTGCGATACAGCTCATCCGCTATGTATTGATTTCGCTCTCAATTAACATATGATATGAAAAGTGACATGTAATTGTCCAATATCATAATCTTTTAATTATCGCAGTGTACATGGAGTGTGGTGCGCCATGAACTTGCATTGAATAGTGCAGCCTTTTACGATTGTACGCTCTGTTTTAGATTTTTTATTGTTTGCAATGAATAAAATATTTTTTAGGAGTTTTGCCAAAAATGCCAATTCGCTAACACACATATATTCCACTTAAGAAGTCGCAGCCATAATGAAGATCCATTTTAATCAAGAGTAAGTGAATATTAATTAAAGGTTTTAATTTTCATTTCATTTTAATCTTTCTGGGTCAATCCTTGCATGTTTATCATGGCAGTAAAGAATTGTTTTCTATCCATATAGTTGTTATTTCAGAGCCATCTCTCTGAAAGCTTCGTTACTTTTCAAATTGTTTCCCAGTCAACGCCTCACTGTAAATATTGTGATAACTTGGAAGTTTTCTTTTTTTTTATTTATTATTATTATAATAGCCATTTTCATGGTGTTATCGTCCTTTTACTTTGTGGCTTTTTGAAAAAAAATTATTATAATATTATTATTATTAATTATTATTATTATTAATTATTATTGTTATTAATTATTATTACTTATTATTATTATTAATTATTATTATTAATTATTATTATTTATTATTATTATTATTTATTATTATTCATTATTATTAATTATTATTAATTATTATTAATTATTATTAATTATTATTATCTATTATTATTATTAATTATTACTATTATTAATTATTATTGTTATTAATTATTATTATTAACTATTATTATTATTATTAGTTATTATTACTACTAATTATTGTTATTATTAATTATTATTATTAATTATTATTATTATTTATTATTATTATTTATTATTATTATTTATTATTATTATTTATTATTATTATTTATTATTATTATTAATTATTATTATTGTTAATTATTATTATTATTAATTATTATTATTAATTATTATTGTTATTAATCATTATTATTATTAATTATTATTTATTATTATTATCGTTAATTATTATTATTAGTGCTAATTATTATTATTATAGTGCAATGTTAATTTAAAATTGACATCACATATATATCTTGTCGTTGATTTCGTTGCCTTGGATTAATTAGAAATTTTAACACTATGTTATCTTGAGAAAAAAGAAAATCTTATTGTATCACTTTCAGATTAAATAAACTTTCCACTATGTAAATTCATGGCTAAATTAACATTATCCAACATTAATTTAGAATGAAAAATCAAGCAGATGTTTTTAACGAACATTATTTAACATCGTTATTTTCCATTTAAGTTGTTGTAAGCACTTTGTAACGTAATAATTGGAATCCCAAACATGCACTCCATGCGCTGCGCTCCACACTATTTCACAATTTAATAATAATAATAAGGTTGTATCCTTAACATTGTGCTGTACGTACCACACTGCGTCGCCAAATGGTACCACTTTTTATTAAAGTTGAATCCACTAAGTAGTTCAACGATCTCTTACTGAAATTCAAAATCCACAAGTTTTTGAAAACAGATGCATTAAATGAAAGAGCAGAAAAGCAAACTACAAATACACAAAAAAGTTTGAAATTAAGGGAAATCATGCGGTAAATATGAAACTAATCCACCATAAGACTACGCAGTGTTTAGTTGGCCTCTAAGCAATATATTAATAATATGTAATGTTTATTTCGCCATAATATGATTATGTAATAATAATATATTTAATTAGCCTCAGAATAACATTATGAACTTTTAATTTAGTTGCCTACTTGTAATATGTAATGTTTGACATACTTCGGAAAAATTATTCTTTAATGATAATTTAACCAAAATGCGAAACTAACACTGGCATTGTCAATGGTTAATAGCAGCTTTGGAGACATTCCCATCAGCAGGATCAAGGTTGACTAATCCAAAGTGTCTTCAACAGTAGGTTTTTGTATTTGTAAATTGCTGCGCAGGAACAACACAATTGAACAAGTTCACTGAAACAACTGCAATAATGAGTGGAACATTGTTTAATAATTGAAGCTTCATGATGGACATCTCTGAGAAATGTTTCGTTCTGTGTGATGCACTGCATTTTTTGTTCCACCAATCAGTTTATTAGCTTTCAATGTGATAAAATCTTTAATATCGAGATACTGAGAAAATTCTCATGTATTTAAACTGAGCTGTTGTCATTTCCTGTCAGTATTATTTCTTGTGTAACTCTCCCCATTTGCTTTTAATGTGCATTCAAACATTAAATCAAATGTTGGTTTATTTCTAACAAGTTCTAAGCGTAATATCAATGAAAATCTTTCAAGAATCATTAAATGAAATGAAATACCGCGCTTGCTCAAACTAAAAAGTGCTACCTCAAGGAGTATATGAATTTTTTTTTGCATAGCCAAACAAATGAGCTATATCTTTAATACTCAGAACTGATATTCAAATTATCTGTCTTATATGTGCAATTGTTTCCGGTAATTAAAAACAGAGAAATTGAATGATTATATCTCTTTCATAAGCTACACTAGTAATAGCAACTGTGCTTTTTAATCCAATAGAAGATTTGGTGTCTGCTTTGCTTTTGAGCGGTCTGATAGCTCACTTGAAATTTATCAATCACAGGAATAAGACTATCGAATGCACCTGTTGTCATACATAATAATGAAGGGAATTTCAATGTTCTGTCGTTCCGCTTACTGTCGTTCCGCTTAGACCATGCATTTGTTATCTATTTAATCTTTCATTTCCAAACGATTTTTAACTCACTTTAATTTGCTTAATTCAATACCAAGTTCTATCAAATTATTTAGTATTATACGATGTAAATTCTCATGCAAATTTTAAACATCTAAACATATAAATTTAAATTTAAATTTAAACATATAAATATAACTTTAGGCTAAGGATCAAGATTTTCTATAAGTTCATAATTAAGAGCGGTCTATTATATAGTGCATGTTTCATAACGTGATAGAAGTCTCTTTTTTTTGGGTAACTTCCATTGCTTGAAGGCAGGGATATTCAGGTTTGTATGCCTATCTTATTTGTTAACAACATATTTTGATAACTACTTCAATTAAATTGTTATCTATGGTAAGTCAATAACTCATGTAAGGTATGATTAGCAATGGACTTTCACTTGATATAATAAAATAATGTTAGCCTTAGCACGTTGCTAATATTGTAATAACTACAATTATTATTACTGTTATTTCTACTTTTTTTTGAATCAGCGATAATGATTCTTCCGTAACTTAACATGCGGAAACTTTGTTACGACTTCTGCCCGCGATTTAGGTTATTGCGATTGAATCGGTTTCACCAAAGAATTTCCATATCGAAAGGTTTTGAAACAGTAGCCTTCTCTATTCTCAATCGCGGGTAGCGACGAGCTCTGTGTACAAATGACAGGAGACATAATCAACCTAAGCTGGTGATTCACACCTACTAGGATTCCTCGTCAAGGAAAATACCTGCAGTTCCTTGCCCCAGTCACGAAGGATTTTCAGCCTGTTACCAATACCATTCAGTAATGATTGCAACACGCTAATTTCCGCACTATAGAGCGCGGTGACCTTGACTCGACTTGATTGACTTATAAGGAGTTGCAAAGGAATTTTTCTTTAACTTTGACCCTCCTAAGTCTTCTAAAATTTGAAAATTTCGATTTGGTGCATGTAAAAAAAAGAACATCTGTCTTCAAAATGTTCCTATCCAACATCTATCAATTACAACAGATTTTAACAAATAGAATGGAAAAAGAAAAATTCAAATTCGTTACAAAATGGTTCCTAAACCATTTGCTGCTGCCACTCTTTTTAAGTTCTGAGTGGTTTTTTTAAAAAAGCTTTTAAAAACTTCAAAAAAATTTTTGAAAACTTGGTTTTTTGCTTTGTATTCTCTTTGGAGAATCATCATAGTTTCAGTTTCTGCAATATTGCATTGATTTGTTTAATTTCCAGCACCTTTTGAATTCTAAAGTAGTGAGCTAATTAGTACTCCAGGTCTTCTCGAAATTTATTCTTCATTTCTTGACTTAAGGGAAAATTAACCACAAAAGATAATAGAAATTTCGTTCACTATTAATTTATCCTGCTGGCAAACCAAGATGACATGTTTGAATTGTTCTGCTGGGTTAATAGATCCTGAAAGAAATTTCGATGTTTTATTGGTAGTTTCATTTAAAAATAATGAAAGCAATTGTACTGGATTTTAGTTCTTTAACTTAGGAAATATGAATCAAAGTACATTGGCAGAGAAGCAATTTTCAAGCGAAATGAAAGGAGCTCAGTTAATCAAAAGGGCCAACCTTGCTTTATGGGCAAATACTGCCTTCCGAATATTCTCGCAAGTGTTATAATAATATTTTCAGCTTTGTTCCTTAGAGGCAAAATCGCTTTGGATTAGTTGTTGTATTTTATATAAGTCAAGTAGTTTCCGTACAATTCAAAAGTATCTTTTTCCGGAGTAAACAATTTAAAAGCATCTTTTTCCGATATTTCCTATTAAACAGTGTGCTAAATTTGCTTCTAATATATAGTGACTTCATCTCTTGATTATTTTGTCCCCGCAAGTTTCAAAATGAACCTCGTAGTTATGTCAGTTTAAAGTATTTCAATCAGTTTCTATTTTATTACAGATCAGTTACAAATGACCGAGGAGAGCGTAATGATATCATTTGTGTTCCACAGCTCATCGCACTAATCGCTTTTCTTTCTGAGGTAAAAGTCTCATAGAAACACGAATGGAGGAGCTAAGGATAGGTGGCGATTGAAAATAAAAGCATGCATTAAAAAAGTAATGATACTATATGAAATGCACTTACACTTGACGGTCTTATACATCCAACAAGTAAGGTGTTACGTAATCATGGACTCATGCTACAGATTCAGTCATGATTCTGAACTAAGGATAAGTAGCATAGACTAGTTTGTGATACTTACCCTTATTGCTTCAATGCAAATGTTCATAGACAATGTTCAGCTGAATTGAAAGCATTAAATTCATTGCCTTAATAAAAAAAAATTACTTAAGCATAATCAATCTTATTCGTCAAAACTCTATCTTGACAAGATATGACAAAATAGGAAAAGTTAAGTCTGAAATATTAATTTTTGATCGTTCCACAGAACGTTGCAAACCACTTTTAACAATGTTTCCAAAGATATTAGTCACGGAAGAAAAAGGTGAAGTTTCGAAGAATGTATGACCTGTTATTTTAGCTAATTTTTTAACATTCATTGGTATTTTAATTTTACTGTTTTACGAGAAAAAGAGCACCAGGAATGAATGAATACTAACCATATTCTTCTTTGACGTTTAAAATGCAGTGACTAGAAACAGTATAATACCACTCTGCTAGTAAAGACATGATAATACTTTTTTGTTTTAACATATCAGTAATTAGATACTCTTGGAATTTCTTTTTTTCTCTTTTCCTGAGTTTTGATAAAATATAGGTTGCTGAGCATCAAAGTCGCTTATCACTGTCAGAATTTCTTCATTTAAATGGCACCGCAACATTACCGCATCAACTGGCACGCTTGGCAGAATACATTCGGAATTGGGAACTGTTCGTTGAAGCTGCCGTTAAACCAGGTTGGGTTTCTGTTGCGTACAATTGGCCGTTGAGAAACTTTCACGAAGTGGAAGTACAATATGTTGAAGTAAATTTGTTATATGCTGGAGTATCACGATGCTAAATCGAGCAATTTCGTTATTCTTAAAATTTCTTCGCAGCAATATTTTCATTTGTCTCGCATTAAATATAGTTTGTTACTTATTCAAAGATATAAAATAGGTAATGAATTGCTCTCGATGGATGAACAGTTTTAAATCGGAAGTGAACGGATAAAATATGAATGTTACGAAGTCTTCTTTGATTCAGTTTAGGCAGTTTCAATTGGAATCGTCGATTGTTAATACATCCGTTACATACCAAAAGTTATGGTTTCGAAACATTCATGGCACTGAAATATCTTGGGATTGAGCTCAAAATTTACGATGAGAAAACAGGAAAAGCAGAGTTGGTGGCATGGCTACGAAGAACATGCAAGGCTAGTTCTAATCCAGTGGCAGTGCTTCCTCAATGAATTAGTGTTATGTTTCTTCTGCTAAGATGGTAGCATCGTATATTTTATTAAAACCGATAATATCCACCCATGAAGCTGAATTTCATTATTTGAGGAGAGGGGAAGCATCGTTTTCCTCTTCTTAATATGAGCTAAAAAAATAATTTTAATGCTACTAAAATAATTTTATTTGAAAACAATTATTATAAATGAAGGCAGATTAGACTTTAAAATAATCGAACGAGTCTGAAGAAACTGCGCAAGTATTCATCGCTTATTTTAGACTGAAGAAGAGGAAGCACATTGTCCAATTTTTTTGTGGAAAAAAGCTGAGACGAAAACATCTGATGTTCAAGAATTAAATAATCAGAAATGTCCGATACTCATTCTTGCATCACATTTTTATATCCCAATGTCTACTAATATTCTCGACACCCATAATATTTTTTACATAACTTTCAAGGTGGGTCAGAATCTCTGAATGCGGATATTATGTATTTAAGTTTTAAGAAATTCCAAGAGAAGCTAAAACTGATACTTTTATCTCCTTTATCATCAATTTTTATTATTTAAAAAAAATAACACTTTCTATGATCTCCATCTGCCGCAATTTTGAAAGCATCATTTCTTTCACTATTTTCATTTACTTTCTTAAAGTTTCATGCAATAGCGAAGTCTAGCGAAGCATTTAATCTGACTTTAAAAGTTAATTCTGGTTGATTCTTCATTACTCTGTTAATTCTGCCTCGCAGATTTTCATAATAACCTAATATTTCAGGGTAAAAAAATGAGAGAAGTACTGGCTTGTCGATACTGCTGTCACGATTTGCCACCATTTCGTTGCTTGCAAATCCAAAAAAGTTTACTCATCACATTACCAACATATTCTGATGATATTGCTGCATATTGCATGTCAAATGTTGATGATTCCGATTTGGCGAAAGATCCTGGCTCGCTAGTGAATATAATTGCATTCATGAGAACTGCGACGGAAGGAGTATGTACCTTAGACTTGCATGCCCTAGATTACCGGATCCTGAAGAAGTAAGAAAATAGCTATTTCTCTTGTCATCGTTCTGTTGTCGCTGTAGCATCGCATTATCTCTGTTTTTGCAGGAATCATCCAGAATTCTTCATGAGCTATATGTTCCACTTTTCCATGGACTCCCCAATAAAACAACCAATCTTGCGGATGCGTTATGCAAGACAGTACCACATATCGACAAGTTATTCCAACCCGATGGATTTGGTGATTTAGGGACCCCAGGACATGAACCATCCTATGTCATTGGGCCACGATTAACTACAAGTATTCAAAACATCGACCGCTTGGAAGTTATGCATACGCCTGGCCCCGATGAAATTGAGTAAACAATTTTGATTCTAATTATCCTCACACAATATTAGACTCATTCATATTTCATTTATTTCAGTTATGCTCGAATTTAAATGAGTTGAAATTGAAGCAACAATTTGTAATCGGAAGCAGCAGAGTAACTAACAGTTAAAAGTAAATTGTAGAATAGTGAAGCGAATCCCACCTGCTGTTGACAAAATGTGTATTTTGGATATGCCTTTCCTTGTTATTATTTGGGATAATAGCAGAAATATACCGCTGTACATAGCACGTATTGCTGAACCTGTAGCAAAGGTTGTCAAAAAAAAAGTTTCTGTGAAGTTAAGCACTTGTTTCATAAAGCTCTCCGATCAGTTTGTCGGTACCTCGATATTTGGATCTGCTTCACTTTCTTCATTTCTGTTTCACTCGAAATTACAAAGGTGTATAGACTGAGTTGGTATGAAATATAATTTTTCTGTGGATCTTTCATACATCGATTTCAAATAAATATCTATTATGTCACATATTCCTTACAAATGATTTCTCGATTAGCAAATAGTTAGATAGTACTAACATTAAAAGTAGTATGAATGAGATTTTTTGAAGCTTCAGACGGCAAACATGCAAGTTGACGTTACTGAAGAACTAATATCATTTAATCGATCTGGAAACTTATGGTGGAAGTTATTGAATTCAATGCGCTATGCATTTGGACACGTCGAACAAAAAGATAATTTGGATGGCTGTGAAATAGCTTCCAGTTCAAAATAAGATCATCCATTATTTAGAACTAGTACACTTTAACGATCTTAAAAGAACTGGAAATCTGTCTCTTATTTTATATTACTTGTTTGCACATTCTATTTGTGATTTTTTGCACAAGATGCTGACAGGACCTGAAATTACTCAAGCATTACCACTTCGAAAAGTTTACAATTTAACTTCAGTGTGACGCAGAGCCGTACGTGTCATGGGTTGTCCATCCAACGAGTGACAGGATATGAGAAAGTAACTGTGAGCCATGGCTCTTGTTAGTGAGAAAATCAGAAGTCAAAGTTTATTTTATTATTTGGGAATAAATTTTTTCACTTTTTTGGGTGGTGTATTATGTATATAAGTTTAAGTGTCAAGCTGATGATATTCCATGACTTTTAGCAGCAACATTAAAAGGGAGTATGAGTTGTTCTTTCACAAACGACTTGTAAATCGATCAACTAGAAACCATTTACATTAATTCCAATTTTGTGATAGGTAAGGTGTCAATTTTCAAGAATTCAATATGAAATCAAACATTGTTTTAAAATACTACGGACAAAATTGAAAGCTTTTACTGCTAGAATCTTACACTGAAATCAGCATAATGAGACCACTTTTTTCTAGATTTTTTCAAATTCTGGATTTCGAATCAAGCTGACACCATTTACAGTGAGTCTTAGTAAATAAACTTCTGATGGAATTTTAGCATTCATTTCTCAGCCAACCGTAATTGCGTTCGCAATGATACATTGAATCTACGATATTCCTAAAAAAACTCAGTTAGTGGTCCTAATCCAGTCAGTGATTTGCGCAAATTTAGATGTTTTTCTACCTTCAGAAATCTCAAACCATTTCTTTTCGCTTCTCATTTCTGCAACTGAAAGAAGCCCATAAGTTTTTAATTGCCAGTTATTAAATCTTTGATTTTCCTGGTTCCTGAAGATCGAAAATCCCCTAAACTTTTCTTAATTTATTTAGCTCAACAAGTACTTATAAATCCTGTTGCATTTTTGTTTCAAGAATGAAAAATTGTCTGTGACATCGTGTAAATATTTTTGTTGTCTATTGCTTGCAGTTTCTGTAAAGTCGATTGCCCGTGTAGTAGGTGAAATATTTCCTGAAAAGTCCATTTTAAAAATTGCATTTGGATGCATGTGAAAAAAAAAAGAAACGATTTTATTTTACAGTGTTTTTAATTTTAGATGAAAGATTTAATGATTTAAAATATGGTCTTGAATTGTTCAGATTTTCACCACCCAGATTTTTCGCTTTCATTCGCCTTCTAATTAGTTGTGTGAATGCTTTGATTTTCCAAACTGGCTTCCATAAAAGGTATACATCGTGATTTTTTTTGTCTACGCTAAAAAATTTTTTAAAACAGTCACTTATCACTGCAAAGAACTAGAACGGAATAATGTTTTATTTTTTCGTTAATTGGCTCTAGAAACCAGGTTAACTGCTTGAAAAATGAGTGGTTCCGTACTTTTATAAAATAAATGAAATTATTTAAGTACCTTAAATAGTTATCAAGAATTGCTTGTGCAGTTGATAAGATGTCCAAATAACGAGTTGATTCCTCTGTCTTCGAGTTCTGAAATTTTAAAATATTTCTTTTCAAAAAGAAAAAAGACAGATTACTGATATTGCTTACTTTGAGTTAATCGAACTATGTAAGCAATTATGAAGTACAAGTAATTTTCCGACAAGTAGAAGTCCATTTTTAATCTTAACCAAATAATTGGGGCATTATTAATTTCTATCACTTCTACTATCGCATCGAAGTTTTTTTCTTCAGGCTTTAGAATGTTCTATTCAGGTAAATGTTCCAGTATGGGTTTTAACAATTGTTTTTATCTTTTGATTCACAAAGATATAAAACTGAGCAATCCGAATTTGGTCAAGTCAGGCACTGTTAATTTTTGCCCAAGTTGTGAATTGATTTCAGTGAACTTTCTTGCTTAAAAATAAATCAGAAGTAATTATTTGATTACATTTATTCGTCTGCTATGTGTTCTTTCACAGCTGTAAGTTCATGTTTTTAATTCTAATTTCTTTTACAGTAAATGTTAATTAAGTTGGGAAGAAAAAATAAGTAGTTAATTATTGGTCAAAAATTTTAGAAATTTCATGACAACTAAAAGGCCTTGCTTTGTATTAAAATATGAAGTGAAAAGAATTTAAGAACTGTTCAAAAGAAAGAACTTTCAAGCTTTGTTTGAGTGCAGTAGTTTCTAGTGAAGTTGTTGTTGACATATTCAACTGACTTCGTTGATGTTTCTTAGAGCCAAAGCATCATCCAAACCTTCCTCCAAATCGACGTCATTATCCGATTCAGATTGAAATTTGATATCTATATACTTAGATTCATTTTTATTGGCTATACGATAATTTCATGATTGCAGGACACTGATGTTTCAAGTTATTATTATTTCTTTAATAAAACAGTAGAAAGCTATGCAATAACTAGCTTAATTTTCTTGTATATATATAAAAGAAAATATATGTATAAATACGTTATATATACGTTATTATATATATGATAACGTATATATAACGTTTGGATCAACAGTAAAACAAAAGAAATATGTTGGCAAAAGATGTGCATGGCTGAAGACAAAAGACTTATAGAGAGAGTAATGAACTGTGCAACTACAGTGATGAAAAAATATTACCTAATTTATGACACTTGCTTTTTTGATTTTTGGTAAATTGTTCTTCAATTGATACATTCTGATTGTTTGTGCTCTGAATATGGGTCTAAAAAATTTTGTAGTCGACACATGAAGAAGACTAAAACTGACTTTCTCGCTAGAGATATTGGATAGGTGTAATGCTATGAACTGAAGTCAGAAGTTGTGGTTTTTCAAAACAGTTTAAAGTAGTCGTGTCAAAGGAAAATTCGAAATATGAACCAGTTACACCTTGCATTCCACAAATTTAATTAAAATGATATGTTAAAATTTTGTTCTTTAGGACCCAATTTTTAAATTAACTTGAAATATTTAATTGACACCGAAAAAAAGTTTCACATCAGTTTTCATTAATTGGAAGGTATTTGTCCAACAGTTTGAACTTGATGGTTTCAAAGAAATTTCGGTTGTCATCTTATTTCCAATAGTATTGACGTACTCTCTAACAGTGTAATCTTACCGCTTGCTTGTATAAAATGATTCTAAATTGAAATGAAAATAAAAATTAAAATGTTCTTGACATCAAAGCAATGAAAATATCCACGCCCAAACCGGAGATCGTATGAGCAAAATTTAGCAAAAAACTTCAAATATCAACACGAAATTTTAGTGCATCAACTAATTATGGTTTCACCGTTTATTCGTCTGTTTCTTCAGTAACATAATAAATTGGTCTTCAATAAATGAGTAGCTTATTTGATTGCTTATTAGATAATATAAGTGCAGCATCTCATTCTGTTTCGTAAGAATACAGTTTTTCATTTCCTCTAAACGAAATTTTATTTTATTTTTTTTTTTTTAAAGTTCTTTGGCGCTTTTTATTTTTAGAATTTGTTCAGTGCTGAAGTTGGAATTAAAGCACAGCAACACTGGATTCTCTCATCTTCGAAATCACACTGCTACGAATATATTGAAAAATTTTTCACTATATGTATGATTAGGTTTTTTTTTAAACGTGATATTTACGACTTTCCTTTTATTTCACCTTAGGATGATGCATTTATTGTCCATTTTGTATGTTTTTTTCCCTTCTTCCCTTTTAATTTACGAATTTTTCTTATGAATGTTTCTGAGTTGAAAATTATGTTTCCTTGCAAGTATGTCACATGTTATTGAATTTTAGTAATCATAGGTAAGGCTTTATTTCGTATATCACAATTTGTTATCCTTGTTTCTTTTTTCATCTAATATCTATCAAATTATCAATAAAGCAAAAGTAATTTTTTTGCATTTTCAATAAGAAAGCATAATCTTAATGCCCATATTTTCAGTATCACCCTGTAACTAGTTTGCATTATTATGTGCAATTAAGACTTAGCTTATATTAATTAGAAATACCTGCAGACCACATCTAGGAAACAGAAACAACCGATGTACATCTGATCTTTTTCTACATCTATTAATTAATTATCACTGGTTGATGCAGTCTTGATATGATTAATGAATTGTCACTTGGCAAAATATTAGCCCTTTTCATTGCATTACCGTTTGATTCACATTGTCTTTCTCTTTGGGGGAGGGGAAATCTTTCTTCCAAAATGACAGGTAGCAATTCATGCATAAAATTTTCAACAACAATGAGATTAGTCAGGGGCTCCACTATCTTTCCAACAAGTAGTTTGTCTACTTGGTTATGAACGAGTTTGAATTTTTCATTAACTGAATTACTAAATTGCTATAATATTATAAGTAAAATTCATAAGAACACCTTCGCCCGCACCTCACAAACATTCAATCCTTAATTGCTCCAAATATAAAGTGATAGAACAGTGAGCCAAATGATTTTCATTAGGACTACGTTGAAATTTAGATAAGTATGTCACGTATCTTTAAGGTGAACGTGTTGTTGTCAAGTAGATTTCTGAATTTTTTTTCGTTTTCCTCTCTCTTTCCTTCAGCAAGAATAGAGTTGAGGAAAGTGGTGAGATGGGTATGAATTTATGGAAGGGTCTTTCCCTTTCTCGATTGGAGCTGATTTGCTACCAGCTAGTTCTGGGAGAAATATATTTTGTAATTACTTCGTGCAACATCTGAGCAATCAGTCTTCAGTTCTCCCGAGATCTATTTATGAACAGAACAACTCGAAAAATTCCAGCAGTTTCTTAGATTTAATAATCTTTTTAATAATAAGAAAATTAAAAGTGATTTTATTGACCAGAAGTCATCGCTTGATCCTTTTTTTTCATATTTTATACAGAAATGTTGGAATTCTTCCACTGTATTTAGTTTTGTACATTTCAATGAATACCAACAATGTTTTTTGTTGTCATAATTTGAATTATTTGTAAGTTCTAAATAGGAACTTCATTATCAAACAGAAGACTGTTTCATTTCGTACTCTAGATATTTGTTCATAAACAGTCAACAAAACCACATTTATCAAGAGCGCTTAAAAAACATATGCTTTTTTTTCCTGAATTTTTACTAATTGTTGCCTTATGATTGATATTGCTAATTCGCGGTGACCGTTTGATTTTCTTTTCTATAATTTTAAGCAAGATTTTATTTTGGCAAATAAGGATCACATTTGTGTTTAGTCCATGCTAACCAAATCCTCATAACAGCAAAAATTATAATCGGCTAGTTAAGGTGACTTTTCACTAGCTTCACCTTGCTCCTTTCTTTGATGTTGTGTTACAAAAAAAAAAAACCAGTAGTTTATTTCAGAGAAGGGTATGGAAAGCCTATTGCTACTTATTTTCTTCTCTGTTCTTCTTAGCGTTGTTTATTCTACAACAAATAAAAAATCGGTAATTACATCACTACATGCAAAATGGTCACAGACTTCATTTATTGCCGAAGCCAGGTATGTTGTAAACTAAAAGTGTTTTTTATTCCTTAGAAAGTCAATGTGCAATGAAATAAAGTTACGTGAAACAAGATAAGCACTATTTTTTAATTTAGTGAATTTATGGCCCAAGAAAGTGATAGCTTGTTTTGGGCTTACGTGGATGCGGTTGTTGAGAAAGTTAATGTCGACGAGTGGCACGCACGTATGTCTTGAATGTTTCAGTAATTTAATAATGCAATAAGAAAATAACTTGATATTTATTCTCGTAGTAAAAAATATATATTTATGTATGAAGTCATGCAAGTATTTTACGCGGTCATATTATCTAGTTACCCTTGCTTCATGATCATTGTAGTGGACTGAGTGTTTCGTTTGGTCTTTTTTTAATCATAAATTAAAGGTTTAAGATCGAGAAGAAGCCTCGTGATTTTAAATTTTTTCAAGACCAAGGAAAAAAATTTCCGAAGTAAATTATGTTTTATTACGCTTTAGTGCTAAAATTAGGTGAAGTTTCATTAGGTGAAGATTAGGTGATTAGGTGAAGTCTTTTTTTTCTTTCTTGATTTGTCGTCCTTTTTATTTTTTCCTGGAACAGATAGCAGTGATGGTTTCCAGTGACAGTGCCAGAAATTTTCAGACTTTCAATTTAAATAATTGCTGCAAGTGATGGTTTTTGAAAATATTCAGAACCACAAAATCAAAGTTTCAGTCAGTGATGCCAAACAGTACGATTTGGTTATACGCTTAGCAGACGATTTATTGCAGGAGTCTCGTGTGAATCTTTTAAAATTTGCCTTATCTTTACGAGCTCATTCACCAGCTGTATTGCTTTTCCAGAGGGTTAGAATTTTTTCATTTCTATTTTATTATCTTTGCATAGTTTCACCTGAAATCATTCTCGTGATTAACTCTATCCTTTATTCATCTTTATAATTTCTTTTTTTATTCTTGGAACTCGAGATTTTCATATTAAAAAGAAAGAGGACAGAAGAACATATCAGTGGGCATCAGTGGACCGTTTTTCTTTTGTTCAAGAGTAAATATTTTATATGTGCATCTTTGTTCATTTTGCAGTTAGGTGCTGAAAGGAAGAGTTCATGTGCTGCTTTTGCTGATATTCACGGTATTATAACATGCAGTGTAAACGATTTAGAAAAAATTATTGAGAATGATGTGAGGTATCTTTTTTATGTAGCGTTGTTTCAAATATTGGAAATTCTAAAAAAAAAAATTGGAATTCTTTGTTGATATCGAAAAATAAGTAGCAGTATTCAACGGAAAAGATGAAATTGGTGTAGTATTTTCATTTTGTTTATACTTTTTCTAGGAGTCCTCCACCGATAGTATATTCCATTGATCATGTATTTCCGGCAACTAAAGAGCATAATGTTACCTTAATTTTATATGGTGAATTAGCTAATCCATCGTGGAAGAAGTTTCATTTAGCTGCAAGAACACTGTCGAGGAAAGGAAAGGTCAAATACATTCTTCGACATTTTGCTAAAGTAAGTTTTTGTGTGGTTGCATTTTATTTGCACTAATTAAATTGTTTCCGAATTATTGGTAGTATTTTCTCTGACTGTGAAAAAGATGCTTAATAAAGTTTCTTATATTATGCATTAAAAAAATCAAAATGGGAACAAGTTTTAGGATATTCGTGATGATAAGCTGCTGTTATCGGGTTACGGAGTTGAGTTGGCGATCAAAAGCACAGAATACAAAGCAGTGGATGACAGTGCTACTGTAGTTGGTAAGCTTTATTGCGAAATTGCTCTCGCTTCTCTTTTTCCATTCATTTCGGAAACTGCATCAACTTTTTCTGAAGTCGATCTCCTACGATCCATTTTTTTACAGACCCAGAGAATTGGGGAATTGGAAGGCTAAATTTTTTTTTGTAGGTAAAATATCGGCTGAGGAAAGTCTAGAGGAATATACTGATGATGATGACAATTATGGATTTAATTTCAATACACTACGGTAGTTGTTTTTTTTTTAAATCCCGGGAAAGCTTTAAAATGTGCGTGATAAGAAGCATATTTTGCTACTTGGAAATGTTGTTAATTTGATTATGAATGATGTTTACAATTTGTAAAACTGGAATCAATGACTTTAAGAATTAATGTGAATATTTCTAGAATTTTTACTTTATTTCAGCAGATTGCATGGAGATTTAAGGGAATCGATTGAGCAATTTCGATTGCATTTGCTGGAACGTGATGAACTCACTCCGCTGAAAGTGTGGCAGGTTCAGGAACTTAGTTATCAAACTGCTCAAAGAATTATACAAGCTGGTTCTCAGAAAGCTCTTAATATGCTCACAGATTTTAGCCAGAATTTCCCTCTTGCTGCTCGATCGCTTTCACGACAAGTGTTGCCGAAAGAATTCGTAGCTGAGGTTATTTCTAATAATTCCCTTTTTCGAAGTGATTTTTATTAGAGGTGAGAGTCTTTTTCTTCTAGTCAGAAAGAAGTAGGAATTGCATGATTTCAAACTTCATACTTGAAGCTTTTTTCTAATGACTCTTTCTTCAGAATTCAACTTTATTGCAGATATGAAAGAGATTATTGTTTTCAGGTTAGTAGGAATCAAGAACAGCTCATGGAATATGGTATTTCAGAAGGTGAATCTCTTTTCTTTATCAATGGTATCATGATAGATCTTGATGCTTTGGATGTTTTCCAAGTGCTTGATGTACTGAAACAGGAAGAGAAATTGGCAAACGGGTTTTTCCGCATGGGTATCAAGGTGGATAATTTAATGAAGCTGTTATTGTTAGGTTGTGATGTCTTGATTCCTCTGTAAACGACCATCTTTAAAACCATACGTTTTTAAAGTTAAAAAAAAAAAAAAAAAAAAAAAAAAAAAAAAAAAAAAGAAATCAAATGCCGGCTCGTTTTTGTCTTACTTTAACAATTTTTACTAAGCAAATAATTTGATTATATAAGAAGCAAATGTAGCTTACACTCGAAGATTTTATTTGAAAGTAAAATATATGGTATTTCAGAATGAATATCTTACTATGCTGATGGATCTTGGCTTGAACAATGAACGTGTGCCTTATGCGCTAGATTTCAGACCAGCATCTCCAGAGGTATGTTAGGTAGATAAGATTCTGCAGCAGTCAGAGTCGCTTTAAAACTCATCTATAATTAGAAAATTTATTTGTCGGACTTTTGAACTCTTTTTGTCAACCCCTTGGGAGTTGATAAAACTTCCGAAGTTTTCTGCTATTCATTTTTTTTTTCACTTCTGTTTTCATGAATATGTAACCGGAAGATTCTTGAAAGCATTTTTTTTTTTTCAGTATCTGAATAATTTGGATATCGATAAACAGTACCGTCAGTGGGCAAATAGTGTAGGTTTGTTGCTACAACCTTACTTCCCGGGAATGATTCGACCAATTGCTAGGAATTTGTTTACTTTGGTAATCTTTTTGTGATTTCACAATTTAATGATTTACTTCTTTGTAGTATTCAGGTACCCACTGATGATTAAAATTCACAGAAATAGTATTTCTACGTAAAGAAGACAAGTCGCTGTTGAGATGATGGACCAAATGATAATATGCTTTTACTAATAGTCGTTTCTACTTTTAATTCAGTTTGTGTAGTTGCTTCCTTGTTAAAATCACGAAAAATGTATTATGGATCTGACACTCTTGATGATGTAATATTATTGTATCGGTGACACTCAGCTTTTCGTCGATTCAAACATATTTGTCTAATAATTATTATAGTTACTTGTTTATATTTTCAGCAAATTTCGGAAATTTTTTCAGGTTTTTGTTGTTGATCCATCTCAAAAAAAAACTCGTAATTTACTGCAGTATGCGAAAAGATTCTATGCCCATGAGATACCTGTTAGGTATTTCTTTCTTTTACTAATTTCTGCAATTCATACTTCATCTGAAGTTATGAACATCTGTAACATCGTAATATATCATAGTATTGAATGCGGAACCCGATAATCAAGAATATTAGATAGATACTCTTAAATACAGCGGTTTTTAGAATGCATGTTAGACATATTAAATTACAAATTTAAAAAACTACAAGAACCATAAAAATTAAAAACAAAGGTGAATTTCAGCACCAAATTCCTTTCAGACTTGGAGTTATTTTTGTGACTAATGCAGAGAAAGAAGTAACGGGTTTTGATGATGCGTCCGTTGCCGTATTGAATTTGTATAATTTTATCAAAATCAATAATGGTGTTCACAAAGCACTGGATGTCGTGATTGAGGTAAAAGTTGTAAGCTTTTTTTAATAATCAAATCTTAGCTTTCCTCAACTGCTCCTTATCACTCTGTTCTTGTGCCAAAATTCGGTTTATCCATTCATCATTTCTTCTCAAGTCGTGCTCTCTTTAAAAGCCATGCACCCTTTCCTGATATCCCTTTGGTGGTCAAGTTATTTACCTTCCCAATTTCATGTGAATTTCCACATTGCTTTACCAAGAACAGAAAATTTTATAGTGATTAGTTTGATTTATAAATTGCATAGTATACTGTTTAGCAGTTTTATATTTCTAGGTTCTAAATGTGGAAAGAGATTCTGTGTCTCCAAAGGAAATTGTGTCATATTTCCAAAAGAAATATCCCGACTACGATCCGAATGATGTATTTGGTAGTAAATCTGATTATGATAGTGACCGTTCGGCAGGTCATAAATTTCTTCATGATAGTGGGCTTGGCTTGACTCCCAAAGTGCTCCTCAATGGTATTGTTCTAGAGGATGCTGATGTAGGTTTTTTTTTATTACTTTTCATTTTGTCGAGTTGTTTCTTTTTTAACACTGTTTTTTACCTGCATAAATTATAGTTTCTTGACTTATGGAATTGCTGGTCTTGGTTTCTTCTTGTTTCTGATTATATATGTTCAGCGGCTTTGGAATATCTAAATTTAGTTACTTGTTATAATAGTATTATTGTTATCATAATCTTGCTTCATCCATTAAGCGTCGATAATGGCAATGTTAGGAGTCGGAGTTGTCACTTGAAATAAATTACATATATAGTGAAATAACATCTATTTGTAATGCTAAAAACGCAACAAAGAAAAATACTGCTAGTTAAATTTTCCTTATTTTTGTCGATACCTCGTATTTTTATAGAGATTCTTTCCAAAATTCCACATTTTGTCTGTAAAGGAATGAAGACAATTATTCCTGTATTATTCTGAACTGATTTTATAGATAACATCCGACCATTTCGAAGAAACTGTAATGATGGAAATAATGAGTGTTACATCACGTTTGCAAAAGGCAGTGATGGAGAAGAGGTTAAAGGATGAAGATAATGTGATGAATTGGATACTTTCTCAGGTTTTCATCAAAAAAATTTTCTTAAAAATTTACCATTCATAGCTTTTGAGGTTAAATAGAGCTAATTATTTTTGACGTATACGATTCTTTTGCACTGATTATGGTTACTATTGACACTTATTAATTTTTAAACATCTTTTATCGGCCTGTTCAAGGAAATAGTTTGGTTATGTTTTGCATATAAACATATTCATTATAACGAAAGTGTACTATACATATATCATTTATGGCCCTAATTGTTTGAAGTGGCAGTTGATTTTTATCGTACTGTTTTTGCTCAATTTTTATAGCCAGAAGTTATGCCACGAATTAACAAGCTCATTTTGGACTCACCGCTAGCATCTGATGCGTTGTACCTGGATTTGACATCCACCAAAAAATGCGTAAACAGGCTACCTACACAATACTACAAACTGCCAATAAATGAGCAGAATCAGTGTATGCTAGAACGAATGCGGTACATTACGAGGACAGGTAAACATTTACATTTGATTGTTCTATACTTGTTCTATACTGTTTATTTATTTATAGTTTACAATTCTCGTAGCTTATTTATATGGATTTAATAGAGATAATACGACTATATTCTATCAGTATTCATAGTGTTAAAGGCATTATTATATTATTCGCATTATTATAAGCTTTCTGTGTCATTATATTAAAAAGTTTATGTGCTTTTCTTCCTCTCTTAGAATTTGGTGAAAAGTTGACCCTTATGATTTCAGAGGAGTTGAAGACTCATTTCTCTACTGTGTGGGTTGTGGCAGACTTGGAAGTTGCCGAAGGGCGACTTTTGATTTACAATGCGATCAGACATCTTAAACACTCTCATACTATGCGTGTCGCTATCATCAATAATCCTAAGAATGCTAGTTTTTTTGAGTCATTATAAACTTGGCGCCAAAAGAAATTTTCCTTATATAAACAAGATTCCATTAGTCAACTCATTTTTCTTGTAAAGCATTGGTATTGTGGTTACTTTCGTAGTTGGATTAAAATGTAACGGAAAAAATCAAGTATGATAATTTTCAGTTGTTTTATAATTTTTTTTTTTTTTTTTATTCATAGACTTTCTTTAGCTTTCATGAAAATCATACGCAGATTATACAGTCTTAGAACGAAAACTCATTACAGATTGAAGCAGCAGTCGCGCATAATAGTATAACAATGACTGTGAATATTGCTTCACGTGTGCTTATACCAAGACAAATGAAATCATTTGTAACGAAGTTGGTGAAGGAAGAAATCGTATCAGAACTACTAAATAAACAAATTACATTGGATGACCTTGCTGTTAATGTTTGTTTTTTCTATTTCTTTATAGTTAGTTATTCCCACATATTGCATTGTTTCACATTGTTCCAATGAGCAAATAATTTTCCACTATCATCCAAGATAACAAAGATTAAAAGTAAGCTCATAAATATTCTAGTTTGCTCTTTCAGAAGAACATCACTAGGATTTTTCGAAATTTTTGGAGTTTTTTCAGAATGTTTTTTCGTCTTATTTGCTAATGCTTATTGTAACTTTAATTTTCTATTTAGGGTATGAATATGACTCTTTTTTACAAGGAATCAAGACAAATAAATAGTGATGAGGTAGTAGCAGATTCCAAATATTCAAAACATGTTCTTGGCTTGAAACCAGGACAGCTAGCATTGGTGGTTAACGGCTTACTTATTGGACCACTTGGCGAAGGTGAGGTTTTTGGAGTTGCCGATATGGAGTTGGTTGACAGACTTATTTTGCTTCGAGGTGGAAAGGTATGGGACTTAAGTTATTCAGCAAACTCTTTGCAAAATATATGAGATTTATATTAAAAGATCTTTCTCAATACACAAAATATGTATCGGGTTCTTTTGCAGTCTTTGATAATTGTATAATTTTTGGATGATCATATCCAGAAATAAGCATAGATGTTTAAGATTTAATATAATCATTCATGATTTAAAGGCGATTGGAGAGTATGTGGAAAAGTGGAAAGTACCAACAAGACATGGGAAAGCGTCGGATATGGTTGCGCGCAGTATGGCTTTGATTGGTAGTATTGGTCTTACTAAAAGACGACGTTTCATCCGATTTTCAGGGGAGAAAAAGAGGTTTATGTAACTTATAAGTTTCCACCTTTTACTAAAATAGATTATTTAATGCTAATCCTAATTTTTAACTAATTAAATCAATATGTGATAAACTTAAAGCATATTTGTTATTTTTTTTTTTCAGATATTTAGTCCCTTGTTTCCTTTTAAGTAACATTATTTTATAGTGTCTTGACGATTCCCGGGAACGACAAAGGCGGCTTAATTCAGGCGCTTTGTATTGTTGATCCATTATCTACTCAAGCCCAGCGACTTGGTCATTTATTAAGTGTTATACAAAAAGTTGTCAATGTGGAAGTGAAATTAGTAATGAATCCTAAAGCGAAACTTAGCGAACTTCCATTAAAGAGGTACATTTCAGTGTTACTGTTTCATGAATATAGTTATAAAATCTCTTTCAAAACATTTTCTACTAAGATTTTTAATGAATTGTATCAAGAATTGGTCGTTAATTGTATTTCAATTTATTTGCTCAACAGAGTCACCGTTTAGGACAAATTTGAATTCTTTTATGTTTGTCATTTTGCATTTCTTAATCACTTAATTTTTAAAATGATTTTTTCGATTTATAATGGACTTAATTCCCTAAATACGCATTTAATTTTACAATTCATAACTCAGTAATTTAAATTAAATATGATTAAAAACTTCACTTTATGATGTGTCATATTTTTTACTCTTTCTGCATTATAGGTTTTATCGCCTTGTTTTACAACCCGTGGTACAGTTCGATGACTCTGGCCGTATTGATAATGCTGCGTATGAAGCACGCTTCACATTATTACCAAACAAACAGTTGCTAACTCTTGCAGTAGTTCCACCAGATGCTTGGATGGTTCAGTCAGTATATGCTGTTTATGATTTAGACAATATTAAAATGGAGAACGTGCGTGGCTTTTTTTTAATTCTTATTTTTAATTATTTTTCAAAATCACGTGGTGTTTTATTGTGGATTATATCACTTTTAATAGTGAATGCTTTATTATACGCCTTGGTTTGTATTTTATATCTTAATAAAAATTGGAATCAAATTTGCTGAAATACACCTATTTCATAAACAAGTGCTGTTTCAGGTAGCAGGAAATATACTTGCCAAATTTGAACTTGAACATATCCTTCTAGAAGGTCACTGCTTCGATGATATAACGAGATCACCTCCACGTGGGCTGCAGTTTACTTTGGGAACACTAACAAACCCAAATCGTTATGACACTATCGTCATGGCCAATCTGGTAAACGCAATCTTCTATTGGCGATTAAGGATTTGGAAGTTATTTTAATAGTTTGGTAAAAAAGTTGGGAACGAAATAATATGTATAATAAGTAGTCAAATTGGAATTGTTTTACTAAAAAATGTGATGCATCCATTAATAATATTTAAATTCCCCTTTTTCAAAAATGTTTTAGTGATATTTTGTGCTTCACATATTTATATCGTCTTTATTCATTAATTAGGTCCCAATTTTTTTTTCCATTTAGTAATTAAATTCTTCTTTTGAGGGTTACTTCCAGTTAAAAGCTAATCCGGGTGCTTGGATCTTGAACCTTCGTGATGGTAAGTCAAAGAATATCTACAGCATCGTGAGGTGGGTAATTCAATATTTTAGTGTTAATCCCTAAATCTAAACTACGTGTATTTGGAAGTTGCGCAAATAACTTTTCAGAAATCATTATTTTAAAACGAGCAAATATACTATTTTCTTATCTAATTAAGAATGAGTAACTTATTGTGCTAACACAAAATCTTTTTTTTAGTCATACAAATACAGAATCGGAGGATCAGACTGGAATAAATGTACTGATCGATTCATTCAGTGGTCGAACAATTCGTATTCGAGTTGCCAAGAAAAAGGGAAAAGAAAACGAAAATTTGTTGAGCGAAGGGAAATCAGATGAGGAGGATGAGGACAATCAGTCAATTTGGAACAGCATATCAACGTATGTTATATCTAAAGTTTTATAAAAACTGAACTCTTCTGTTTTGTCAATTGATTTAAATTTTTAAAAAGTAACATATGTGCGCAGTCTTGATTTTCCGTGAATTTTAATGGATTGTAGCAATCCAACAGCTTGAGTTTCTTTAAAATTTTGTTCTCCAGAAGTATTAGTGGCGGTGAAAAATATAACACGATCAATATTTTTTCATTGGCATCGGGAATTCTGTATGAACGTTTTTTGCGAATCATGATTTTGAGTGTGATGAAACATACGAAACATCCGGTTAAATTTTGGCTGCTCAAAAATTACTTGTCACCTAATTTTAAGGTTATTCACTTTGTTTTGTACTAGCAATCATATATTAATTGAAATTTCTCAGTGTTGTAATAATCTGGAACGCAGTTAACCATATTTGGACGTTGCTTTTTTGATAACTCAGTTAACTTTGTTTTAGGAAACGTTGCCACAAATGGCTAATCATTACGGTTTCCATTATGAATTTGTAGAATATCGTTGGCCACGCTGGTTGCATCAGCAAACTGAAAAGCAGCGCGTTATGTGGGGGTATGAAATTATATGAAATTATAATACATTTGAAAAAAAGTGGAACAGTTTTACAGTAATTTAGAGTTCTCGCATACTTATATTAACTTGCTGATCAAATTGTGAACGCTTTCTGATTTTTATGAAAGTGGTTTTTTTTTTTTTTACTGTTATTGGACTTCATTCTTTTAGCTTACTTGATCTTTTGTGTTTCTATATTCCTTTGCAGATACAAAATACTTTTTTTGGATGTACTCTTTCCACTGAATGTACGGAAAATTATTTTCGTTGATGCGGATCAGATAGTTCGGACAGATCTCATGGAACTAATGGAATTGGATTTGGGAGGTGCTCCATATGGTTTCACTCCGTTTTGTGATAGTAGGAAATCGATGGATGGTTTCAGATTCTGGAAAAAAGGCTACTGGGCTAATCATCTTGCTGGCCGTAAATATCATATCAGGTTATAGAGAAGTTAAAAATTAATAAGTCAAATAAAGTCAGAGAGGTTCTAAATGCTTAATTTTTAGTGCACTTTACGTGATCGACTTGGTTAAATTCCGCCAAGTAGCTGCGGGTGATCGTTTGCGTGGTCAGTATCAGGGACTGAGTGCTGATCCAAACAGCCTTTCAAATCTTGACCAGGTAATCTCTTTCTTCTTCATTCTACTATAGACGATTTTTGTTCCAGTGAGAGTTTTAAGTTTATATTGTTTTCCCTTCAATTTATTTCTACAGGATTTACCTAATAATATGATTCACCAAGTGCGCATTAAATCGCTGCCGCAAGAATGGCTCTGGTGCGAAACCTGGTGTGACGATAACTCAAAAGAAAAGGCAAAAACAATCGATTTGGTTTGTTATAAGTCTGTTTGAGCAGGATTTTCTTTCCCCTTAAATGTTTTAAACTCCCTTTTATGAATCTATCCTCTTTCTTGATTTCTATATTGTTTTATTCTTAACTTTTTCTCTTTGTAATTCCGATTTCCTTTCAAAGTTTCTAGAAGGCACTTGAAGAGATATAATATTCTTTGAAAAAATCTTCAAGTGGAGTCTTCGAAAGGTATATGCCTCAACCGCGGCCATCTTAAAGGTGTCACCACCACATTTGTTTCAGTGCAACAACCCCCAGACTAAAGAACCGAAACTTGATTCCGCTATACGAATTATTCCGGAATGGAAAAATTATGATAACGAAATAAAAACATTACTTGATCAAAGATCATCAGCTAAACTCGTGGGAAACTCGAGAGAGTCTGAACATGAAGCTGGTGATAAACATACTGAGCTGTAAACCATTTCCATTTATATTGTTAACAAATTACGCCATCGAAGATCGAAGGTGGATTAAAAAAGCAGTGGGTATAAAAAACTAATGTCTACTGCTCTTGTCTTCGTAGTCATATATAATAACAGTATTCTTTTCAGGTTTTCTTTTTTCCATTTATTTTGCACTAATATTAGATTTTCTCTTTGTAGTGAACGAACACTTTTTGTTTTTGAATTAAAGGGATGAAAGATGTGGATAACATGTTATTGATTTGACTTTCACTTTGTTCTTGATTAAAATCTTTCATTCCTTATGCGAGGTGGTCTCCATTTTTTTTTGTTTTCTTGTCTTTTTTTTTTTTTTTTTTTTTTTTTTTTTTTTTTTTTTTTTTTTTTTTTTGTGTGTGTGTTATAGGGTAATATTTCTTCCACGCAGAATCGTCATGTAACTGTTGGCTAATCAGTGTGCAAATTCAATCAAATAAATGGATCAAATGCAGATTTTTTAAAGGTGAATTTTTAAGATTTTGCTGTTTTGTTTTGTAGGTTGTCGCGCAGTCGATATGAAGCTTGAGATGTCTGGATCTGTGAATTGTTACTCTGGTCTTGAATGATTGAATCTATATGAATTTGGGGGTGTTTAGTGGGGCATGCTGTTCACTTTCTAATATTTGCATTATATTATTGAAACTCCTATTCTGAATTGGTTTTGCGTGATGCTTATAAATAGCACTCTTATTTGACAGGAAAAATATTTGTTTCAGTTTCTGATTTATGGATAATTACCTGGTACTGCTCGTTGTTTCTCCTCTTTCTCTATATTAGTCTTTTTTACATATAAATTTAGTTAGATTTTTCGTAGGCTTTTTTTTTATCTGTTACTTTCATAAGCTTGGAAGAAGTCTGAAGTGCGGTTACGTTTTGTTGGAAGGGTTCTGCTGATAATTGACTCTAGTAATTTTAATTATAAGTCATGATATATTACTATTAAAAGATTTAAATACGTAGTGGTAAATTGCTATAAATCGAATTTCTTAAGTCACTGACAACACAAATTTTCGTTTTGCTTTCGTTTTTGTTTGCTGACCTGTACATTTGTTGTTGCTGCTCCTATTACTGTTGTCGTCTAATAATCTGTAAGAGCCTTAATGAGTTTTCTGGAACCTAAATGCAGAATATGAAGTCATGGTGATATTTCCTGCAGTAAGCGTATTTTTCGTTCTCCTTCTGTGACATTAGATATTGTTCATTGTGAAATCCTGGATTTATCCAGATCTAATTTTGAATTTAATGGATTTTGGTAGATTATTATCCTTCATTCGACTTTGAAGTTATAGCGCTTTTCAAGTTACATTTTAGTTTAAGATGTTTATGTCTTAATGATAGTAATGCTGAAGGTGCGCTATATTAAATGTTGTTGTAGTTTTAAATCGCTGCCTTCTAGCATGTTTTATTGTCGGGTTACGATGAATAAACTTTATTTGTGATTTGTGGGCGAAAGTCTTTGTTTTCAGTTCATCAGGAGTCTCATACTGTTGCACTGAGATACTTTGGAAATAAATCAAGCTTTTTTTTAAGTGAACTGTTGATTTATGCATTAAATTCCTCCTGGTAAAACTTTCTGCTGTTGACAGTGTTGAGTTGTGCAGCTTCAACATATCTTTCATCTTGGATCACACAGAAGCGTCACTGATTAAGCGAGTTCCGAAGTTTGTATTGTTGTGATGTGAAAGCGTAAATATGTCGACAAGGATATATCGTTTGTGGCAGCCAGGGAATCCTAAGATACGAGTGTTTTTGCCCGATTTTTGGTTGAAAGTAGTCGACCCTCTTCCTACTCGCTTGCCTAAACATGTTGTCAAATTTGAAGTTGACAGGAGGTTCGTTGTATTTAATAATGCTTCATTTACGGTACTTTTCTATCCAGCCGCAGTTTTTAAATATTTGAGCTCTGCTGTGCTGAGTAATTTTTGATCTAGGATGACGAGGCACGATGTTAGAGAATATCTGGAGAAAATATACAATCTTCCAGTCCGAGAAGTTCGGACTCTGGTAATTTCAATTTTTTTTTTTTTTACTTGGATTTCATTAAATTTGATTCCATCAGTTGCTCTCCGTAAGTATTTGTTCATTCTGCTGCTTACTGATCATTTATCGTCCCTTTCCCGTCTTCAAGGCATCCTATTCAGTTTGTTTTATTTAATATAATAGCTGAAGTATCTAGTGGGATGGGGACATCATTTTTAAGTCCTTGAATTACTCATGCTTTTAGATACAAGCTGGTCACGTTACATACGATTTTCCGCTGGATAAAGAAAAGCGAAGGGCCTTATGGAAAGAAAATGATAAGAAATATGCATACGTTTTCATGGTAATTAAAAAATTTGTTTTCAAACCATCGTTTTATACAGAACATGTTTGCTGGCTTGTTTAATAAGTAAATAGACTAGTGAAAAAATTCACTTCCGTTCCTTATATCTATTTCCCATCTTCGTATTTTTAATTTTGATTACTGTATCTCCATGAATGAGATGTTATAGAAAAAAGGATTCGAGTTTCAACTCCCAAATTTGTTCGAGAAATATGAAGAGCAAGAAATGTGGGATAAAATGAAAGAAAAAATACCAAATGTGACAAATTCTGAATATATCAATCGTGATCGCGATGATGTGGGGGAATTTTTACCTTAAATTATGAATTATGCCAAGCTTAATGCTTTTGAATTGCTAATCTTGATTAAAACCAAGTTCTTGAAAAAATATCAATTTGGGAGAACTATTATGCTACACCTGTGATCACAATAAGCGACAAAATTTTATGAAGTTTCTCTTTTCCTTATAATTATTTGCTTTATTATTAAAGAAAACAATTATTTATGTAACTCTTCTGTTTGAAATATTTGAAATGCCATTACCAAAAGAAAAAAAATTGTAGTATTGAATTTTATTTGTTGTAAGCGATTAAGTAGCAATTTATTTTCGATCAGTGTTATAGATACGTGTTTTGCTAATCGCCTGAAATTTCTTTAAATAAATAAATTGTATAAGTAGTATTAAATTTGTCCTAGCATTGCTCATAAATTATTTTGCTTTCTTTTATCCAAATAATTTCGTTTTCAGTCAAATCAAATAACCTATTGATCTTTGGAATTTAATTTTTGTTCTTTTTTTAAAGATTGTAAATCCACTGCAACTATTAAGTTCTTCCTGACCCAAGATTAAGTGAAATTTTTGAAATAAAAAAGTGTTTTAAAATATTAACTAGCACAACTGGCATAAGTTGTAAAAATTATTGATGACAGAGGAAAGGGTTAGAAGCTGCCTTAAAGGAAAAGGGAGATGTGGTGCGTATTTGGAAACATGGTAATCTATGTAATCTCTGATCTTCATGTATACTACGTCTCAGTAAATTGTTCATTGCTGCAGCAGAAAAAAGCGGTAATTATGGAGGGTCTCGTTTCACATGTGACGAATTATGGTGTGTGAAGGACATCGGGAAAAGTCAGAAATTTACATGGTTGGATTTCATTATCCTGTGACTGTGGCCAATAGAAAACCTATCTAATCCATTATTTGAAATTTTAGATGAATGAACTAAAACGGCTAAATTCAATGGATGATGGCGAGAATTGGTTTTATGGAATACATGACAGAGGAGGGCGAATCGAGAATGCAGTACATGTTATTTTAAGTAAACCACAAGTAATTTCTTCTATTAAAATTTTGACTAGTATTGAAACAGTGATGGAAAGATTTCAAGCAGTGACTGCATCAAATTGACAGATAAAAGTCATTGATTTTCGTTTTTTGTCTTACTTGTTCGCAATTTTTATGGTTCTTTTTCATATAGAATACTATTTCTGGATGATTATAGTAGTTGAAGAGGGACTTGAGGAAGAATTTCAAATTTTTATTGGGTTTATTCTAACGGTTTGAAAAAGTTTCCGGAGATGCAGAAAGCAAAAAGGAGCCTTTTCGAAGATTCTTTGGGCTGTTTTGCGGTTTATAAACGGCAGAATGATGCGCTAATGAAATGCAAGCAGGAAGGGCCAACATCAAGAGTGTTTGCATTCGAACATTCCATTTCTCATCCAGGTTGGTATTTATAATGTCCTGCTTTTAAGGGTTAGCCATCAGACGAAGTCGTTTTCAAAGTTCAAGTATGCGATCCATAATTTTTTTTGCTGATTAGAATCAGAGGAATAATTTCTTGATTATATGAATTATAAAATAGTATTTCAGAATACAAATGAATGATCAGAATATGTAGCTGAATTGATTCATTGTTTTGCTAGAATAAGGAGTAGTCTTTGATTGCGTGTAGCTTCCGTATGCAATGCTTTGTGCTACTCATTTCTGAAAACGTTTTTAGTTACTCAATCCTTTTTAGTTACTAATTAAATTCGCTGCAGGGCGAAGACGCTTTCTTGTATCGACTGTAAAACGATTCTGGCAGTGGTACAAGAAACAGAGTAATGTTTCGTTTTACGAACTAATACTACAAAATCACCCAACTAACCTCTACTTCGATCTTGAATTTTATCGAGAAACAAATCCAGATATTGAGGAAAAAAGCCTTCTAAGGGATTTCAATGACTGTGTCACTGAAATGTTCATGAACATGTTTGGTCTTAATCTGAACCCAGAAAAAGTTAGTAATTTCTTCTTTATCATGAAAAATATCTAAGCAGGTTTCTTCTTTTTAAATTTAATTGAGAGTTTTCGAATTTGAAGAAATTAGAAATATCGGTGCAGAAACCTGCGCAAAAGAGAAATTAAAACCATAGTCTTCTTTACTGTTTGATAATAGTCATGACCAAGTTAAAGTTTTAACAAAAGGTTGTAGAGAAAAAATATAGTACACTAAGCAATAATGAACGTTGGTAGTGATCAGCGTTCAACTACGACTGTAGCAGAAATCGTTTTGCAGGAAATGTTGATCCTTGATGCTTCATCGACTACCAAATTTAGTGAACATATTATCATTCATTTGACTGATAATTATTTTTTTCCATCAAATACTTCGATGAAATCCTTCATACAAAAGCTTAAGGAAAAAATGTTTTCATCTGGTCGTTGTTTGGTCTGGAATGCGGACGCTACCGAAATGGTGACATTGTTTGATGCCGCTGTTTACTCTGCGTGAGTTTACTTTTCTCGTACCTAATGGAGCAAAAATCAGTATTTTCAGAAAACTAGATTTTTTGTTAAAGGAGATTTTTTTTTTAGAGGAAAAATTTTCTGAAAAGGAAATGTTCTTTTGAATGGATATTTCAAATATTTTTGCAATGGAGCAGCTTCATAAAATGTTGCTGTTTAATAAAGCATATTTTTGTTTTTGTTTCTTTTTTTTTTATCTCAGCATCATATATTACTTCTTCCAAAATTTTCGTTTTTAGGAAAAGCGACTTTTGCTTTTCGCGAAATAAATTTCAGTGAAAATTTATTGTTGTATGATTAGTAAAATTTCTTTCAGGAACCGTAATTTTCGTTTGTATTTGTCATCAAAATTGGGAAAAAACAACCCTTTGGTACTCTCAGAGCGTTGTAATTTTTATGCTGTTAGGAAGCACGTTTCAAGGCAACAGATTTTTTTGGATTCATTAGTAATACCTGCCAAGTACAATAGTATCAAAAATATCCTTTATATTCCAGTCGATAAAGATAGAGTATATTCGGATGCTCAAACTACTGATATAAGCGTTTCTATGCAAGGTATATTTTAAATTGAATTTTGAAAGCCAAAGAGATTGACAGTTATCGATTCTAATCAAGATGCTGATAACCCAACAAATTCAGAGTTGATTTAAACTTTAGTCTTATTTGATTTTGATTGAATAAAAAGTATATTTTCTTTTCAAAATTGGAACTTTTTGGTAGTGGAAAAATTATAAAAGGTTTACACTTTTTCAACTCTGGAACTTGCCATCTAAATATTTTTCTATGGAACATCAGAATAAATTTAAAGGAGCGAAGTGCTCTAGTTTTTTCTGCCGACACACTCTCCTACCAAATTCTGTAAAGTTTATTAAAGTTATCTAAGTCACAACTTTTTTTTTTTGTTCAGCAGTTCATATTTCATGGTCCTTACTTATTTTACTACTGAAGTGACTCACAAAGTTTTTCAATTGCCTCATTTGATTGAAAAAGAATACTGAAATAAGTTGAATTATTTATAAGCCGTTGCTAATTCCTCCGGATCTCTATCAAATGAACGCGTGAACTGCATGATTGGTTGTGGAGCAACTTCACCTTTTCCCATATTAGATCAACATATCATTGCTATTAACAGGTACGCTTCTTTTTCTTTTTTTTTTCTTGAGAATGATAAATCCACTAGTTTCTTTGATTTACGAAATATGTTTCAGGCAATGGAAAAATAATGCATCCATTCGGCAATGGAAACTATTTATAGATAGATATACGATGTCGCGGCATATTACTTATTACGTATGTAACTTGGCAGCTTAGAAATCTTTTTGTTTTGTGTTTCAATTCACTGAAGTAATATATCATTGAAGAAGTAGTAGCGACTAATTAGACGTGACAATTTATTGCTAAAAAATATTAGTAATTAATAGAACTATTTCAATGTATACGTCCTTTTGATAAGAGCTCTTTGGGGTTGTGGAAAAAAAACTTAAAAATCTTGAAATTTTCGTCTAGTTCTCTGTTATATAGTAAAAAGCTACTTTTAGATTTTACATTGCCGTTTTTGTTTTAATATTGGTCGAGAGCATCGAAGTAACGGAGTATATTGGATTGTGGATTTAGACAAATTGCACTGTTTTCAAAAATGTTTTGATGTCGATTGTCACGGTATCAGTTCGAACTATTTTCCTTTACCAAATTTTGTCTGCACCTCCGTACTATCTGATAAAGGTGATAATTTTATGTCTTCTTTAATTTTAGTTTTAGCCTATAATTTTTAGATATTTTCTTGCAGTATGACTCGTAACTGATTTTGATAAGTTTTTTACCTAATTGACAGGGATCCTTCCCCCTCTCCCCTTATAATCCACTTCAAATATCGGTTTAGTATCCGTTTTATTTAGTGTCCTCACTTACTGAACTACCTGCTTTCATAATTTAAGCATTATTTGTTTTGTAATTCTATAATAGAGTTCTGAATAGTGTGGTGAATTTTTGCAGTGTAATCAAAGAATAAATCTTGCAGTACATTTTAACTAGATCCGTTTATCAAGTTTTTTCCGAAATTTTGTTTATACACAACTGTTGCGGCAGTTTTTCTCTGATTAAAAGTCTCGTTGCTCTCTACCATATATGCCGAAAAAGACTGTTTCAATTGCAATAAGAAAATATGTTGAAAAATTGCTGGTCAAGGTTCTTAAACGATCATTTTTATAGATAGGATATTGGAAATCAGTAAAGATGCCTTAAATATGCCAGATACAAATGTTGGTGATAAAAAAATTAAAAGAAATAATGTATCGAAACAGCTGTTGATGGATTTAGTGAAAGAAGCAAGAGCGATGAATGAGGTTGAAATTCAGAAATGCACACGAAGTATCGCTCCGCAAATGAAAGCTCTAGATTGTGGTCGGAATTTGTTTGAATTAACGGATGACGAATTGTTGAGTGCTTTTATTGAGATCAAAAATTAATTATGGACTAGTCATCGCTGCATCTCCTCCACAGTGAGTTTTGTCAGAGTATTGTAGAGCTATTGGAACAGTGTCTATTTCTAGCTGTGGTATGAAGCTGTTTACTTTTTTTATGTTCTCATTTCTTGTATATAAAATAAAATAGCATATTTCATTATTTTATTATTTTCATTTCGTCTTCTTATATTTCATTATTATCATTATTGTCAGCATATTTCATCATTCATATTTCATTTCATTTCATTTCTCATTACTTTTCTGTTGTGTGGTTTAACCTGGGAAGAGTTGATTATATACACAGATATGTATAATTATAGTTAACATATAGTTAACACTCAGGGTATGGTATGTTGCTGTTACTCTAGATTAGGCTAGAATGTTTGATTGAACTTATTTGACTTCTTTTTTATTAGTTTTGTCGGTGCCTATATTATATTAGCTTGTTCTTTATTATTTTTGCTGTTTGATCATAATTTGAATGCTTTTTTTTACGATACTAATATATATGTATTAGATTTTGAACTATTCGAACCATCCATCTTTCAAGTATAATTTGCAACATCTGGACTTCTTATAATAATATATTATAAGTCGATTTATTCACAGTCACGATTATAAATTCAATTTTGGAACAGTATTAATTTTATAAAAACTCTTCACTTAGCAAAAGTGATCTTAGTGTTCATTAACAACAATTTCTAAAAAACACCGCAAATCAAGAAATTTGAAGTTTTCTGCTTAATAAGTACATTTCCTGGATAGTCAATCCTCCACGAAGTATTCGCAATATGTCATTTTGCTAATGACTAATTAACTTCATACTTTTTTGGGATTTCACAATGAGCTTCATAAGAAAGAAATACATGAATTTTGTTTATTGTTTTATTCCTTTGAGTTTCTTGTAACTATTCCCGAAATAGAAAGTTTTATTTAAAAATTTTGTTTAACAATGCTACAAAGATGAAAACAATTTTTTAACTGCTGTTGATACAGCAGTTAAAAAGTCTGATAAAGAAATGAATTGTGGAATTTAAGTATTAAGGAGCAGAAGAACAAAACAGGTGAGAGTATGGGAGAAATAGTTGGAGTGACACATTAGGAATGGTCTACGTGTGGCGCATGGTTGGTTGGTCTGATAGTAGAGGGTAAGGTGAGAGAGGTGGCATGAAATTCTCTTCACATGGCAACTTTTTGGGGTTCGACCTTTTCCGATCAAAGAATGATTTACGTGGTACTGGAGTTGATTGAATCAAAACTTACCCATTATCATTTCTTACTTCATTTTTTGACAATTCCATCGTCATAGTGGGTTCACAGTAATTTCAGGGTAAATGTTCTAGCTAGATTTCAATTTGTTTCGTTTAATACTTCAGATCGAGTTAATCATGTCTGAATTCATTGATAAAATTATTGTAAACGATGTGCGACCATTTGATGAAGAAGCAAAAAATGAAAAGCCATGGCACGAAAAAGCTCGCTTGCAGGGTTCTCCGCATCAGTATCGTAATATGAGGTTTTTTTTTTCTCTCCAATTTAAGGCAATAATAATTGCTTCAGAATATGGAAATACGAATGCGAAGGAAATTATAACTTCGACGTAAAAGGCTGATTTCTTAATAATTCGACAAGAAATGAGTGTAACGTCTTTGATAGCATATAAGCATCTTGATAATTATTATTTGTAAAGGTAGATGTGATTTTTTGAAGAATTTCGGATGGCAAACCAGTGGATAATGTATTAGGTATTATCGGTGGAACACCACTAGTGAAACTTAACAGAATACCTCAATCGATGGGCATTGAATGTGATATGTGTGAGTGCAGTTTCAAATTTCTTCTAGGATAATCAGATCCTTGGTAGAAAAAGCCTCATCGTTTTTACCTGTCTTTGAATATATTTTCTTATGAGGAATCTTCAGTTTCCGCATTACATTTACTTTTTCAATTCACTTTTTTTACTCGCGAACGTTTCTTTTCATGAAATAAATATTCTACTTCATTCTAGATGCCAAAATCGAATTTTTGAACCCAGGGGGTTCCATCAAAGATCGAGCTGCTGAACGAATGGTTGACATAGCGGAACGAACTGGCATCTTAAAACCAGGAATGACGTTAATTGAGCCATCATCCGGAAATACCGGAATTGGTTTGGCGATGATTGCAGCCGTTAAGGGCTACAAATCTACGGTTGTAATGTCTGATAAAATTAGTAAAGAAAAGGTTTTTTTTTTTATTTTAGAAGTATTCTTTCATTAAATATAAACGAACTGGCACCTTAAAACCAGGAATGCTAAAATAAATTTCTTACTATCATCCTTTACTTTCGATGTTTCTATCTATACCTGCTCTCGATTTTTTCTGTTTTTTCTATCCTCATTCATCTTTTTTTTTAGATTGGAGTTAAAGTTGTTACTAAAGTTAAAATTGTCCTACTATTTCCTTAGTAGAAGCTGGATATATTTATAGTGCGAGTCTACACATTATCGACATATTGTTCAGCTAATTCACCACGATCTGCCCTCTAGAAATTGAGCACTATCTTATGCATGATCTCTTGAAATAATTTTATCAAAAAATAATTTTATCTCTTGAAATAAATTTTTTCTTTCCAAAAACGAAATCATTTTATTTAGCACTTGTTTATATACCAGACCGTCTCACAAGACTAAAATTAATAAGGAAATGTCAAAAATATTTTCTTATTGGGATATTGAAAACGACTGCTTTAAAGTAAAAAGCTCACAGAATCACAAAATAAGCTCTTACTTTTCTTAGTTCGAGAGTTATTGATCGTTTGACAACTAGGAAGAAGTTCTTAGTATTCTTTATATTTTTTAGATTTTATGAAGTGATGAATTTTTCTTGAACAAGGCAAATAGAAGCTGTTGCGAATAATAGTGAAAATAACTATCGAAGTAATATGGCTGAACTGATTAGCAGCTAAATCCACCATTTACGGAGTTTGGAAGTATTTACTATATTAATAGTTAGCGTAGAATGTACGGCAAGTAAATAGAAGCTACTGTTTAAACGTGGCATATTTGCATTAGACTTCTCTTTTGTTTTCGTTGCATTCTATCGACCAGTAGTTTTGAAATTTAAGTCAGTTAAGGAAGAAGAACATGGAATGGCAATGTATAAAAGCTTTTAGATTTAATTTAATTCTTTGGAAAAAAAAAACCTTTTTTGAAAAGAAGCTCTCATTCTCCAGATTAATTAATTTTTACCGAATTAAATTCAAAAAATGCATTTTATTTCGTCATATATTTTATTTCACAATCGTACAGCAAGCGAATGTTGTGTTAGCTTACGTCTTGATTTTTAAGCTAGCGGCTTTTGAACAGCTCAAAATTTGTATTTGGAGGGACACATTCTGAAATGAAATAGGAAAAATTTTTGCAAACTAAAAATTTTTTTAAAAAGAAATTGAATAAGAATTATGAGAGCATAATTTGAATGCTTCTTTTTGCTAATCGGTTACAAATTTGAATGGTTAACCGTTGCAATTGAAAGAACCTACCATAATCAAATTTCTGTCAAAATTAATAACCATTTTAAAAATAATGCGTAGCTGGCAAAGATAACATAATTGATATACGAATTATTTTCTAATCCCAGAAAAGCCTCAATGAAGTTCCAAAATAATTGATAGAGATAGTCTTCCACTGTTTAGTTTGCAAATTCCATTTATTTTCAGGAAATCATCATTAATGAATTAGGTGGAGAAATAGTACGGACTCCAGATAATGTCCCATACGATTCACCGCTGTCTTATTTTAATGTAGCGTTTCAATTACGGCAGGAGGACAAAAATAGCTGCTTGGTACTTGATCAGGTAAGATCGATTTAGGTATATTAACCTTTAAAACAAATTCTTTTACATAAATCCCTACTTGTTATCGATGTGTATGTAGCAGGAAGCACAATTTTTTTCACCTATAAATCAGCGGACTTGTGCACCAAAATTGATGAGATCTTTTTGATGGAGTAGTGACTCGGGACATGCTAGTAAATAATCTTGAGAAGCTTGAAATGGCAATGTTGCATTGTCTTTAAGTAAAATAGATGTGTTTGGCACAGTGTTGGAGAAAACTCACTAAGACTGTTCTGTTTTATAGTATGCTAATCCTGCAAATCCGATTGCACATTATGAAAGCACCGCTGCCGAGATACTGTATTCACTGGATAAAAAAATAGATATGATTGTGATTGGAGCAGGTACTGGAGGTACCATTAGCGGAGTTGGACGCCGTATAAAAGAAGAATGTCCGAATGCTGTGGTATTCTGCATTTTTTGAAAATATTTTAATCTACTATGCTCTGTGAAGTTTCGAAAAAAATTTTTGCGTTCTCATCTACTTCGCCTTATTTGTTATTTGACTTTCTTTTATAATCATTCTTTACCGCCAAAAATCGAAGTTTCTTGAACTTCTGCAGGTAATAGGCGTTGATCCGGAAGGTTCAGTAATTGGCAGTGCAGGAAATGAAACTAAGGCATCATTTTTTGAAGTGGAAGGTATTGGATATCATTTCGTATCACCTTTGATTGATTATGATGTTATTGACAAATGGGTCAAAGTGAATGATGCAGACACTTTCAAGTTTGCTTTTACAATCCTACATTTAAATTAAGCTCGTTTTGTCGCTGGCAATTGGCTAAGTATTGCTTTATTTAAATGTTTAAAATATATAATTGAGAAGGCTGTATTTTCCTTCTTCTGCTCAGCATGGCTCGTCGATTGATCTGTGAAGAAGGTCTACTCGTTGGTGGTAGCTCTGGTTCTAACATGGTAGCTGCGATGCAAGAATGTCAAAATCTTAAGAAAGGGCAGAACTGTGTTGTCATTCTTCCTGATGGGATACGAAATTATATGTTTGTTATATTTAAGCAATAGATATTTTTAAATTAACTCCCATAATTTTTTAGAAGAATTAGTAGTTTTCATCAATTATAAAGTAATTACACTTCTGTCAAAGAACAAATTTAATCAGAAAAACGAATTAATTCTTTCTCAATTTAATCAAAATTGTATCAGAAATGATTTGTCATATCAATTCTTAAGAAAATTACTTTTTCTTTAGGTCCAAATTTCTTAAGGACGATTGGATGTTTGAACGACATTTCATGAAGCGAATTCAACGAATACCTATTACGCCTCACGAGTAATATCGCAACAAAAAATTTTATTAATTTTCTAATAATACTAAACTACAGCTTTTCGACTCCTGCAACATTAGTTTCAATCTGATTTTAATTTTACTATGCTTCATTGTGCTTCTAACTTTTCCAGTTCCTTTTATCATACTGTGAAATATATCGTAAAGTTTCCATAAGACAAAAATATTTTAAATATCAAATTAAGGCAATTTTTATCATTTTATTGAAAACGAAGTTGAATTTACTTCTTTCAGAAGTTCAACAAATGAACCTTTGAATTATCGCCCGGATAGGAAAATGGAATGGAAATGGAATACATTAGATCCAAGTAAAAACGAATGTCCTGTTCCACTGAGACCATGGCGGTAAAATATTTGATAAATGAGTAAAATTTTTTGTTTCTTGTTACAGATGGCAATAAGAATTTTATTATTTGATAAAGGGATCTTTTCCATTCTACGTCAGCAGAAATGTTTATTAAATGTTGGTAAATTAAAATTATTGTACCGTCATTAGCATATTCCCTCATAGAAAATGCTACTGTTTCTGAGTCTTTTTTCCTTATAGAAGGTAAAGTAATAACGGTTGCACTTAGATTTGTTGATTGACTCTATTGTTAATCAGCAAGTCTAAAAAAGCCAGTTGATTTAGGTGGTAGTGTGATTATCTGAAAATTAGTTATTGAGGATTCGTAGCTTTTTGCTTTTTTTTAGGATAATTTCACCACCAAATATTTTAAAATTTCTTGTTTACTTATCTTCCAATTTTATCTTTATTTTGGAAATTCATGTATGCCATATAATCTTGAATCTTAACAATCGATAAGAAACTTCTCTTCAAATGTAAACATTAGATGGAATATTTTTTGAGCAATTTTAGTAATTGCCTTACTTTAGATCACCGTATTTTGGTGCTCAGTGATTAAACAGTCATAAAAGAGTCTTTGAGTTCAACATTTGCATTTTTTAAATTTTGTTAAGTATAAAAGTCAGCATTTTCCAATTTTTTACAGTATTTTCTCGTGAGATAATTCTCTTCCATTTTTACATGTGAGTTACAGGAATACGTGGACAAAACGACCAATTAATTTAATTATTTTCGACATATAGAAGTTCGAGGGGAAAAGGAAAGAAAATAGCTGAAATAGCTTATACTTACCCTGATTTACACAGTTAAATAAGACTTCTCTGCAGTGGAGCTCCGGATAGAACCAAAGGCGAGACATCAAAAGATTCAAAGTACGAAAAGAAAATGGTCATTGATAATATTTTGGAAGCAATCGGTGAAACACCGCTAGTACGTCTCAATCGTATACCCAAAATGTTTGGTGTTACTTGTGAAGTCTGTAAGTTTTGTCATAATTATATGCAGCACATAAGGACTAACTAATTGTTTCTGACTATTCGAGATACAGATTATTTATTTATGAAAAGAGGATGAACTTCGACCTTAGAACATATTTAATAGTTTTAGACATGTATGATTCACTTTTTCATATTCCTTGTACACATTCCCTCCCTTTTAAATGATTAGATTAATCTGTTGAATGCTGTGGTTATGAGGAAGCTCACTAAGATCTGGAAACATTGTAGACGTGAAGTGCGAGTATCTGAATCCTGGTGGATCCATAAAAGATCGCATAGCATATCGAATGGCCGAACTGGCAGAAGAAACCGGTAAATTAAAACGCGGGATGACGATAATTGAACCCTCTTCCGGAAATACTGGAATCGGCTTGGCACTAGTTGCTGCCGTCAAAGGTTACCGCTGTATCATTGTGATGCCGAAAAAAATGAGCAAGGAGAAGGTGAGAGAATGAATTGAAAATACCTTCTTTATCTCATTAATAGAGACTGCCAAATACTTTGGACATTTCGACTCAAAGTCTGTAAATGGAATATGTTGAGAAGGTTCAGTATGCCATCGATGTTAAAACTCTCCAATTATCACTGTCACATCAGTTTATGTTTCAACGATTCTTATGAATTACCATAAATCCTCTCTGCTATCCTGTATAGCCTGCTTAAATTACTAAAACCCACCTGTTTAATTTAATTTCACAATGTAAATCTACTTAATATACTACAAGGTGCTTCCCTTCCAAACTGTATTGTGAGCTAATTTTATACTTTATCGCTGGTACTAAAACTGCAAAGTGCAGGCTTTAGCGACAATATTCCCTTTAGAAAAAGTTAAAATAAGATTATATTGCGAAGTTCAGGAAAATATTTTGCTAGCTTTGGGCGCAGAAGTAGTACGAACTCCAACAGAAGCGTCATTTACGGATCCCAAGTCTCATATCGGTGTCGCGATTAGACTACAGAAGGAGCTTCCCAATGCTATTATTCTCGATCAAGTATTTGTTATTTTTGTTTTAATTAATAAGTCCGTCCTTATCTTTACGGACATAATTTTTTAGATCTTTAAATGCAAATCTCTACTACCCTTTTAATTAGGAAGTTCCAGTGTCTGAATCGATAAGAAAATTTGTTCTAAGACCAATAAAAACCCTTCTAAAATGTTCCATTTTATAAAGAATTAGCATTGTATCAGTAAAATCTGTGAAGAGACATCCTTCAAATAAAATCTACAATGTCTGGAGCTCGACGTTGCTGTATTTGATTACTCGTCATGAAGCTGAATTTACGTTGTTTTCTTATTAAATATTTTATCTATTTGCTAGTTGAACGTTTATTTTTTCTACTCCAAATTCTCTTGCTTTAATACTTATGAAAATATAACCATTGTGATAAGTGAGATTTACACTTGAAATTTAAGAAGTAATGAACTGTAAGCATTCTGAATTCGGATTGTTTGATTATACATTCTTAGATCTTATATTCTCTTATTTATTAATTTATTTAATATTTCTTCTTTCATTTTCGTTTTTGTCTAAACTCTATCTTTACTAATAATAAAATTCGAAGTTGCAATTAATTTCACTTATACAAGATAATTTCAGTGGTATTAAGTTGAAGGGATTTCGAATTAGATTGCTATAAGCATTCAATCGTTATTAAGGGTTTAGTTAATTAACTGATTAACACATAAGATTATAAGATTATATTATAAGAATCTTATAATCAACTGGAAGTATCTTGCAGTACATCAACATCGCAAATCCCTTGGAACACTATGATAAAACTGCAGAAGAATTACTGTACGCATTAAATGATAACATTGATATGGTTGTGGCTGGTGCTGGAACAGGTGGCACTATAAGTGGAATAGGCCACAAATTAAAAGAAGTTTGTCCGAAATGCAAGGTTGGTATTCTAATATTCCAAGGATGAAATAAGTCGAGTCGAATTAAAACAATAAATCCTCCTCCATATTATTTGATTACCTCCAGTGGCTATCTTTTCATCATCGATTTCTGGAGAAATTCAGTTCCGTTAACTCATTCCTTCTTTACAGTTCTTTTCCTGTTCTTATGTTCCTACTAAAAAAAAAAAAACTAGTGAATGATGGGGTTATTGGCAAGTTCTTGATCATTACATTATTTTTTCGTCTGCAGTCGAATGCAAGCAATTTTCAGATTATTGGTGTCGATCCCATAGGTTCAGTCCTTGCTGATCCAGAACACAGTGAAGTTTCTACTTATGAGGTGTGCAAAAATTTGTATTTAGCTTGAAAAGTTGATCTACCTTAATTATTTTGATAGGTCAAATATCTTTTCTTAATATTTCACCTGAATTAAGTATTGTTATGAAAACACATTGCTTTATGGTCCGAAATCACCTCTCCATACAGTTTTTAGATACATACGAATTCGGAGCTTAAACAAAATAAGAAAAATATGAAAATGAGTTCTCTGAATTGTGCAACTCTGACAAATATAAACATACTGTATGTAATACAATGAAAAAATACGCATAAAGTGACAAATATAAGCATTCACGTTTAGAATTAGCCGTTTAAACCATTTTATTTACTTTATGATATGACACTGTTGAGATAAAAGGTTTCCTTTAGGTGGAAGGTATCGGATATGATTTTATCCCTACAGTACTAGACCGTGATATTATTGATGTATGGATGAAAAGCAGTGATAAGGAATCATTCGAAATGTCTCGTTTATTGGCTAAATGCGAAGGTCTACTGTGCGGAGGCAGTTCAGGTGCCAATGTTTTCTGTGGTCTGAAAGCTGCCAAAGAATTGCATGAAAATCAAAAATGTGTCATCATACTGCCGGATGGAATTACCAATTACATGTATGCGAAATAGTTTTTTTTTTTAACGAATTCACACTTCCTTTTTCACTAAAATTTTTTATGACGCCGTGAAATCACTTACTTTATCGATTACTTTTAATTTAATTTTGAAGCCGCTGTAATTCTTTCAATACAACTAAAGGTCCAAACCATTTTACGTAATCTATGTCATTCACAACAGTTTACATCTTGTGAAGATAGCACGCTTTATACATTCATTTCAGGACGAAATTTGTGGATGATGGGTGGATGAAGACTCGCAATTTCAGCATTTAAACATAAAGTGCGTAAAGTCGTTGAGAATAACACTTAAGGTATAACAAATAATGTTAATTTACTTGCTGCATTATTTTTGAATGGTATACCGTAATTTAGGATTAACTGTAAGTTTCATATAAGGATTATGTTGTTGTAGTAATTTTTGAGGAATGATACTCCCAGATTTGGTAAAGGTAACATCGAATACTTGCCTAGATAAGGATCGTTTAAACTGTTGATGACCCTTGAAAATCTTTATTAGAGATTGCACAAGCTGCCAGTCGTGTTTATCTTATTGTAAAATGAATAACTTATTACACAGATGATGCAAGAATAATGAATAATGAATTATTTGGTTGTTTTTGGCACTTTAGTAGGATATATGATAAACATTGCAAGGAGAAATCCGTTCATTACCATGAATGCTGCATTCGCTATCTGCAAAATGAAAAAGCAAATAGAACAGAGATCTTTGATTCTAAAATCGATTTTTAATGGTTCTCGAGTTCAGCACTTTCTTAATCGGAATCAAATTTTGCATTTTGAGGTAACATCGAATACTGCAAATAACCAAATAACCAATAAATGAAGGTCGTTGATCCCAATGCTGTAGATGACAACATGTATTTCCAGAATCCATGCAAACGCAACTGGTCCAAATGGGATAAAATCTATTACTTTTTGTTTCACTGCTCGATACTGCAAACTTGTCTTTCAAATATCAATTCCTTTTCTTTCCTTTGGAACCAACAGCCAAATTGTGAGTTAAATTACAGTCTATGATACAACGTTTAATGGAAACCTATTAAACCTATTAAGGTCCCATATATATATATATATATATATATATATATATATATATATATATATATANATTAGCCGAAATGAAAAGTTATTACCCTTCTCAAACAAGTTCTCAGTTCCACCGCAAGACGACAAAATGTTGATGGATTTTGGCTTGATGTTAGCTAATTCATTTATTTGCTCCAGTTTTTAGAGAGAAAAAAAAAAGTAGACGAAGTCTGAATTTTTTTTTTTCAAAAGCATAAATAGCTTACAATCATAAGAAGGCAGACCGATGATCCGATGGTTTGAGAACAAGATGCTACATTACCGATTAGTGTTTTACCATCTTCAACTTTTAACATTTGTGCATAAAGAAATAAAGTTGCAAGCACTGTTGTAATTAGGCATAACAGTTGAAGCAGCTTAGTCTGTAATAGATAAAATATGATAGAATAATCGAAATTAGCAATAATCATTTATGTTCTGATTCTCTAGATGCATTGCATTGAAATGAAAAAGTGAAGAGATTTGATACACTTATCTGTCAAACTTCTGAAAAACGACAGGTCACTTTTATTTACTTGATTGAAAAAGAGCAACAACTAATTTCTCAGATTATCTTATTTATTATCATTCAACTTATCAATAAGATAGATAACCTCTACTTTGTCTCTTTTGTTATATAAATGTGGCAACATCAGCATTAGAATTTAATTTTCTACACTCACATCAGTCTAAATTAATTGAAATCTTTTTCGCGGGATGAAATCTTTTAATTTACTGTTTATAAAACTTCATCACCTCCCTTTTCATTATTTCAGCAGAATATCTCAATCAAAATAAGTCCATTTCTATATATATAAAGTTGCTTCTTAAACCACTTAAATTTTATTGAAACATTATAATTAAGGTGTTAAGGCCATACTTTTCTAGTCCTGTAGAACAACATTACTGTCAGAAAGAATATCTGCATGAAGACTGAATAAGCTTGCAAAAGAACAACCTTGGAATCTGAGATATACAACGAATACCGAAGCCACAGAGCTGATCTGAAAGTGTAATGAATATTTTTATTCTACTGCTTCATTTAGAATTTAATGCTTCGATTACAATATGATTGAATCACAGTAAAACATTTAACCATCAACAATGTCTATTTTAAATCAAGTTGGTTGAAATAATTCAAAAAGATAGAATGATTTCTAGTTAGTTTCTTCCGAGAACTTCTGTAAAAAGTCGAAGTAAGTATTCCTGAAATTTTGGTAAAATCTAATTATCATGTTACCCGACATAGGCTGCAAAATACGGAGCTGCAGAATCATTATCGCTGCATTTCTGTCGATACCATTTATAAACTGCTTGTCTATAATTTTAAGGGTTAGTGGGTGAAAATTTGCATCTTTTTTATTCAAAAAACTACAATTTGTAAGCCGTTTTAAATTTCACTTCGAGATTTTGAACATGGAAACATAATGTATTGGAAACCTGCCAAATTAATTTAGTAAGTAAGTCTGTTAATTTTGAAGTTCACGTTCTAAATGCTGCTCTAGGTAAAATTTTGTATTCACTTACAAAGGGCTTGAAATGAAGAGGACATATATTATACCAGTGGATGTTAAAAATAAATTCCATAATAGATTGCTCGTATATTTATCATAAATCTCTTGCACAAACTCAATTTTCGGAATTGCTAATATATGAGCGTTTGACATATTCAGATGATAAACATCGATAATTTATCAGAAAATCAAAATAACAAATTGTTTATATGCACGAGTCAAGATAGTAAAGAAAATGATGGAATATTTCCTGAAAAGTAGAATGACTCAGTAAAAGTTTCGGGACTAAACAAGAAAAAATACTTCGAAAACTGGTAAAAGTACAGAATTTGGAGTAAAATTGAAGATTTTGAAGAATGATGTCAAAAATGGATAGGCGAATTGTACACAATAAACGGAAGAAATCTTAACACTGATTCAGTTGTTTGTTAATCTCCTGAAACCAGTTTAATTCATCACCTTAGATTATTTTGTTACCTGAATGCCTTTGTTAGTGACCACTATAGACGAAAAAGAATTCATTGATTTTTCAATATCTATTGAGCATACTGAAAAAGAAAGAAGTACCGATCTATAATGAAGCAGCGTCGAAATTGATAGTATGCACTGATAAAAGAAAGAGCAATAATTAATTATTGCATGCTGATAAGCTGATAAGGAGCAGGAAGCAATAATGTTGTGGCTATCCATTTAATTTCTTCATCTCGAATAACTTTATGGAAAACCATGGTAATGTTAAAGCCATAGTTATTACTTCTCATTACATTTTTGATGTGGATCAAGAATAGTTCGGCAAGCAAAAAGGATTCTTTAAAAGATAAAAGAAAGGATGGTAGTAATTAATTTACTCAGATCTAAAAGCAAAAATATTCCGTCATTTTGATGGGTTTTAATCATTTATATATTCATTATCCAATAAAATGAAGCAGTTTTTCATCTTGAAAATTGAATTTTAAATTAAAAAATCAGAAAAAATTGAACATGAGGTCCATAATTTTTTCCTTCCTGTATGAAATAACAAAACAATATCTGATGTATTTAATTTAATTTTGAAGACATAAAGTTGCTTTGTTTCACTAGATGGTAGAAATAGAAAAAAATGATGGTGAAGGAAGAGAAAGGTGGAAGAAAAATGAAAAAATGGAAAGTAACTCGAGATTAAGTAAAACTGTGAAGAAACTAACCATTCTTCAACGGTGTTGTCAAACGATAGAAACATCCGAAGTTGTACCCATTGGCATCATTAATAAAATTTACAAGTTCTGAAGTTCTAAGCTTGCTTCTTTTTACTCTTGATATGACAGCTCGAATTATGCCTGATTGATTTAAGACGAAAAATTTTGATTAAACAAAGTTCTTTCAAAAGCAAAATGCAATCGTGATTTTCAGAAGTTTCTGATAAACTAAAAACTGATTTAGTTTACGCTAGCTTTATTTGTTTTAAAGATAGATTAGTTTGGTTCAAAATATGAGTGCCTATGAATTTTTTCAGAAAAAGTTAATCGCACTTTTATTACTTTAACTAAAATCTAGCTGTTTTATTTTGCTGTTAAGTTAGGTAAAGCTCTTGGAATAAACAAATAAAAATGAAAGTTCCATCAGGTTAAAATCAAAAAAGGTTTAAATTACTAAAATACTAAAACTGACTAAAAATATGGAATGGTGAAGCTAAGACGAGTCTTAAGGTTACTCTTGTTTTGTCAAATTTCGACTATTTCCAGTTCTAAGTTCATGAGGTAAAGGAAAAAGTTAGATGAATTTCAAAAAAAATTTATCTTGAAGTACCGCGCAAATCTCTTGCACTTATAAATCAACTTTTTCTAACTTGGGGTGCTGCATAACAAGTACATTAAGGAGGTATTCTACACTTGCCAAACATTAGCCAACTAACCAGTTAGTCTCTTAACAAAAGTTCTGATGGAAGGATTCGCCGAATAGCAAAACTGATACAAAGAAGAATTTGGCCACCAAAATGTAAATAATGAAATGAGGAGAAAAGAATTTCGGATAACGGTCACACTGAATGATTGGAGTAATCATCGACTATTTCAAGTACTTCTACGTCGTTTTGTTTTCAGTTCTGTCTTGGCCTTATCTTTTATTTTAAATAAATTTTATTTTTTCGAAAATATATTCAGTAACCTTTATTTTGGAATTAAATGACATATCAATTTTTAACATATGAGCTCAAATTTTAAGTGTTAAGTTAGTTTTATTTTTCCATTCCAATTTCTTACGTTAAAATTTCGCTCCGACTGCTTAGATTATAAATTTGAACAGTTAAGATGTGCTTTTTGAAAATCACTTGATTAATTAATTCTTTGATTTAAATTGAATTGAATACAGCAATGCATTTCAGCGCTAGTGATGCTTAGGCTATATACTAGTGATTAGGCGCGTTACACTGGATATAAGGCCTAATCTTTTCTAATTTAAAAGTAAGAAATAATAACAATAATGTCACGAGAATCCATATTATATATGGAGTAAGGTATGAGATTAAAAAAATCACTTCTGAAGGAAAGTTCGCAGACTATACATTTGATGCCATAATTTTATCACATGAGGTATTGCAAGCCCTTTTTTTGGACTTTTTTTTTCGAAATTTGTCCAAATGAATCAGTCCATCAATGTCGCGCCAGCTAATCAGTAGTTGAAACTTAGTTATCAAACTGAGCGAAACATACAAAATCTCCCATCCGCTTCATTACAGATATGTCATGTTAAGGAAACTAATGTGGACAATTAATTAAAAGAAATGATCAGTACTGGCCAAATAGACCGGAACTTATTTTTAAATATTTCGTTCAATGCATTTTGCCATTTTCGTACTTCTCCATTCCACGTTTCATTTTGCATTTAATGAGTTCAATACTTACTGATTGCTTCATTCTCCTTTTTTATCAGTGATAGTAATCATACCACCTATTACCGATAATTTCCGATATTTACTCATAGTTCAGTTATAAGCATCGGTATTAAGCTTGTTTGAAATTTCCCTTTTTCAGAAGTTTGCCGACATGAAAGCATAAATAATTTTGAAAAAACAAACCCACAACGATAAAAAGGTATAAAAACGATCAACAATGCCTCTATCATATTTCGCCTTATTTACTATTAGCTCAATATCGTCCCCGTCAAATTACTTCGGTATATTTTTTATTATCACGCTCTTATTGAGTGTCTACAAAGAAATATGCATTTCAAATTTCTTTAAGTGAAAAGCTTTTGTTTGAGAAGATTAACGTGGTCAGAAAGAAATAGCCAGCAGTTTCTGAGAATCTTGAGAAGTTCTTGTAAAAATAGATGACTACTTAGATCAATCGTTGAAGTTACAGAGAGTGACAGGAAGTCCAAGAAACTTATTTCTACCTCTTTTATGCTGCATTACTTTAAATTAAATTAATTTTAGAATTATGACGCATTTGTATTTAAATGTGACGAAGTATAAGATGTTAACAAAAGTGAGATATAAAAAGAAACACTCTATATTTCCTTGCATTCAGAATTTTATATCGACTGTCATTACTCTATGACCTGATCAGTTTCACAAGGCTTAAGCACGAACTTGGAAACAATGAATGTAATTTAATTAAGGAGCAGTAGGAGTGGCGATCCCAAATGAGGCTTGCGATATCACACTTGACAGCAGACTCATCAAAAGCCCAAATGGAAATCGTCAATTATACATGCGCTGCGTATCTATCGGCTTTAAGTCAGTCGTAACAAATTATTTCGATGAAAAAATTGCAATGGAAATTTCGGGCCATAGTTTTTTTTTTTCAGAACACTGGGCATGTGGAAACTAGAATCTTGCTTGCCTGGTCAGATTTTTCAAGTCAGCGAAAAAAGGTGTGTTGCTGCGAGGCTCACATCGCAAATATCTAGCAAATTATTCGGTAAGTAGGAGTTTGTTTGAATTTGCAGATGTAAAGCTTTTCACTCTATCCAGGTATTCATCATGTTAGACATAAGATAGATCAGTTCATCAGTTTTACGTTGCAGATTAATCTGTTAGTATTAATGTTTTGTTCCAAACTGTCCAATATTGTGTTATATTTTTGAGCAGTATAACTAGACCAATATGTTGCAATTAAGATTTCTTTAGCAAAAAAGATAAAAATTATTATAAATAAAGTACAAAGAATAGAATGTTTATGTTCATAGAAATGCTGTCATCAAACTCATAATGATCTAATTGGAGTTTGTTGAAATTCCTGATACAATCATTAAAAAAAAGCTATCAAGAATTGCAACGAAATCCAAGCATTATGAATTTGATTATCATTTCTATAATCATGAACATACCTATTCTTTAATCAGTAACCGACTGAATTTGCTCCGTCGTAACAAATCATAGTCTTGAGGTTCAAACCGTTATAGCAAATTGCTCTATGAGAAGTGCGGTTATTATCGAGATTATCACTGTTATTTTGAGAATTACTCTATTACTTTGCATATTATTGCCTTCAGCCGTTTTTTTTATTCCTATTAGCCGCCACTTTAACACCTTTTTTTTTATCTCGCCAGTTGAAAATACAAGACAGTTACTTTTCCTTCGATCTTAGTAGTCTGTAACAAGTTAGAATCTGTGTGTTTCAAGTTTCATTTGTGAAAAGGTTGATTTTATGTAATTAAATTCTTTAGTCAACCATGGCAGAATAATTTACAGTGCAAGCACCACCGGGAAGTACTTGTTCAAACAATGAGATATGTAGCGGTGGGTCATTTTGTATTCTTCCGATGAAAATATGCCTCTGTCCCGATGATACGGAAAATTTTGGAGGTCAATGTCGGCCCCCTGGAGCACCTATCTTTACCCTCAAAGGTAAGATGTGACTCTACAGAAGTTGTTTACTAACAGTGAGTGTCATAGAACCACAGCTTTTATCTAAAGTGAAACGAAGTCGAGGGATATTCCGAATTCTAGACCGTAATTAGATGAATCACCACTCTAATTCAGTTGAAGTACTTTGTAGAATCTGAAATCACGTATTATGGCTAATTCCATCTCGAAAAATCACTAGAGATGGCTGCTGATTGAACGCTCTTTCACATCCCCTTATTATTGAAAACTGTTATGAGCCTCCTGATTTTGTGTTATTTTATTCTAAATAAAAAACAATGAAACTTAATTATTCCAGATAGTGTTGGTGCTAACTGCAATGATTCAATGAGTTGTCCGAACGGTTCAGTCTGTATTCTTGGTCAGTGCAGGTGTCCGATTCCTCTTATTCAAGAGGGTAATCAATGTATACAGAAACTAAAAACATCTGAAGTTGGTTAGTTCTTTTTCCCATTATTCAAAATGCACATTTAATATTTTTCCATTTATATGTTAGAAAAGTTACGTAATCTGTTTTAAAGATAACCAATAGTTTACAATTTTGATAGGTCCTGGTGAATTGTGCAGCACAAGTCAGATATGTTCCCGCGGATCAGTGTGTCACCCAGTCATTCCTGTATGTATCTGTCCGGAAAATAGCGTACTTATGGGAAACTCATGTCTTTCATCAGCTTTAGGTAATGGGAATTTCTACTGATTGCGGAAATTATCTTACTATGTGAAATATATTTATAAAATTAGGTGATCCAAACATTTCCTTGCAGTAAGAAGTAATTCAATTATGAGCATGTGGACACCACCGCAAGATATGCTCGCAGGAAAAGAATTTTCAGTAGCATCCAAACTAAATTTCGAATTCGGCGGAGCAGGACAGGCTTCTGTGGGATTTCCATGTCGAGCCAACACTGAATGCATTATAGGAGCATTTTGCAAGGCTAATGTCATACCAGCCACTTGTCAGTGCCTATCAACTCATGTCAACATTAATGGCTTTTGCGAAAAAGGTCTCTTTTTTGCTCAAAACTATTAATTAATTGGCACCTCAGGTACTGTGATTTTTGTGTTTTAAATTTGAACCACTGTGCTAGTAGAGAATAAACACTAAATGATTTGGGGGTTTGTGACGTTTAATGAAAGATTAGTTTAGAACTCACTGAGATATGACTGTGCCATTAGCCGAGAAATACCGCGATTTCAGTGATATATCCCGGTCGAAATGGATGTCGTCACGATATTCAATGTTCTGTAGCTTACCGCACTGCTAAATGTTTTGACGGCCGATGTATCTGTCCAAACGGTTTTAGTGCTATCGAACAAATTTGTGAACCAGGTTTCGGATCTAATTAATTAAAATAGATATTTTCGAGTCTGATCTCTTATTTTAGCAAGAATTTTATTTAAGCTTATCCATGAGAACTGCGGCAGAAATCATGAAGTAAACGAGAATTTTAGCTTTCAGTTTGGTCAAGGTTAAATTCTAATTAAGATCTATGAGGAAAATTCCTGAAATTTTTACAACAATAACTTTCTTTTTTATTCCATACTGTTAAGATCAATTATTTCACACTTCAGAATCCATTCATTCACTCAACAGAAAATCACATATTCCATTAAACCAACTGAATTTATGCTTATTTTTTTAACTCCATGTCCCCTTTCAATAATTTTAAAAAACATAAATTACGGTTTAAAAACCGTTCTACTTGAAAGGACCAAAAGGTGACATCTAGAATACCTATTTCAATTAAACACGGCACTGAATCTATTCGAGTCTTAGTTGTATTGCATCATCTAAAACTTTTTTTTCTTACTACTTACTACTGCATCATCTTCTATGCAGTAGTTAATGGTAAGAAAAAAGTATTATATTAAAAAAGTATTAAAAAAGTATTGAAAAAGATGCAATACAATTAAGATATCTCTATATTTTTTTTGAGTGATCATCTTCTGAGAAGCGATTCATTTCATAGATGCAGTGCTCAGTGAGATCAAAATTTTATAAAAAAAAAAAAACTTCTCATCTAATCATCCATTACTTCAAAAAATTAATTAATATTTTTAATCACAGTCCTATTACCCTTCTTAAAAAGAGTTAGAAATAAAGAAAAGAAATGCAAATAGTGAACACTGAATTACATGATTATGGGACATTTCTACCGGGTACTTAATGAAATGATTATTGATAATGCCTTCCTAACAATCAATCAGTCATACTTATATTAATGTATGCTACCAATAACGTGGAGTACCACAATCGGGTTTCAACATCTCTACCTCTAACTACAGGAACTAACTAGACAGAACCGATTTATTCATGTTCTCACATATTTTTAAAGAAGTAAACGAATAATTTGTCGACCAAATATTCGATTTAATCAGAGAAAGTTCATCGGTGCAAGAATTATCGCCAGTATTTTCGTTTTACTATTCACTACCTTTTTAAATATCGGCTGTGGAGTAAAACGCAGTTTTTCTTTTAATGTATAACTCCATGAGAGAAAATCATTCGTTTACAGAAATCAGTCATTTAATTATTTTGATTGGGCCTCCTAGAAAAGTGAAGAAAAAATTTTTTTATGTAAAAAAAAATTTTACACGTATGATAAGGCAGTTTGAAAGAAATGATTTAAGCATGAGAATAGCAACGATTCCAGCCTGACCTTTCCGGAAATGAATTTCAATCATCTACTCGTAGATTTAGTAGCGGAAAGTGACCATTTATCAAATCGGGGAAATTAACGAAAAGTTTTAGAGAAAACTAATATATGATAAGGTTTTCAACAAAAGGTTCGCTTCTAACCTAAATTGTCTACCTCTTTTTGTTACTCTTAGTTCAGTATGTTTAATCATCAACTAGTTTCTTTCTTTTAAAAAAAATTTTTTTTTTTTGTTTTTTTACAAGGCAGTGAAATCAGTGTAGTGAAAATATGGTATTATAGCAAACTCTTCCATATGCTAATCTGTTTGCTCCACTATTCACAGATAACAAAGAAAAATATATGCCACCTGGGGGAAGCTGCATGACTGATATGGATTGTGCTGGTGGCTCGAAATGTCAGAACAATTGGTGCATTTGTCCAGAAACCCTGATGACAGTGATTAACGAGAACTGCAAAAAGATAACATCACAGGTTACTCTTCAAACTGGCTTCATAGGATGCATTGTTATGGATATGGCAATAGCTCAGTTGCAAGAAATTGATGAATCCTTTTTTTGCATGTCCCAGCTTATCAGTTTAAATAGTTCACCTAAATCTTTTTTCATGTTTGAAATTTTCTTAGAAATTTTTAATTTTTAGGCCTATAAAAATCTACTTCTCCCAGTAACACGGAATAATTTCTCAACAATAAACGAAGTAACAAATGATAATGACCCTTATCTAATGAGTTCACCTCTTTCAAGCACTTCATCAACCTCCGAAAGAACATCCGATATCACGTATGGTAAGCAAACTTTCCTGCTACTTTAGTATCAAGCGGTCTTTTTCATTCCGCACTAACAGAAATATTGGCCAGCAATTGAAATTAATGTCCTTAAGTCTAATGTGGTTATCTATGATCACAACAACTAACCATCATTCGCATATTCCCTCATAGAAAATGCTACTGTTTCTGAGTCTTTTTTCCTTATAGAAGGTAAAGTGACAACGAGCGCAACTTAGATCCGCTGATTGATTCTATCGTTAATCAGCAAGTCTAAAAAAGCCAATGTTGATTTAGTTGGTATTGTGATCACTTAAAAATAAGGTATTGAGAATTTGCAGCGTTTTGCTTTTTGTTTTTAGAATAATTCCATCAAATGTTTTAGAATTTCATGTTTACTTATCTTCCAATTCCACATTCAAAATCAAATACTTAGTAATACTAAATAAATTTGAACATATCTGGGCAAAAATTCTCGAAATATTTTAAAACATTCGTATTTAAAAAAAATGTATGATCGCAAACATTAACAATCGAGAAGAAATTTTTTTTACAATTTGAAAATTGGTAAGAACAGATCCGTTTACAATGTGATATAAACAAATTATTACTTTAGTAATTACTTTGTTTTTAATTTATCAGTGATTAGATAATATAAGTGAAATAAATGAATAGCATAAATTCAATTTTTCGAAAGAAAAAATTTCCCTATTCATTTACTCAGTATACAGTGTGTTGACGAAACATTTTCCCATTTTTCTGTTTTGTGACTTCATATGACTACAGAACCTATAGTATTTCCTATTTTTTCTTTTTTGAATTTAATTTAGCATCAGTAAACTGACATTTGACTGGTTAAAATATGAGTCATATCCTGGTTGATTTAAATCTCTTCTCAAATAATAATGTGATGTAAGGTTCATCGAGTGTTCTCAGGCATGTGGCCTTTAATGAAATTAAAATACAGTATACACTGCTATTTCCTGCTTATGGTTACTACTCGTGATAAAGCTTCTATTCATGCAAAATTATAATTTCAGAATCAGTGATAATATTAGTTCCAGGGTTAGAGTTTGAATGCGAAAATGATACACAGTGCAACCAGGATCATATCTGTATCATTCGTCAGTGCAAGTGCAAGTCAGGATTAATCGAAAAAAATGGAATTTGTATCCAATTAAATGGTTAGTATAAAACCAAACTTAATTTTTATATCCTTTTTTTAAATGATAATCTGGGAATTCTCTTCAAGTTGGGAAAAAGGAAATCTGCCATGCATAGGAGACTGGATTAATCGAAAGGATTCGCAAATCGTTCCTAAATAAGAAGTTAAAACTCTCAAAGATTTCTTAGTGTACCAGTAAGCTGTTGAAAAAGCTCACCATATCAGTCAAACACTTTGATTGGGAGATATTCGTTTGAGATATTTCAAAATAATTCTGAACTGTAAGCAGTATCAAGGGCTGAAATTAACTTGACAAATAACTGGGAATTTAGATTATTTGGAAATGACTAGGTTAAATCTGTCTATGGGAATTAAAATTCGTCGGGTTAATTTTGACTAATTATTTGATTTATGAGCCAAAAGTCACAAAACTTCGATGCTGCTTGCACTGTTAACGAAGCTACTTTTGTTATAGTCTTACAGTTAGAAAAAACCTGTGTACAAAAAAAACGAATGAAAAAATTAGAGATGTAAGCTGCAAGAATTTGTGCGCATGGATGAAATTAAATTATGATGTCATAGGTGGAGGGCAAATTACTTTGAGAAAATTATTTCTCTTTCAGATTCAACAATCAAGAATTTTTCAATAATTCCAGCCTTTGAAATCCCAACTGATTCTCCCAGCGCAACTACAATATCGTTGCAGTACATTAAGGTTGTGACACCAACTGATAGTTTCGGTCAGAGAGAAACAACTACAGTAGCTAGTCCCATCGGTTCAGCTACCAGTCCTACATCGATACCGATCCGTCTACCAGGCCAGCCAAGAATCACTGGACCACCATTACGCAGACCACGTTTCCAGACGACGATCAGTTACAAAAGGTCAACTTACAAAACCCAACTCGAGAATGGAATATGTCCGGGTGGAAGCTATCCTATTCGTGATGAGATTACCAACTATTTAATAATCTGTAACGGTGAAAAACCGTTATGTCCACCAAATTCTTATTGCTATGTTACTGGATATGCTAATCAGGAATACAATTGCTGTAAAGCCTAAACATATCTCAAATATAATTACCGGTCTTTGTGAAACGAAATATAAGATTATTTTTATATTCTCAGAAAAAAGTGTAGGTCCCATCTTCAATATATAGCTAATTTTCTCCGGAAAAATTTCTTGTAATTTGTTGTTCGTTTCACATTTTGTTAAGTGACTACGTTAATTACTAATACTAATGGTTGCGATTACTTCATATTTTAAGAATCATTTTTTGAAGGCATCCCTTATGAATAGACGATTTTCCTTTGCTTCAATAACGTCCTTTTATTTAAGCATTTATGCATTTATACATTGCTAGTATATGCTTCGTAAGCCACAAACTCACCCCTGTCATACCACAAAGTTTGAAGGTCTGAAGTTATCAAGTACTTTGCCTTAACCAATATCAACACTAACTTATCTTTCTTATCATTCAATTTCTTAAACAAACTGAGTAGAGAGCTACGCAGTAATAATATATTTGTTAAGAATTTAGAGAGCAAGTTAAGGCACCAGCATTAGTAAAGATACCTGTTGGCTGTTACGGATAGCTATTTGAATCATTTGAAATTAATTTCACTTTGTAACGCAACGGATGATATATTACTGTCATGAAATTATAGATGCAATTTAAGCACATTTATTTTCTACCAAGACAAATTTACTTTGCTACACTGTCATTAAAGAAACAGATAAGTAAGCAGTCATGGATTCATGAAATAAGTAAGAATTAGTGAAGCAATACTTCCGCCCGTTATTGATCATTCAGACATTTTTCGCGGCAGATGATAGTACTGTTTTTAAAAATTGTTTGGTCATTTTAACGGAAGTTAAAAGGAAGTAAATGCTACTTCCAGAACAAGCAAGAGTCAATGAAAGATGAATGCAAAATCAAATTCGTTGCAACCACTGGTTTCGGGCATGACCATGTCTTTCCTATTCAATTAGCCTTTAACTTCCTACCTAGATAATGCACCAGATATATTGCACAACTGAAATCTGTCCGATATGTCTAACCAAGGAGAGGTCTAAAAAGCGAAGAACTAATGTCTGATAGCAAATATTATTCAGTACTTCTTGATTAACCTGTTAGGGTCCGCAAAGCTGATATACGCCATACGAAAAGAGCTGTCGAGAAACTGTGAAGAACATTTAGACGCAAATCACATGAAATACTCGAAACGAGAAGAGACATGTTTGGAATACAACTTAACACTGCCGAGCCAATTTGCACTCCCAACCGTGAAATACCCAACTGAGTTGCCGGTGTAGAGTGCTGCTTTTTCATTAAGATGCAGCTCGGGTGACCCTTTGTCTTGACCTCTCTGTTACACTAAGGTTGTTGAGTGTTTAAAAGTGACGCCTAGAAGGTATCTGTGTACCATTAAGTTTCTCGAATTTTCCTCTTTGTTAAGGGGATTTAAAGAAAAAAACGCTATCTGTCCGAAATTTCTCCTTTACATTTCTCTCTACGTACTGGTGACAGTCCAGTTTTATTTGTCTCCATCCTGGTCTTCTGAGGGTGTGATTGCAGTTTACATTTCTGCTATTTTTCCATGTTTCCATAACAGGTAAAAGTATTGACTGCATAATTTGGGATATTTTAATTGGTTCCTGTCTTCGTTTTCTGGTAAGATTTTGAAAACCTGATAGTAGCATAAACCATTTATAGATTATACATATTTCCGAAATTCATCGGCTGTCCTGACCAAATACTGGCAAGCTGAAGAAAACTAGAGTAGATGACATGAAGACAGTGTCGCAGATCGGTTAGTTTTTGTCATTCAGTAACACAAGCCTTTTCTTAATGCAGGGAAATGATGATGCGAAAAAAGAAACAAATTAACAATAAGAAAGAAATGGCGACAACTGCAGTACTATGCTTAGGCATATGAGTTGTATGTTTTTTGTCCAAATCCGTTGCAGAGGGTATCTGAGTTAGTAGAAAGAGCACGAGGAGTGATAATTTATAGCATATTTTAAGCTTATTATTCATAAATTTAAAACCAGTCGATTTCCAGTTAACTGCAGTGTGTTTCTTAAGCATATTTCTTTCTTTTTTTAATTCTCAATTTAACATTACTTGATCCCAGTTATAAATTTTAAAGTGTAACTAGTCAGCTATTACTTCCCCATTAGTTTATATACTTTCACACTTTTACTTATCCAATTTTTCAATCAGCTGGATTCTTTTATTCTTCATTCTCAACATATTACTTTTTCTTCCTTATTTATATTTCGTAACGACAGGAACTATATTCAGTTCAGTTTTGGCCTCGAAATGAGATTAGACTATAGCAGTGTCACCTTGTGCGCTTATTTCTTGGGATTTGTTACTGTTTCATTTTTATTTGCAGCGACGAAGCCTATTTGCTCTGGATAGAAAGGATGAGTGAAATAAGAGCACGAAGGATTTAGTTTTCACTTTCTGCAATTGCTGAAGAACGAGTTTTGGACTTTTTCAGTAGTGCAAAGCTTATCACACTAGAACATTATGCTGGAACGAAAGTAGATTCGTGTGTAAAAAGAAAAAAAAAGTAAGATTCGTGTGTACGTTTTAATTAGTCATATCAAACAAATTATATAATTTTTCTGTGTGGCTGTGATTGTGGGATTTCTGAGTTTGGCTGAAAAGCTTTTGGGAAACTGTTTCAAATTGGAAGACATAGTTAGGTTTACATGTTCGTACCATGTTTAATTTTTGCAGTTGCAACATTTTTCCAGTAATGTTTACAGACAATCCATTTAAGCAGAAATTGCCACTGTTGCCTCTCATTACATATATAGCAAATTGTCTAATTTATTTTATCTATTAGATGTTTTTTCCGAATTTTTTAACTGCAGTGTCAAAAATAATCTCTTCTAGTTAATATGGTCATTTTATAAGCAGCAATTGGTGATCTTTCTTTAGGTTTTCATCAGTTTTTCTGCTCTAATTTTTAGACTGGCACTACTTTTAACCTTATCTTGTAAAGTGCACAGTGCATTTGTTAGTTTAACTATTGTGCGAATTAGTTCAGCGTCATGGGAGTTTGGTGGATTATTTTATAGCCATGTTCTTTAAACTGTGGAGCTGATTATTTTATTTATCTATGATTTAATTATGGCACATTTGATTTTTTTGGTGTACTGATCGATGCTTGTGTTTTTTCGCAATTATGTGTGTCTTATGTTGTAAAGTTTCAGCAGAAGTTATATAGGACAAATAGGTTATGATTCAAGAATGAAATAGAAGATTTCGATTATTCCAAGCACTGGCTTGTTTGTTGTAAAATTAGGCTTTATCAAAGAGCAGCCACTTTATATCATGCATCGGAATTTTTTAAGATAAGAACTAAAAATAATAGAAATAATGTTTAGTAATATATAATATTAAAACTGAGGAATCTCCTCAGTATGCTGTTAGCAGCGGGGAACGTTAAAAAAATTCCTTGATTAGATTTAAAAAAATTCGCTCTTACAGTAATATGCTGAAAACAGCTGAATAAAAAGAGTTCGTGTTTACAGTAGTTCACTTACTCATCAGCTGAAGTTTTAACTTAAGCCGCCAGGGAACTTAATATAAGTATTGGGCTACTCGTTATTTGTCTCTCATTATTTCTGTTCACGCTCTTCTAGCAGTGAATTCGAATATGTTCTTCTGTATCCTTTTCATTCTCGTATTCTCCTTCTCCTTCTATAAAAATATTCTTGTTATTGTATCTTTAGTCGGAAGCTGTTTTAATGTTAGTGAAGTTGGTTTTGATATAAAGCGGTTCTGTTTCAACGTTTTGTTAAAAAATATTCTTTCAGTCTTATTTTCTTGAATTATGGTTTTTGATGACTTGTTTGGTTGTAATAAATAGGCAAAAAAGAAAAAGAATGATAGGAATAGTTGTACTCTTCTTTTCGTAATTCATCTGATGGGTGATTAAAAAAATCATGATTTTCACCGTGTAGATTCTTGAAAAGTTTCAAATTCTAATTACATAAGTTTTTTTTTTTTTAATGTGTATTTTCGAAAGGAATCTTGTGTTAAATAGGAATATTTACAAGTGACTATCATAAATATCTTAATGTACATTGTCGCATAACATTTCTCGTTAGATTTCACAAAAAATCTCATGTGCATTTTTTGATGCACAAGTGACTGTGTCACTTAATTATATCCTTTATCGGACTTGTGGTCGGATCTGTAGTATGTTTACTTCATTTTATGTATCGTTATGTTCGGAATGTATTTTGAAACTTTGCAAATTTGTTACAAATATCTGAGGAAAAAAATCGTTGTATGCATATGGATAAAATCGATTACTTTCGTTGCTGTCTGAGATGCTCCAAGCCCGTTTTTTCTAGCACTTTTTTTTCTTTTACATTGCTAAGGAACGGGCAAGTATATCCTAAGTTCTAGTGATGAACATCCACCGTCTTTCCAGTTGCAACATTTTAGATCATCAGCGGTTTAGGCAAAGTAAGCCTTGGAACACATAGGTTTCTAGGGTATGGAATAAGATGCGAATAAGGATAGACGTTGTATGAGTTATAGCGATAGAGTAAATTCGAACAAATATGCGCGTAACAATTTTTGTCAATTTAAAGGTAAACGACGGAGTGAAAGTTGACGACTGTGGCTGGGACAAACAAAGATCTCAGAAGCTTGGAACATAAACGGACCTGCGAAATTGGTTCGCCTCATTTTTGTTTGCACCAAAAATCTGCTAGGTTATTTAAATGGAATTTACATCGGAAATTAAAAGATGTAGGCGACCTCCGAAATAATTAATAAGGTTTTGTTAGTATTGACACGACTTGATTTCTCATTTACCTTGAAAAGTAAAGAGAAACTAGTAATCGAGAATTGTTTGATTTATCAGTTCTCTTCGCCTTCTTCTTTTTGTGTCCATAACTATCTTGCGGGGAACTGTGGTATATGTATATCTCGACAAAGTTCGAACATCCATGTATGACAAGATTCACAAAGGTCTAATTGGGGACTCGTGGTCTCTCCATTTAGTTGCTCGCCTATCGCTTTAAAATCAATTAATTTCTTTATCCACTCGAGGAGAAATAAAGAAACTGTCGCAACTTAGTATTAATAGATTATTTAGTTTTTTTCATAAAATATTTTGACTGCAAACTGTTCCCGCTCTAAGTTCGTAAGAGATTCATGTTGCGAAGTAAAGGGAATTTGATAGCACATCATAGCGGAAATTTCTTGGCGTCTAAATTATTCTCATCTGGAATTATCTGTTTCAGAAGTTTTCGAAAGCTTAGGAATCCTTCCTTGAAAGATTCGACTTTATGCCTTATTTCAGTCCTCAGTCCTTTTTTTTCACTCTGCTTGTTTCTTGTTTCAGTGTGATTCTTGTTGATTTTTCTACTTTTTTTTATTGCAACTAAAATTGCAAAGGAATAAGATATTCGAACTTTTCTATCAATCATTTATTCTTATTCAATATTTCTTGAAATAGTTTATTCCTTTCATTTTCTTGTAGCTAACGGTTCAGTTTTGCTTCACACTTTCATGTTTCTTCTTCAAACTAGAAATATCAACAGCGCTTATTCGTAGTCCTTCTGATTTTAACTTTAACAATTTAGCTAAACATTATTGACTGACACATTATTAGCAATATTTGGTAGATCTTTTTGAACTTTTTCTCTAACAGTGAGACTTTTGGTATAACCGCTGTTATAAGTATTATTTTTGCACTTCTGGTGCACCGTAAAACAAGGGAACTTTTCTAAAAATGCTGTTCGATAATCACTTCCGCAAGCACAAAGAATATAGAATTGTGATGCATGATTGATTAGTTCCAGTGAATTCGAGACAGCACGAAAAATATGGTAATCTAGTCTTTGCCTCATGGTTTCGTTGATTAGTATCTGATTCAGAGCACTGGGTATATTACAGATGAAAAACATAATCATGATTCCTCCTAGAATATATAAAAATTTGTCATCCTTCCTAATGCTACCTCCGACAGTATTTTTTATTTTAGTGCGTCTCGAAGATGTATTTAGTTCTTGACGTCGTCGAAGTGTCATTATAATTCGAATGTTGAGCAGAAGTAGAACAAGGATGGGTGTAAATCGGAGCAGCCCTTCACATGTCCATGAGTAGACCTGAAGCAAGATTTTAACGGATCAGTATTTTATATCAGTCTTCAAGTTCTGTGAGCATCCAGGCTTCAAGTTGAGAAGGTTAAAGGATTCAGGATAATCTCTAATAATTTACTATTTTCTCTCCTATTAAGCAAGGCTTATCGGGCAACCATCACTGTATTCAAGTATAAGCATTATTGATTTGGTTAAGTTTTTACATGAATTGTTAGTTTCTTTCGTTTCATCTAACTTCTCCCGGTCATCCTTTTTAATTTCAAGTGCATATATTAAAGCCTTTTTTTAATTTTTGGTTTTTTCCTTCGACTAATTAGAATCGGGTAGGAAAAGCAACGGTTAAGGATTTCGATCTTTTTTTTTTTTGATTTTCCCTCGTCATTTGGTGTGTTTAGAAACGTTCAGGTTATGAAAATGAATGTGAGTGTTGGCGAAGGATAATAACAATGAGAAAGAGATCATTTTCTTCACTGAAACAAGAATGTGATAAAATGGATGTTAATAGCTATGATAATAATGTTAGTGATGAAATGATAATGACGCTGTTGTTGTTAATGATAAGACGAGGCAAATAAGGAGTGAATGGAAGTGAGAGGATGGATTGCTTTGTCTATTCTGAAAAGGTAACTAATGAAAAAGATAATGAACTTTTTCGCAACTGTAGACACTTGTTTTAACGAAACCTTGAAATGGTTATATATTTATATTTTTCAAGTTGTTTGTATCAATTTAACTTGTTTGTACTGCTCTTTTTTATTATTTCTATTCATTTTCCATTCATTATAAGAGAATTATGATAAGAATATGCTTTTCAAAAATATTTAACGTTGAATCAAAAATAAGGTGACCTGGCTTATTATTGTTATATAACATACAGTGTGTTTTGTATTTTCATGAAATTTCATTAAATTATAAATCGACCAAGCACGACGCTACCGCTTCATAAGTATAAGCATTATAAGAATCTATACATAATTATTAGGAGTGTATTACTGGAAAAAAAAATATCTTAAACTCATATATTTCCAGTGTTTTCCAAATTCTCTAGTTTTGATTATTCTAGAAGAAGGATTGTTTTGAATTTTTTTTTCCGGAAAGACACTGTAGCTTGAATTAATATGTGAAAGAAGACTTTGCTGTTCTTGGTTTACTGTTTTCTAAAATTCAGATTTACAGTCATATATTTTTTTTTTTTTGCTTAAAATGCTGGTTTTTCCCAAAACTGTTTGTAAACTTTTGCAGTGTTGTTGAATTAGAAACTAGAAGAAATTTATTAGCTTATATCCTTGGATATTCCCACTTAAAAAATTTTTGTAAGATCTGTAAAGCAAAGAGAAATGGCGCAATAAATTGTAAATGCCTGGAAGGGTAGGAAATAAGTTGTTTCTCTCTCTGTTGTTTTTTGTCTTAGAACGGTTTCATTTCAATTTTAATATAACCATTCCATTTATGAACAAGTATTGAAAAATAATTTAGTTCTAAACTTTGGAGAAATGTCTTTGAGGCTAACCTGCCATAGAAGTGTTTTTGATATTCGACTGTCGGTGCGTGCATAAATCTTGATACCTTGCTGATTGGTACGTTCCTCGACTGCATAACGTGTTGGCTCGTAGGGAAGGTAAAGTATCCCAGGTACAAGGCATGCCCCAATAATTATTTTGAGTGCTCGTTGTGGTGTATTCCATGCAGAGAAATGTAGTGGGAGAACAACTGCAATAAAGCGGTCCACACTTAGGGCTACAACAAGAAGGACACCTGAAAATTTGCGTTTTTCAGTGAGCCATATATTGTAGTGACTGGCGATGCAAATATCATGGCATCATTGTTTAAAGAGAAGTGAACACCTACCTGCCGTTAGAGTCCAGTTGGGAAGCAGTAACATCAAGTAAGTTTGGTAAAACCCATAAATGTACCACTGATTGAGTATTATTTCAGTACTTTCCATTATGTCATCAGCTACCATTGGTAATGCAAAAATCATAGAGAACAAATCAGTTACCGCTAAAGCTCGCAGATACATATACGAAACGGATTGAAGCTTCTCACTTGTAAGAATTATTAAATTAACGATATTACCTGCGAATAAGTGATGTTACACTTATGAATGCCATTTAATTATTCAGCTAAGTAAAATGTACTGTTCGATATTAAATAGGAAAAACCTTCAGTTTTTTAAAAAATAAAATTAAAGGACTCTATTTTATTGTACAATTAAAGTATTTAACTTACCTGTAATGCCAAGTATGCAAATGATTAGCATAATTTTACAAGCAATAAGCGTTATTTGATGGTGCAACGAAATATTTCCTTGGTCTAATACCAACAAAGTTTCATTAACAATGCTGGTATTTACAGTAAAATGACCAGAAATGTCGAATTCCATTGTTTTTATAAAAGTCCTACAATGACATCTTTTGTAGTAATAGAAATACCAAGTTAATAACTAAATATCACGTTTCCTCTTTTTGCACAATTAGTATTTCAAGAATAAAATTACTTGAATTAACTAGAGAGACCAGTAAGTGTAATGAAATGAGCAGAAGAATAAGGAAAATTATTTACTGAAAAATTCTAGAAGTTCTATCGCATGTTGTCCTTCAGAAAAGTTGAAATGAAAGCCATAAGTGGATATATCAGTATAGTTTAGCCATTTCAAACTCACAACTGAGTAATTACGCCCAAGTCTTTAGCTATTATTAATGAGTAATGAAGTTAACGTTTTAACAACTATGCACGATATAATCATTTATCATCTGATTGCAGAGCTGAAAAATATGGAATAATTAAATAGTATAGAGGTATTTATCTTCAGACACCTAATGTTACTAATTGTTTATAATTAGCATTTATGTCAACGGGATTGCATAAGGAGAGTATTAGATTCTTTCTAGTCGAAGTTAAAGTTGCAGTAGATCTTTGGTCAAATATTTTTCCCGGATAATGAAACTGGACTTCGGAATATGACAGCTGCAAAAATATCCCTGTCAGGAAAAATGCTACCGTTTTCCTGTGTATTAGTATAACCTCGATTTGCTTATTTTGTTATTCCTCATCTACCAATTTGATCTTTTTTTTTCCAAATCACTCCTCCATTAGGCTCATAGCTCACATATCCATTCCTTTCCCTCAGAAAACAAACAGTTCTTTTCCGAAACCTTAGACTTAATGTAGGTAAAATTTATTAGGGAAATGTTTTTCTTCAAACGTTATGCGATTATCTCAGGTCCCAGCTTTTTGATTTAAGACCTATGTAATCTGAGCCGTTCTTGAAACTGAATAAAAAGTGCAGTAGTTTTGACGCTTTTTCGCCCTTTTAAGAGCATATTGAAAAGTTTTATTTTTCATCTGTTTTTTTTTCATTTTCGTAAATTTTTCCAAATTTACTTCTTTTTTTTTGAAATTCTTTTTGAAATCCTGACGAAATATCCAAGTTGCAAGGAAAAAATATTTAAAGCATAAATATGAAATACACATCCATAAATTGTATTTAAAAGGAGATTGACATGGGGAAATATGTCTAGCTAATAAAATTGGTCATTTGAATCGATCATTAAGGATGGTTTGATGGATCTGCCTTGATTTTACTTCTAGTTCTCTGAATTTAAGGATCGATTTTCGTACTTGATCGCTCTTTGGTTTTTAAAGAAGTGCTAGAAAGTGGAGAAAATTTTATTTCAGGGGCTCAAAAAAAGGTTAGAAGCAGAGTTACGATATTTCGTGTGGTTTACGTGTATATTTATGCTATTAAATCAGTATTGGGGAGTTATGATATCTTTTCCATTCATCGTCTAGCTTAAGAAAATTTGTGGACGTCATTGAAGCTTTAATTGAATTCAGTTTTAGTTCAAAAAAAAAGAAAATTTTAGGTATAATTGAAATTTCAGTTGAAGCGCAGTTTTCATAAATAATTGTTATAGGTATGCTTTCACTATGGATAATAAAGAAGAAAGTAATCATAAAAACTTTATTTTATTCATTATTTCAGTTTGCTTTTCGTGCTCGAATGTAAACTATTCATAATGCGACATGCTGCTTTTATGACAACATTTAGTTTTCAGCTTTCAGAAGACCTACTTTAAGAATTAGAAGGAGTAAAATGAGCTAATCTGGATGTCGAGGCATACCAGAAACTTCATTTATTACATTGTATCGAATTTGTTTCGGAAATATAAAATTGCCAGTGAATTGCAAATGGTTAAAAATTTACTCGAACGCTTGATGAGTTAAATAAATAAATATGCGAATTAAAATTCAATATTCCGGAAAAAAAATGGGTGAACGTATAAGCAGAGTTAAATGCAATTTATTGCGAACATGAAAGTTTTGATATTTTATGTTTTGAAAGTCAAAATATAGTTGAGAATAGGAAGCTTTTCGCTGATGGGTGTAGGGACTGAGTAAGTTTGTCGCCATTCTTTCTATGGTTTTATTTTTCGCTGATAATTTAGCTTAGATACGAAGAAAGCAGATTGCAGTTGATTTTTAATCACTCCTTTTTGAATATACTTATATAATGCAAACTTAAAATTCAGGTTACTTCTGCCTTTGTTTTATTTTCTCATTGTGCTTTTATATTAGAAATTCCTTATCTTTCCTACTGAGTAGGTTTCTATACGAGACATCTTATGGCAATTTTTAATACTTTAAACGCTACTGGAGTAATGGATCCAAAGCAGTTATATCAGACTTAAAATTTAATTTCTAAACATTTTGTCATAGCAGCACATAAGTATTTGAATCTTTAGATGCACCCTAGAGCTTGAAAATAATTTTGATTCTACTTTTTCAAAGTTTCCTTTATTTTGTCTAGAAGAGGGCAGTGCATCGATCTTGGTCCCACTGGTCTGCGGAATCCTCATCATTGGTATAATCGTAAATTTTTTGTCGACAGCTAATTTTTCATTATTTTGAAGATGAAATGACATGTGTGCGCAAAGCAATTGAACTTCGCTGCTTTGAATTTCGCTGATTTAATTTTAAAGTCTTATTCATTTTATCGCGAGAAAAATTTTTTCACTTTTTTATTTCTCCAGTTGTAGGTGCAGTAGTGTGTATAATTATGAACATTTCTTATTTCTCGCTGGTTTTTCAGATTCAGACAATAATGGGTGATGAAGATAACGAAGTTGGCTTACCTCAGAAAGGTCTAAATATGATCATTAAAGATGTGATACCAGACATGAGGGTAGCCAATGAATCACGTGAACTACTGAATGCTTGTTGTGTGGAGTTTGTAAGACATGTATCACGCGAAGCTCAGCGTATTTCAGCAGATGATCAGCGCAAAACGATTTATCATGAACATGTTCAGAAAGGTTAGTAATGTTGATTGGATGTAACTAAAAATACAGTTGGATAAGTAATTAAATGAATTGGATCCTGAGGTTTTAATTTTTTTATTCTAAGCATGACTGTGGGGTTGAATTATTAGGTCGTAAGTTTCGAGTCCTAATGTAAGATATCAAGTCGTTTATGTAATTACCTCTTTATATAATTATCCATAGAAGTGGCTTGAAAGTGCACAGATTCTGGTAAAATGGGATGGAGAAAACCTTCCACTTTTTTTTTTTTGGAAACATAAAGAACTTTAACAAGCAGTGGCAATATTAAATTGTTGAACCTCATATTGTATTTAGCACGAGTGGGATAAAATGGAAGATTGATGACTTGATATGTTTGTAAAATTTTTTGAATTATAGGCCAATTGCTATGAATTATTCTCCTCTTCGCAGTTATGTGGAGTAACAAATATCTTTTATCAGGATTGGGGCGGAGGGCTAAAGTGCTTCAGTTGTTTTCACGATGTTCTGTTCATTTCACAATTCCCAACATAGCACCTAATGGTTTTGTAATCGTATTTACTTTGGTAGATTTCAAGTTGTAAGAAAATAATCCGGTCCTAAGCATCACACCTCAAGAAGAGTTAAAAAAGATTTTCTTTCAATTAGATTATCATAAATGTCTTGCATATTGCGTATGGAAGACATCAGAAAGGAACTTCAGTTTCAAAGTATTACATTAATGATCGAGGGAATATATTCCTGTGCTTCTGTGAAATAACGTCCATGATGCTAAAAATAAGAAAAATGCAGTTAAAATAATTTCACATTAAATTTGTCAAGGAGACGAAATTCTGACCCAGAAAACTTCGTGACTTATAATGATGTTTTTTTTCTTTTTTTTTTTTTCAACTGTGTGCGAAGGTAGAAAAATAATAATTTATAGGTACGCGCCTTGTCCCAAAAAGTTTGTTTCTCCCAAAGATATTCCCAACTTTGAAAAAAATATTTTTTTTTTCCGTATCGCTTCATTTTTTTCTGTGCACATTACATAAGTATTACAGCATTTAAAGCACATTTCTTAAAGTAATTAGGTATGGTCAGCTTTGAAATATGGACTTTGTTAATGTGTTAATGGTTAAGCATTTGCTGCTTTTCTAAAAGTAGTTGTGTTAACGATTGTAGTTTCAAATATTCGAATTTTCCACTTTGAAAATGCCAAGTTAAAGCTTATACTGTAAAATGCTTATACTGTAAATAAACTTCTTTTGTTTTTTAGCTCTTATGAATCTGACATTCCCTTACGATTACGTCGAAGCAGCGGATAGTGTGTTGAGTGAATGTAAAATAGCTGCGGAAAATAAACTGAAACGAAAAAACTCGCGACTGGACAAATGCGGTATCCCGGAAGACCAGTTATATTTGATACAGCAAAAGCTGATTGAAAAGGCATGAGTTTCCATTCTTCTACGTTTTAGATGTGTTTTTCACGGAAGTTTCAGAAAATATATTGTATAAATTTTCTTTTCTGAAACAATTTTGAATATATTTACTACGAAAGTAGAAACTGTTATTAGTTTAAAATTATTTCCTCGGTTGTATCTTGTTCAGAATACCTGTATCACGTCGAAAGCCTCATCGATTAAGATTTCGTAAGAAAGGGACTTTTTTACTTTCAAAGAGGTTTTTTCATTTCCTTAGTTGCTTAGGCACGCCAAGAACAGCTAGAAGCGGAAGCGGCGGAACTGAATCGACTCCAGCAAGAAAATAGAGGAATGCAGCGATCGCTAAGTGAATTGCTGTCGAAAGATGAAGATGATGAAGACTATGATACTGCCTAACCCTTTTTTACTTCTTAGGAGGTGAATCGATTTTGGAATTTTATACAGGAATTTTTTTAGATCTCGACTTTGAAACTTTTGAGCGAGTTCGAATTCTGGAGTATTGAGTAGATAGGCTTTTTATTTAAAAAAAAAAAATTTCGTTTCAGAAGTTATATGCTTTTATTCGAGGAAGATTCAGGATTTCGGAATTCTTCTTTGAAATGTTGTCTTAATGTTTAGATATTTGAAATTCCTCCACAGGAATTCTTCAAAAATTTCTAAGTTTTTATTGCTTAGTATTGCAAGAATAAATCAAAGCTGATTTGGTAAGAAAATTTGCATATTTTGAAAAAAGTGCAGAGGTTGTCTGTTGTACGGCATATTTGGGCAACCGTACTGAAGATCAAAATTTATGAGAACTGTAGAATTGGTAATGTGAAATTTGCGGAAGCTGGTACTATACTGCGGTCGGACAATAATTCATTGGACTTGTCAATAAAGATGTCAATAGCACGTCTGATTTCTCATTTGCTTATAAGTCACAAATATTATCAGACCGAAAGCTTGTGGTCACAAAAAATATGAAGAGGAACCCGAAAATCTCGCTTGGAAGCATGAGAGACCCTCAAGGATTCAGTGTGAATTGGATAGCAGGTTCCAATGTTGTCTTTATAGTGAAGTGTACGGTGATTGAAGACAGAGTGTAAGTGATGGACTGTTTTTTTGGGATTATTTTATTACCTTTCATGTGGAAGTAAGTTTGTGATGACATCTCCTTACTTTCTACGGAATGGAGAACATATTAGCTAAATGATGTTAAACGACACATGGCAATAAATTTAGTGAGAGCAGTGGAGTGTCGGAGAAGTAATAATGAAATATATGTAGAATTCAAATGAACTGGAGAATATTAAAGATATTTCACTGAATATGGAGGAAATTATATTTTAAGAATGGCAAACGAGCACGTAAAGGTTGATGCTACTCAAGATCAGCTGTTAGTTCAACCAGTAAGCAGTACTCAGTGAGATCGGTTCCTTTTTTTCATCTTTGGGCCCATGAATGAAGATCTAAGCCTTGTCGTCCATTCAAAACTATCGCAAATATGCTGATTTTGGTCACCATCCTTAATACTCTTGTCGTTGTTAAACTTCAGTCGGAACCGCAGAACGAAATTCATCAGACTGTGCGAAATCGACGCTTCCCTGTTCCATAAGTTGCTGGGAGGACGGCGATGGTTGTTCCGCATGGTGTGATAGTGGTAGTGTTCGTCGGATGACAACTGACTCTGGTGGAGGTGTCTGAGGACACTGCTCAATATCAGCGATGATACTGACGCTAAGGATGAATTTATCACTGCAATAAAGTAACTTACTGGGAAACTGTACCATCTATACTAATGTTTCAGAAGCTACTCCTTTCTTTGCCTGCCTTTTTTTACGCTTTACTTGTTTCACCAGGATACTTAATCAGTTTTAATTACAAGTAGATTTGAAGGAGCGGAGAATGTAAATGAATATTTGAGGTAATTACATGAACTGAACTAACTTTGGATCATATTGACGGCACAAAGCGATTAATGATGGCTCCTTGCGTTCTGCAATCAGCGCTGCTATGGTGTAATAGTGAAGTAATTTACTGAGCTGGAAATTTGCCATTGTTGGCCAACCATCCGCAATATAACTCTGAGCGGTATGAGCTGAATTTATCCTCATATTTACAGAACCGCGACCAAGTGCTGAGTAACCATCACGTGCTATTTTTGACATGTAAAACTGAGCTTCTGGATCTTTGCGTACCTTGAAAAGATAACCGAGAATCTTCATGTATCTCAGTGCTCACCTTCTCCAACTACATGCAAAACTCAAGTGATACGATGATGATAAGCAGTAACTTTTACCTTCATGATGACTTCTTTGCACAAAGTGTTAATCCTTGAAAATGAACACACTTCCCGATGTTTTGGCCAATCCTGTTCTCGACATTGACGACTACAATAATACGTGTAGCAGTGCTTGCAGGATATGTACTGCATTCGAGCTTCTGCAAGTTCCCTCGTCTGATAGCATCGTGCACAGCGGACATATAATCGCTCGTTCTGTTTTTAGAAAAGTTGGAAAGGATGGCAATGTTAACTGATCAATGGCAGACTTCCCAGCACCTTTATATAGGTAAGTGTGGGTTATCTGGTGGAAATATAATGCTATATCAGTTGTGACCAGACTATTTTTTGTTTTATATTTCAATTTTAAATCCTTTTCTAATTAAAGACGAGAAAAGGACAGTCCTGCCAAAATAAACGAAGTGATCATGTTTCACAGTTTTTTTCAATTCCTAAACAGCTGTTTCCAAAAGTTGAAGATCTGATAAGACCTGCAGGAGAGTTTCAGCTTCGCGGGGATCTTTTACTAGCCTTTGCATCAATTCATTACTTCTGACATAGATTCCGGAGTTTTGTGTTTGTCCATCCTCAATAATCCCACATTCCGAAAAACTGAAATATGTTTTTTAGTTACATATTTAAAAATGCGAGAAAGAAGACCTGTCATGCATGTAAAAAGAAAACATGGATAAGTCGTATGTATTGTTTTTGGTTTATTTCTGACTTATAGTTTTAAAATGTTCAGCTTAAACTGCGATTTTTAGTTTCATAACTTCAATGAAATTCTCTTAAAAATGGTGAAGTTGAGTAGTGTGGAATTAAGTGTAATCATCCAATAAAGTAGTAAAAGGTAAATGTCAAAAGAAGTGAGCGTAAGGGAAAACAAAAATTTTAGCAAAGTAGGCTCATCATAGTGATCTAAACAATCAGAAAGGAAATAAAAAGTCTCATCAAGTCTTTATTCTATCAAGAATAGAGTTAATGCACCGTTAAAGATAGTAATATCAGTTCGTTTAAATCACAGTTTGTTTAAATCACTACCTTGTTTTATGCGTAAATAACTCACAGTTTTAGTTTATGATTTTCCAACAGTAAGAAAAATTTCTTCATCCTTTCAAATAAATGAGAGAAATAATTTGCAACCTTGTTTCACGAATTGATAGTGATGGTTTTGTACGTTGGAAAATGGAATCGAGCACTTCCTCGATTGTGATTCGTCCATAAAAGCGTTGTAAATATGTATCTAATATTTACAATTTAAATTCGAAAATTTCAAAAATCATAATTTCAACTTCATTTAGATTTAGGTTTAACTGATTTTTCAGTTGTTGGAATAAATCTTGAAATAATGGTTGATTTCTATAGACTGAAATAAGTTTTTCCTACAATCAGCGTTTAAGATTATATCAAAATTCTAACCGTTCTGCGAGGGAGATTCTCGATTTGAGCCAATAAATGTGTCTGCTACTTCGACTACTCGGGAATGCCTGAAACCTTAATGCATGACATATCGATACATTTGCTTGCACATAGTTAGCTGAAACAAAGATCAAGGGACCTACCGATCACCTGGTATATTCCAACTGGAAGGTACTGTAGTTACTGTGTAACCAGGTAGCTGCTTAAAAGGAATTTGTCCTGTCGACCTTATCCTTTCATCATTCATTGAAACCTATCACAATATAATTTTACTGAAGTATAAAAAAAAATGATCTACTGAATGCTTTAATGTATAGTAAAAAGAAGAGAGTTAAAGTGCAAAATAACATTTACTGAGTCGTTCGCTAAATCCTAACTACCGAATTCCTCATAGAATATAATTTCCGTCCATTTATTGGAATAAAATTACTTAGAAGGTACTGATAAGTCAAAACGAACCAGGTAGGCCGAAGTTCGGTTGACTGGGGAGGAATTGACTTCTTGCTCCTGAAGTTCGTAATAAATATTTACCTTTCCCGGTTAGTTCTTTTTGGTCCAAAAAGGTTTTAAATAAACAGTTCCTTTGGTTTAAGTGAGTTAAAATCTGATGAACTCATGGGAAAAATTTTTCATAATGCGTAGAAATATTTTCTTTATCATACCAATTTCACTCCATTGATTTTATTAGAAATTCATATTGAGGAGTTTTAAAACTTTAAATACGCAATGGATAAGCGGAATGGTAAATTCATTTCTATTGGACTAAATTCCGAGGCTACTTTATCTATCATTTTGTACGAGGACAATTCTATTATGCGATTGCTCCATACCGGAATTAATTTGATAGGTTTGATAGGTTTAACTTTTTTCATTGTTTAAGCTGTCTATGGCTTGGCTGATTCATCTCGTTTCAAGCAAATTACATTTTTTTTTTTTTTAATAGCACATTATTATCCTCCGGTTAATAAAGGAAATAGTAAATTGAAAGGTAATCAGCTCTCTAATGAGAAGACTAGTCCAAACAACACAACTGTAGTTTCTTCGGTTTCAGAACGTTCGCATAGAAACAAATATCCTTCACATTTACTTATTAACGTGCTCAGGGAGCCTCTCAGAAAGTGCCATATATTCCTTCTGGATCTCTCATTTCATTCTGAGATTCAGCAAGTCTCAAAGCTACTTCTTGCTAAGTTCAGGAAACATGTTCATGCGTTAAGCATGCAAGGAGGAAATGTAGAAAGCGAAAGGTAAAGAGCATTGTGGCAAACAATAAATTTTATTCCAAACAGAAACCATTTCTTTTTATCAGCATAAAAAAATGCAGCCATGGAAGCGAAATTTATCAGTAGAAAAAGCTGAAAATTTGTCACTAAATATTCAATTCAATGTAATATGTTAGCATATTTTCTACTCCACCGTACGATCGGAAAAGATGAAACATTAGTGAGAAGTTACATTAATAACTGTAAAACCAATGAACAACAACGTACAGAACAAAGCTGTATTATAAAAATTTGATGTACAGTATAACATAACCACTGAGAATTAGTATAAAATAAAGCTAAAATGGGAGGGTAGCGATTTCCTTGTCCTTTTCTCGTATCTAATTTTTTTCTCTTCTCTCTTCCTTGCGCTTTATCAAGTTATAAACTCTTTCCAAAAGTTAGCTAACGGCTATTCCATGTTAAACATGTGTTAAACAAAAACGTCGGCAACGATGGAGCAGCATTGTATGGCTTCATTCATCACTGCATGAATTTATCATTGGTAAGCAAAGGAAAACTAAGGTGCATATTAGAATGAAAATTTTTGAGGGAACAGTTTACAAAACATGAAAACGGGAGCAACATAATGGAGAAGCGCAAATGAATTGCAGGAAAATGAATTTAAAAAAATTGAAAAAAAATTCTGCGATAGGAAGAATTTTTTGGTGAAAGAGCGGTGATGCAAATATGAAATTTGCTTAATTTAATACATATAATACAGGGAGCACAATTAGACAGAAATATGCTCCTTCTTGCATTCTTCCATGAAAAAAAACCTGTTAGATAAAAAAGTGACAGTATATACGGCGCTGTATTTCAACTAACAGGAATAGGCCCTTCATACCAACTATCATAAATACAGAAAACTAACGGAAGTTATTAATGTTTATCAGTGAACCACATAAACAAAAGAATTTTATATCCTCAAACTTTAAGCAAATTTATTCAGCGGTAGCTGAGGGATGCAAAACCAATGGGGAAGAAAATAATAAAAAAGAGACTGAAACTGAAATTGTGAGCAGGCGCAATTCAAATGCTGAAGAAGCAAAGTTTGGTAAAAATTTTTATTACAGTGATAGATTAATAAAAGCTGTGAACTATGTTTAATAGTGAGAAAAATTCTAAGCAGATATAGTTCAACTCTAATCGTACACTGCAAAGTTCATCAAAACTGTGAAACTACGGTTCCATAAGTGGTCATGAGTACTTAGTGAGGGGATTTCTGCTTTCTTCAAGGCTTTCTTTCTAGGCTTAGTTTCAAAGAGAAGTTGAAATAATTGTTAGGCGAGTCACAGTACACCTCTTAGTTCTTACTACACAATGCAAACCTTGCGTTTATCTCCATTTGTACCAATTTGCTGGAGAGAGGTCCGACTTCTGCGCATCTCTTCAATTTCATCCTTATATTTGTCGAACATGCCATATGGTATTACAAGAGCAGCGCCGATTGTTGATGATGATGGTACTGAGATGGGAACTACCTGAGGCTGAGTACTGTACCGATTTTGCTCATAAGAGAGGGGAGCAGTACATCGGGTCTCAGATATTTCGTATTGAGTTGAAGTGTGGCTATTACTGTAAGATATCTGTGATGAAGGACCGAAGGAGGCAACATCTGGCATCGTCCTTTTATTTAGACCAAGAGCACGTCCTACCTGTCGTTCACGATACCAATCAGGTACATGTAATTTTTCTGTAGATTTTCGGAACCGCAACTCGTGTTCCGAAACATCTGGAGTTTTTTCGCCAAACTTCTGAAGTTCATTTTCCGGTGGCGCCGACTCTTTGCGCGTCCTAAAAGTCAGTCATAAATAAGCAAAAATAGTTATGAAAATTCCTATAATGAATCTTTTAGTTTACCTATCACTGTTTATTCATTCGCATATCTACTTCGAATTTCTTTTAATACATATTTCTTTTTCATTTTTCATCATCCAAATTACCGCTGCCCACAACAATTTAAGCATTCACAAATCACTTTTACATCTTCCACCTATGTTTTAAATACCAAAAAATGTAGAATTCTGACCAACAAAACAAAAGGTTTCTTGATCAAGCATTTAAAAATTTTTTTGTAAAAACATGTACTTTCGATCCATCAAATAATCGGCACTTTTGGAGCGCACATGCGTAACGCTGTTTTCTGGAGCATCACGTCGACTATATCGGTTATAATCTATTATTGAACCAGAACGATGTACATCATCCAAATTAGTTTCCTCAACCTAAAATATTTAGAAAGAATAAAGAAGGGTAAATAGATCATATATTCCATTAAAAATATTCCAGTTAATAATAAAAATGCATTTCAGAATCCTACTCTCTAAAAGGAGTCAGTTTCAAAACTGATTATTGTATTGGGAATCTGACTTAATGCTTCTATTTGTACAAGAAGCACATTCTTTTACTCATTATTTTTATTTACATTTACTTAATAATGTCTAGTCGGATATAAAAATGCTTCAAATGTCACATGTAAACTCTTATGAGACATAAGTTTTATCAAAATGTTAATTAATGAATAATTTTACTGCTGAAGTTACAAAGATTTTAGACATTCCGTTACAGAATGCTTTTCGTTACAATTGTTCGCCTTACCTATTCAATGATGGAAAGGAGCAGTAAGTTTGAAATGTGTGGGAGAAGTTTTATGTTCCTTAAAACGAAAGGAAATTCTACATGCAGATAGGAGCATTCCATTTAAAAACAGTTGGATCAGTCACAAACGATTGTTTTTCCTAGAGTTCTGCTTGCCTACTTGTTCACACGGCCCGAAGCTTAGTTGAAATTATGCATAAGATTCCAGAGTTATGATATCGCATATCAGAAATAATGGTTAAAAAATTAATTAGCGAAATAGAGACAGAAATTACTGAAGACAATGTACTGCATAGAACACTGGCAATATTAAAAAATCTTTAGTCCATTAGTAGCAAAAGCCTAGGCAGAATCTATTCAGGTTAAGTTTTTGAAATAGCCAGATGGTACAGTGCAGAGATCAGCTCGTATCTTCTAGACAGTTATACAAAAATGGGTTAGAATAGTTTGAAGCTAGAGATCTGTGTTACATTTTCACTAATTAAAAAATGTCTAGGAGAAGAAAAGTCTGTCCGACTAATTAGAAGCATCCAATTCTTTTTATGATTTTCCTTTTCTTGAATGCTACTTTATACAGTTTTCCAGACTGATCTCACTGCAAAAGCTCGTTTATATCTGTTCAAGAGAACACAAAATGCAGAAAGCATGAAACAAAGAATCAGAAATTGGGTTATATTTAGAACCTGTCGCTGAGCAGAAACAATATCACCAATTCCTGTATCAAGGTTTGTCTCCAGATACGACGTCGAGTAACCGCGGCTTCGGCTATATAAATTCGGTTGAGATAAACGTTGTTTGTACGGCATCCAATAACGTTCTGCTCGTTCAAATAAACGATTGTATTCCTGCTATGGTTTGTTTCTTCATTAACTTTGCAGTTTTAAAATTAATAAGCACGAATGGTTAGATTTCGTCTTGAAAATCAAGTTAAAAAGAGGTAAAAGTGAACAGCCATTTGGAAATCAGATTTTTTTTTTTTTTTGCTTCTTGAAAGTTTTAGTAAATTTTACAACGAATTTTTGAGAATCTCTTTCCTTCAGCTGAACAGATGGCTGTTACATTTAGAAAGCAGGAGAAGACATCCGAAGCAGGCTGAACTAAGAAAGAGCGGATGCAAAGCAAAAAACATTCAAGCAATACCATGGAATTTATTATTTCTTCAAAAAATAGACGGCTTTACTGCAGTCTTTTTTTTTTTGTCATTCTCAAAAGCTCATTTTTATAGTATATTATCGTTCTAGATTTCTAAGTCCCTTCAAATATTCTGTGAAATCCTCAATTCGTATTTTAAAAAATTACTTTTTGATTCGAAGACGATCCAGGTTTTAAAAACGAGATTTTGATAGTAATAAAAAAAAATCAACAAAAATACCTGATCATACGGACTTGGACCCATCCTACTGTATGGCAACTGATTGAGTTCAGGCTTCGAACTAAATTCACATTTTTGGGATTTTTGAAAAAACGGTCCGCGATATTCCGGACGTGATCGTGAAATATCATCTGATGTTTGACGAAAACGTTCGCTCACTGTATCTTGAAAACAGTTTGGATTCATCTTCTAACTTATATTATCAAGCGTCACAAGATACATTCCTAGTAAAAGCATGAAATTTCTGCTTTTTCGACAGATTTTCAATAGCAAAATTTAAAGTGTTACGGAAATATCTTGAGATACTGCAAACCGGAACTAATAATTGGAGATCAGCATTTCCAGTTATTTAGAAAACTGTAGCTTACCGGGTGCATTGCTAACATCACTTGAGAGGAATTCTTTTCTCGCCTTCTCAAGTTTCGAACGATATCGACTTGTCCGACGACTTGATGATCGACTGAAGTCATCATCATCGGTGGGGCGTCGATTATACAAACGTTCACGTGCTAATATACTTGAATCGGAACCAATTGAAATACTGTTCTGCCTGTACCTAGAAAATTCCAGGAATTAATAACTGAAATTTGGAAAATTGAATTGGATTAGTAATAGGATATCATGTACATTTTAAAATTTAATCAAGGTAAGTAGTTTCTACGAACGCTTTAACATATCGAGCAGCAGAAAGGGAAAACATTTGGAGCATTTTTTTCTTTTTAATAAAACGAATTAATAAGTCATTACCATCATCAGTCAATTAACTCAATTTACTCTCAGTTCATTCTATGTTTTGCATCCATCTCCACCCCTGGCATCGTTTTAGCTTACTAATATTTATGTAAGTAGAAGGGAAATATTCTACAGAAAAGTATGAACCAAATGAACACTAATTGATATTTGCACAAATTATAGTAATGTTTTTGGAAGTCATTTGTGGATACCATTCACTCCAACTCCTTAGTTCTTCCAAAAGACAAAAATGTTTAGATATGTGATCTTTCCTTACAAAGTCTATTGAATGTTAAGAGGTGTAAATCAGAGAGCATGATATAGTGTCTCGAAATTAGGTAAAAAGAGAATTCAATTTCAACTCCTTCTTTTAAACAGTACCAGAATTCCCAAACCCCTAAGATATCCTTTGATTTATATTTCTGTATCACATTAATTTCGAAGACTTAAGTTTGCAAGTGATTTATTGTATAACTGCAACATAGTTAGAAGTTATATTTTCACATGCTTTTCCTGACTTTCAAAATTGATATCGTGATGGTGTTTTTTAGTACTGCGCACTATTTATAGAGAACAAAGATTTTATTTCACAACTTGGATTTTAAGGCCAAAAAATTGGAGATTAAAAAGGTAAGGTAAGTGAAATTATATTCTCCTACTGCTAAAATTCGGCTGCTTCTTGCATGCGGCTTAATATATTATCCCATCACGGTGTGAGTATTATTAACGAGACCAGAAAAGCGCACAATTCAGTATAAAGGTCTTTGTAAAATATTATACCATGTTAGTATGAAAGATGATGAAAAAAAAGCGAAAAAAATTGCTCAACTAATTTTTGGACTTCTCAAGCCCTTTAATCTAATACGGATATTTCATCCATTTAATCTAGTAATTAGTAGCGAAGTACTAAACTTCAAAACAGTCCGTTTTCTTGGAAACAAAATCGAAAGATTTCAAAAAGAAAAAAAAAGAAGTTCAAAAAGGAAAATTCACTAGAGTAATTTTAAAAAACTGCCATGGGTATGGTGATAATGGAAAAAAACAAAGACAAAAGAATAAAAAGGTGGAGAACTGAGCGAATGTGTTACCTGCCAATATGTAATTGTAGGCAATAATTATGGAAAGTAAAAATAATTTAAAAAATAAAAAAAAAATGTTCCAAATGGGCACAAATAATTAAGTAGTGGATTTTCATTCGACAAATTGCATTTATGCTTCGAACTGATTAGAGCAGCTTAGATGATTTCGATTGATTTCAGACTAATACTGGTTTAAAAGATCCTTCTCCCTCTGTTCCATATTCATTCGCTGAGATAAAAAAAAGAAAACAAATCTGACCTCGATCAGCCAGAAAAAGCTTGTTTTATATCGAAATCTGACCAACAGATGTGAATTAAATATTCATGTAATCCAAATATCTTGCAGTTTTTCTATTTTAAACACAAAAGCTATATAAAAGCATATATCTTGGGAAGGAAGGACTAGAAAATTTTTTAGGAAAGTTCCTTTTGAAATGACCAAAAAAGAAAAACTCAACAAGACTGAGAGAATAATGCGACAAAATCTTGATTGGTTCAGCGTAACTGAAACTTCACTTAGTAACGCTACGAAATTTTTAAGTCGCATTATTCTTATAAAAAATGAGTATACTAATTCGTAAAAAGTCAATGACAAAACTCATACAGCAGTCCGTTTACAAAATATACCTAGGATCGTCGGACCAGATGGTGCGGTCAATACGTTCGATTACCTGTCGCTCCACCTTTGTCATAACTTCGCTTCCATCCCCTGCACTCAAGTTCTCTCGAGAACCATACGGAATCGTCGCCAAATTTTCTCTTGAATAATAAGGGGGCTTTGTTAATTTTTCCAAAGTTTCCCGTGATGTCAAAATCTCTTTGCGACGGTCTCTATTTGTCATTTGCGCTAACAAACGCTGCTTTTCCACTTCCATCTTCTCTTTTTCTTCTATTTCACGAGCTATCTGATCTAGCTTATCACGACTGCGACGGTCCTCAAGACGACGCTGCGCTTCACGTTCCAGTGCTTCTTGACGCTCTTGTTCACGCAATTCTGCATTACGTTTTTCCTGCTCAAGCAGTTCTTTTAAACGGCGATCCTCTTCGAGTCTAAAAACTAAACAATAAAGTTTTTATATAAATTGAACGAGCAAAATATTTTTACAGATATTTTATTGAACATCGAATTCAGTTGTTCACTTTAATCTGAAGGCTCTCAGAGAGTGTGAATCAGAACCGTTCATGCTCCCTTCTTTCTGCCTCCTGACGTTCACGTTCCCTTAATTTATTAGCCTCACGTTCTAGTGCTTGCCTTTGTTCATCTCGTTGCATGTCAGCCAGTCGCGCTGCCTGTCTGGAAAAATCCCTTTTTGCTTAAAATTATAATTTCTAAACATCATTAACGATTGCATTATGGTATCAACTTTCAGAGAGACTTCTACACTCACTAATTAACCGCTAATTAACGATGTTCAAGTATCAAACGATGATTCATTTTTAAATTTACTGAAAAGCTGCAGTAAGTCACAACTGCAACTTTTTCTATAACAACTTTTCCACTCAATCACAATATGAAAATATGTTTCATTTCACCAGTTACGAACTGACGTACCTTTCCTGAGCAGCACTTCTGATCGCAGCCAATTTTTCTCGCTCCATTTTTTCTTCTAATTGACGCCCATGTTCTCGATACATAGCTTCACGCCTTTCACGCTCACGTTTTTCAGCTTCAAACCGTTCTTCATCTTGTCTTTGACGCTCCCTTTCCTCATCTTCCCGTCTTTCTCGTTCACGTTTTTCCGCTGCACGCTTTTGTGCTTCAAGCATTTCCTTCTCATGGCGTTCCTCTTCCTGAAATTAACATAATTTCTGGCCGGCACTGGAAACGAATGGAAATGAATGCATTGTGTTTCCTTTTCCCTTTCGAAATTTATACTTCCTGAAACCTGAACACTTTTGGCTTGATCAATAAGCTAACTTCTTAAAATTTCTAGAAATGAAGTCTGCAGTTTTCTTAAAAAAAAATGTAAATTCGCAATTCTTAGCTTTTAAGGTTCAATTTTCTCAAATATAATCCTAAATTATGCAAATTTAAAAAGTTTTGCTACCTGCCGCTGAAGTTCTTTCATTTCTGCTTCTTGCTTCTCTATAGCAAGACGCTCCTGTTCACGAAACAGTCTTTCTAAGCGTTCTTTTTCTAGACGTTCACTAAGCCGTCGCTGCACTTCTCGTTCTTCCGCTTTTCGCTGCAGCTCAGCTATGATTTCGGCTTCCCTATAAAATTTGTCTAGACACTGAAAACATGGATTGAAAAGGATTAAATTTTCCTCCTTAATGTTAAAAAAACAGTGAAAGTTGGAACTGAAGGGTCTTGTTGTTCTTCCAAGAAATAATTATTAATTAATTTTTTTTTAGAAACTTGCACAGAAAAAGGAAAGATTTTAATCAGAAAAATCACGAGTTCAAGCAAAAACCTTCTTTCTTGCTCCCTCCGACGAGCTTCTCGATTTTCTTCTTCGACTCGTTCTGCTTCACGCATTTGAGCTTCTCGTCTTTGCATCTCTAATAATTCTTCTTCTATTCTAAAAAACAGATTTGAAAAGGAGCTGGTAAATCAAAATTCCTAAATATTTCTGCAGAAGACTTCTAAAAGTAGCCTTATAGTATTTTTAAATTGCATGAAGAGGTCGAGTACCTCAAGAGCTCCTGCTTTTCACGTGTAATACGTTCTTGTTCCCGCCGTTCCTTCTCAAGCTGCTCCTGTTCCTCTTTTTCTTTTTCCCGTTCTTGTCGTTCCCGTTCCTGACGTTCACGTTTAATCCGTTCAATCCGTTCAATTTCCAGCCGCTCGGTTTCAATCCTCTCACGTTCCAAACGTTCACGTTCCAGACGCTCTCTCTCAGCTTGATCACGTGCGAGTCGCTCACGTTCACGCTCTGCACGCTCAAGATCCAAACGTTCGCGTTCACGTTGCTCCTCTTCGAGTCTGAAACTTAATTTGCCTCAAAAAATGCAAAAATTTTAAACAGTTCTTTATAAAGGTTCTTTGAGAATTGAATTGACCTGCGAAAATTCCAGCTGCATATTTTGGGCAATGTTTTCTGTCCAGAAAAAATTTGATCAAATTTGAGTAAGTAGCCCAACCTTTCCTGCTCCAGACGACTTCTTTCTAACTTTCGCCACCTTTCTAGTTCACGTTCTTCATGTTCCCTTCGAGCTCTTTCTGTCCGTTCCCACTCGGCTCTACGTTGTATTTCAATATTTTCTCGTGCTGCTCTTTCTTTGTCCAGTCTTTGCTTTTCCATTCGTTCACGTTCTAGACGTTCACTTTCCAATTCTCGATGCTTCAATTAGTACATCGTTTTAGAAAGCAGGAAATGAAAGCTAAATTCACATTTCATGACTAGGATTTAATAAGATCATTCTGATTTCGAATATTTATTAAAATAAATGATATTATGCTTATCATAGTAGTCTAAAAGTAGCTTTATAGAGAAAGCTGAAAGTTGAAGGAATTGAAAATGCCTTTTATATGCTACTATTTGACATTGTTTTCTTCTTTATTTACTTTGAAAAAATTGAAGTTTTAAAAAATTTCATGGACATACAGGATGGATAATTTAGCTACAAGGCATTTGTTAATGATTTCCTTATTTCTTATTCCTATCTTTTCAGATGAAGAATTGTCTGTCGTTTAACTGCTTAATTTCTTTTTGCGTATCAGAAAAAATAACGGATAATCGACTCGATAAACAAATTTTATAATTGACTCATTCTATCTCCAGGTGTTGTCAAATGTAAATAACAGAAGTACTTTTATCTCTCGTTCACGTCGTTTCCTTTCCAAATATTCGTGCTCCTTTATTTCCCATAAGCGCCGTTCCTCTTCAGCTCGTCTTCTCCGATCCTCCTCTTCACGTTCTCGTTCCTCTTGGTCCTTCTTGATACGTCGTTCTTCTTCTTCCAAAGTTCTGTGAAAAATGAGAAACTTACAAGGAACTTATAAAAAACTTATAAAATGAGAAATTTATAAGAAACTTAACAACCCACTCTGCATTATGGCTTGCCAAAAGAAATGCAAAAATATCCATTTCTTTTGGCTCTACTTTTGATTTATTCCATCTTTCGTCTTTCCAAAAAAAAAAATCCCGAAATTCCAATATTTCCATTTTCAAACGGGAAATGAAAAGCATTCGCTTACTTCAAATATTTGTAATTATAGTCAACAGTTCGCTCTTCCCTTGGGTAGTACTTGTAATCGTTAGATGGAAATCGCTCTTGTTCCAACACGATTGGTGATGAACGTGATAGAGGTGGTGCGGAAAGAGCCTCGGAAGAACGTGTTACGAAAGTTCTGGTCCTTATTTCTTTTCGATAATACTCTTCTTGATGATAATCACTATAGGGTGTTGTTGATGAACGGTAATCGACAGCTGTCGCAGCTGAAGAAGGGATCGATGACGTGGTACGCTGTACCGGTATTTCGCGAACTGCCCGTGATCGAAGCTCTCAAATCAGCGATGGATCAATTAAAACAAATGAATAATAGCTAGTAGAACAAACGAAAGAAGTTAAATCAATTCCACAAACAACAAAGTATTGAACTACTGGTCAACAGTAAATCATCTGTTCTGCTGATAACCGAGTCATAGTTGTCTTTCAAGTAACAGCTGAGGTTCGATAACAAACATAATCAGTGAACAAGTAATTAATGAAATGAAGAGGATTGAATAGAGATAAGTAGCATATAAAGAGTGAAACTAAAAAGTAATTTATTGAAAAACAACTTAGAGAGACTAACCAGATCGCTGTCCAGAAATATCATCATCACGCGACATATCAGAATCACGCTGCTCCGTCGTAAAACTTCGGAGGAACTGCAAGAGTTTTGAAGAAATGTTCAAATTCACTTCAAGTGCAAAGCCTTTATAAACAAAAGAAAATTTGAGCATTTGATAAACATGCAGTAGTCATAAATTTCAACGGAAATACAATAAAAAGTATTTTTTTCATTTTTATTCGAAAGGAATAAATAAATATTTAATTGCATAAAAGTAGAATTTTGATTTGAAAGAGTTGTTCACAAATTGCAGCACATCAATTGATTAATTATGACCAAAGATTTTGTAAAGAGGATTAAAGAATAAATGAATGCTTCATTTTAATAAAGCTATTCCTAACATTCCTGTTATTATAACTATTAAAATTTTAGAATTTCTCATCAAACATCGAATATAATTTATTTAAAATGATTGATATAAATGTAAATTGATATAAATGGCTTGTGAGATTTGAGTTGACAACAAGCACAACAAAATCGGCTCGGCTGAAGTGCGGCAAGTTCAATACCCCTTCAATTCATGGACTCTAAATGAGAGACATGCAGGAAAATGATATTATTATAGACAGAAAAGGGATATATTATCACAGCAATATCGAAGATAATTTCTAAAAATCAAAAAAATACGTCAATCATGGGTTAATAGGCCAATTTTCGAACTTCTATCTGCACAAGTCTGAACAATTCTCAAATAAAAAAAAAAAAAATGAAGGAATGCATTTGTGAAGACGACTAAAATGGATAATTTTGCTTCAGAAAGGGAAATTAGGAAGAGTTTAGCAACCTTGATCACTTCCAAATGCTCTCATATATACCAAGTTACTATTAAACATTTTATACTCAAAGTTTCATCATTTCTTACGAAAATGTCGAAAGTACATATCTAGCATTTGAGATTACATCACTTTTTATAATTTAGTATACCAAATTACTATTAAACTCTTATATATATAACAGCCTTTAAGGAGGATATGTGATTTCTCGTCTAGGCGTCAGGTGAGTTTTTTCGAGACGAAAATAATGGAAGAGTGGAAGAAAGCGCAAAGAAGCCGAATAATGAAAGGAACTGAACATTGCGCGGATGCAGAATGTTTTCACTGTTGTAAATCAATACAAATTTAAAAGAACTACAGAATGATATAATTAGTGGAAGAAATATATGTCGAACAATTTTTTTTCCCCTGAAAAGATTCTTTTTCTCTGGAAATAATTTGAAGTTCAAAGTGACTATTCGTTTGCTTCTCCGAAACAGAAAAAAGGAAAAAACTTCTATGCTATAACAGAAATTAGCAAGAAATTGTTTCAGTCCACCTTGACTTCGTAAAGTAATTTTTGAAGAAATAAAGTGACTGGGATTAAAAAGAGCAGTTGAAATCAGTGGTTTCAAGAATCAACAAACAAAAATTTTATGTAAAATGTGTACAAGATTAACACCCAGAAGTCTCATAGATGGTAACAGATGTTTGGATGCATGTTTGTAGGCAATATATCTGCTATGCTAAATTTCTTCCGTTCCTAATGAGTTGACTCTATTGTAACAAGGAGCAAAAAAATCATCAGTTGGGATTTCAGTAAGCTGCATACGGAGAGACCAAAATATTCAATTCATATTTTTTGATTACATTTATCAAAAAAAAGAAAAGGAGTTTCCTGTTGCTGTTAAAATAATTGAACAGCAACAACAATGGGATACCATAATAGTTGATGAAAAGTAATGATGAGAACTTATTAGATGTTATGCATGATAGCGATGATTCACTGAAAACCTATCAAAATTCAATATAAATAAAGAGTTTATAAGAAGCAGAAAGAGATGCGAGAGGAAGAAATATTATCAAATACAGGGTAATCTTATATACGCGAGAATAGTAATAGCAGTAGCCACTTTGTCATTATAATAGTATACAGATATCGACGGTAAATGGTAAATGGTCAATACGGTATTTCGTATGCCTGTTCTTCTGCATTAAATAACTGGTCATGGATCTCAATTGTAGAAAAAGTTTCATTTCACACATTTTTGGGAATAAGAATGGAAGATAAATGTCATCTGAATAAGTTTCACTTCCACGATGTTAGCAGCAGCAGTAATTTCTCTCAAAATGTTTTATTTGCCTAAAGCATTCAATAAGAATCTGGAAGCCGTCGAGCAAAAACCATTCAGTGCGGTTTACATAATTAACATTTTATGACGAACTGAATGATTATATCAACACTTCAAAATATTCTTCATTTACATCTCCCGATTTAAGAATTTGATCGAAAATGATGTTATTTTAACTTTAATTTCTATCTGAAGTGCTCTCTGCTAGTTAACCTAACATACTTGAATTGGTAATAAATGAAAACTGTTAAAAATCTGGGCCACAACTGGACATATCTAGGAAAAATAATGCAACTATGGTTAGAGTATTGTATATTTCGGTGGGATCACTTTTTGAGCAATCCTCTCAGAAAATGCATATACTGGAAAACTTTGGTCAAAAATTTCAACACATAATGCTCTGAATGACATTTGCGAAGAGGTTCATTGCAGTATTTGGCTCAGATAAACAACTTAGTGGCAAGTGACTATGTCCAGAAGTTGAAAAAGTTGCTATGAATAATAAAGTGTCACATAGCCCGAAAGAGAAGTCCCTATTACATCGAATAGTTATCGACTAAAGCTAATATATTTTATGAATGAGTTTAATAGTAATTTGACAAAGAAACAATACAAGAAAATTAATGAAAATGGAAATTTCATTTCAAAATTCACTATGTCGAAATGGAAACGAAAAATAATACTGCCCTTGACATGTCTGTAAAAATCAAGAGTAAATTTTTATAAGTTGAATTCTTAGAGGATTAATGAAGTTAAGAAATTGAAATGAAGCAAATCGAATTTGAATGATAATATCAGTTCGCAAAAAGTATTAGTTTTAATAGTAACAACATTAACAACGTCATCAGCAGGAGTTGTAGTTTTGTGCAAACGAAAGTCACAAATGTCCACGATTACAAGACTTTAGCTGCTTGTAAGCCTCACATGGCTTTGTAGTCCTACAAAGTAGCAACTACTTTATGCTTAGCACGCTTGATAGAACAGTGGTTTCTCGCTGATTTCAAGAGCACTGTCAAACTGAACGGTCAGGAAACTTTAGTACTTGAAATGCAAAAGATGAAGATTATAAGAAGTGGCGATGGATTTAACTGTGAGAGAATTCTGAGTTTTTCATTCTTTTTCTTTTTTTTTCACTCTCAGAGAATTTAGCAGGCACAAAGACAACTGCTAAAATGGAAAGGCAAAGGAGAAGAAGCAATGAATGAAAATGCTGGAAACGAAAACTAACGATGAATCAATGATTCAAATATTTTTATGATTTCCATCCATCAAACATGACGGAATCATTCCGATAACAAAATGTCTTGTAAGCTGTTAATCTTGAAAGAAGAAACAGGGAATTCTCCAAGTGAAATTGAAAGTGTTTACTACAATAATATAAACTGATGAATGAAGCGCCAACTTGCACATGACAATATTTTGAAAGGATTCAGATCTTCTTGGATTAACATCATCTGAAGCTAACTGTTTTTCTAAATGCGGAAAAAAATGATTATTGATTTTGCTGAGATAATTAATCATATGACAAGCACCTAATATCCACAATCACAAATTCAATGATTTGGTTGGTTGGGATCGTTTTCTAGCTTAATTTAAATTAATCCAACTGTTCATCGATGAGTTCTTTTATCAGTATCTTTGCAGTGCCTTGTTAGCTTTAAATCTCATAAACATAGATGACTGGTGCAATATCACAAATCCTTTCCATCTCTCCTTGTATCTTCAACTCATCTCAGATTAAGAAAACAGTATCACGTGGACGATACGTTACAAGAAATTATAAAATAACATTTGAGGATCATAGAAAAGAAAAAATTAGATGGGGTTTTGTTAAGAGAAGCCAACAATGCAGCACAGAAGTACTGATGGTAGAAAACCGCAAGGAAATGCTTAATGAACTAAATTTAGTATGAATTTCATGAAATTCTAAAGTCGGAAATGTTGGAAAGGATACGAAATCCGAATTCTGAAAGTAAGTTCCCAAGACAGATATATTAGAACCAAAAATTGCTGCAATGTAAAATATTGAATTTTGGTCGTAAGAAAACTGACTTCTACCTTAATATTATTTATTTGCGAGTGACGCTGAAAAAAAAGCAGTGATTATCGTACACCTAAAATGATCTTTAATTTCAGTTGTTTTGTCAGTAAGATTTGAACAGCTTTAAAAAAAGTGATCGGAAAAACAAGACCTATATAATACTTAGAATACTGATATAATACTTGAACATATTGAAATAGTGCTTCTTGAGTTGGTTACGTTAGTGCTATGTCGTACTAAACAGTAGCAAAGCATAGAAGCCGTGCAAGAAAATTAAACAATTAAAGGAATCGATCAAAACTATCGAAGGAAAGCAGAAGGAGTCTCAGTACAAATGTTGCGTTTAGCAAAATTTATAATTAAAACAACTGGGAAGCAGTGAATACACTTGAATCCAACTACTCAAAATTATTTCTGATGATTTGTTAATAATGTGTAGGGAGAAAATTATGTAATACATGTTAGCAACATTTATTGCATTGAAGTGGAACAGCCAAGTTTTAGAGGTTAGTGAAGAGAGTTAAAAACATACCTTTTGCGACGAAGACTCGGACGGGGATCTCGGAGGTGGTGGAGGTGGTGGTTCTGATGGTGGAATTGACATCCCTGAAATAGCCAATTTCGTTTTTCAAGCACAGTATTAACTTGAGTGATTATGAAATTGGAAAATGCGAGAATAGCAATCTGAAACACTGCCAAATCATTTAAAAGCATTAATTCAGGTTAGTCATTTTGGAGATAGGATCGTCTCATCGAGACCACGAAAGGTGGAACAGTTTACTATGTTTTTCTATCTTTCGAACAAATTTTAATCTTTTATTTCATATCTTGCCTAAACGTAAACTATCGCTATTCTCTATCAATTTAAAACCAATTTAAGTGAAAAAACAAGCAAAGGTGTTTCGCCATCTCAGTTAGCCAACCGCAAAGAATTCATTCGATGAAATTAGCTCTCCTCACCACCCAATCTCTTTAATTCTTCTAAGGTTTTTTCTTCGAGCAAAATTCCCAAGAAACGTGTAAAACAAATATGTGTGTCCATGTATATGCATTGCTGTACGTTGTAACTACAGCTCTCACCAAAAAGTCGTTTTCTCCCTTCTTCGTGCCTCTTTCACGTAACTACGCTTAAAGGGGCGCACAAAATATGATATCAATTTAGGCATCGTGATGCAGATCAGTTTTTTCACTCTTAGCTTTTACTGGTAATAAAGAGAGAATAAGCTAAGCTTGTGGAGTATAGAAGAGAAAGTGATAGAAGCACAGCAAAATTACACTTCAAGCATCGATGACATTAATAATGAAAATTAAGTCATTACTTCGATCAGAATTTTCTGTTATGATGACAGATATTATTGATTTCTCGATGAAAATGGTTTAGAAAAGTGTTTGCATAGCAAATAAAACGAGATGAAACGAATGATTCTGTCGTGTGAAATTTAATAGTCAACTAAAGTGATATTGTCAACATTGTGGACAGGTAGACACAGATCAGTAATCGGTCATAGGGCCTAATGATAAGAAATAGTGGAAAAACGAGATTCCATCACCGCTCTTCAGCTGATACGATCAGCGGGAGGACGAGGGTTGTCGAAAGAACCAGCCTGAGCGTATGATGTAGCGTTTTATTGTTGTTGATGCTGATGTTTGCTGATGATAATCGCTTCTACCAGCGGCGTCGTCGTCAATGTCACCGTTGTCAGCATCCTTGCCATTACTAATTCCTTGCTCAGTATGTCCTCGACCTGCTTTCTTCTTTTCTTCAATTCAATTTTACAATCGTGAAAGCAGAAAGCACCCTATCTATTCATCTCAGGTCATACTCAGCCTTTCTTACAAATCTCTAATTGACTCGAGAAGTGTAGGCTGCAGGGATAGGCTAAAATTGGTAATTTACAGAGAAACACTAAGGTCAAGTCAGGTCAGATCTTGTGATAAATGGAGAGAGATGTCTAACCTTCCACCCAGATTACCAGTCCTTTAGTTTACTTACTTGAATGATAACCTCTGAAGTTGCTGCTTCTGATTCCACTATGACTGGGGGCTATTGCTGATGCTGTTGCAACGTTATTCCTCGTAATTATGGTGTCGCTATTTCGGTCACCATTGGTTAGATCTTCGAGGCTAGCGATGGGTGGTGCACTGGACAACAGAGGTGGTTGAGAGGAGGCTGAGACTGGTGACACCGATTGACAATTGTTGTCGGTTGTCGAGGTAACTGCTCTTGAAGTGGTAAATATTGTCCGGTTCGTTAACGAATTTCCAGTGTCCTTGGCTACGCCAGATGACAGTACACCGACCAGTGGTGGAACTACCTGGGAGACATCATTATCGTTCAGTTCTCTGCAACTGCTGCTTTAGATGTGGATGCAAACATGATCTGACTAGTGAAGCTTACACTGCATTCACTACTAAAAGTTAAAAAAATCAACCGCGTCCCTCCACACTAAGCTGGCAGATAAGGCAACGCCACCCTTGCTGGAAAAAACGAAATCGGAATGAGAAGGATTTGTTTGATACAGACTGCTCCTTTTTTACTAGTTTATCTCAGCCCATTTAAGTAGCAAACAAATGAAGTTTATTTCCTGACTCTAACATGAATATATGATAATCATAAATCATTACGAGTTACGTAAATGTCCAGCGTTTCCTCATGCGAGATATATTATGGGAAAGTCAGAATGGATACTGATATTATCACAGCTCGAATTACAGTGCTTGGCATAACTGTTATTGAAGGTATTTAGCGTGACCCTTGTCCGAGAGAATTACGCTTAAGACAGAAGCAAGAAGAGAAATTACTTTCATATATTTTTCTGGTGAAGCATTTATTGAAGTTAGGGGTAGTGTCTACAGATTTTAACTACTTTCATGCGTTCAGTTTTGAAACTTCCATTGAAAATCATTATTTTATTAATTTTTTCTCGTCCGGAAGAGAGCCCTTAGAAACTCGTTAGAAAAACCTGGTGTAATGTAAGTCACATGCTGCAACAATCAGAATGCGAATGACTGGGAATCCTGAGTAAAGAATGAATATAGCGTGAATAGTAATAATTAATCAAAGTCAGGTTCAAGAAGTGCCAACCTACCCACTTGCAGCGAGTTGTTCTTCCATAATTGCAGCTTCATCAATTGGATTCGAACAGATCGAAAAGTCAAGTACCGAATCACGCGAATGGTTGATTGATATAGAAGTTGAATTTAGTGAGCAGGTTTCTTCGCTACAAAGGCTCAAAATCTGAGTATAGGCTAAAAATCAAAGGATTTCGAGGAATTATACACTCTTCCTATTATCTTATTGGAACCATATTCTCTGGAAATACATCAATCGTTCTAAGCATAATTGATAAAAAAAATTTGTGATTTAGTCGGGCTACATTAAATGAATCTCATATATGAAATAAAAAATTTGTGTTTTAACTGCTCAGACTTGAATGCCATCATAACTGTGAAGGAAAACAATGTTAAGAAGTTTCTCAGATGGTAAGATGGAAGAGACGTCGAGCGAAATAAAGAAGAGTAAGGTTGTGTTTGTTTGTTTAAGCGTAAACAAAAAATGTGTGGATGAAAGGTAGTAAGCAGGAAATTTGAATCATTGAAAGCCATTCCAGTTTGATTATTGTTTTAAGAACGAGAAAGACACACTGTAAGAGTTACAGTGCTTCCTTCTTACACATTTCTCATCCACTAGTGATCAATTCTAAACAATTAATAAAAGACTGAGATTGAAAACTGTAAAGAAAAGTAGGAATTTTCAACGTGAATACTGTCAAATTCTGTTTACATAAAAGAGCAAAGCTATTGGTTTTAAAACTCCGACTTCAAAATTTGCTGAGCGTTAAGAATGACGTAAATTGATTATTTCTTTCTTAATGTTATCACTTTCATGTGGCCTAAAAACTTATCAATACACGATATCGCCTAAGTGTCACATTCCAGAATACCTAACTCTCGCATGATTTCATGTCTTCTCCTAATAACAGTTGCATCAATATATCATTATCAGACTACAATTAGGCCACATGTACTAGAATGTTTGAATTTTAATTTTAATTTTCATCACTGTAAGTGCAAACTAACGCAAACATTTACCAACAAATTACGACGACGAAGGTCTATTGTCCGGTAATATAATCGCTTGGGATGTGAATCCTTTTAGCAAAGAAATATTTTAGATTTCAGACTAGCTTGTTGTAAATACATAAATGCTAAGAGTATTCGTACTGTGAAAGAATTGTGTTATGTTCAACAGGAACTCAAGAAATGAATTCTTCAATCACAATAATTTGCCTCAAATTTCGAGAAATTCAAATAAAATTTAAAACTAGCAATTACTTCTCCTCATATTTACAAAGTAAAGATATGGTTGGATCTTTCTTCTCTTCTTGAAAAAAAATAATGAATATAAATAGATGCTTGAAGGAAGATTCAGCTCAATACTAAATAATCGTCATGATGTAATGTTTTTTACTTTATATGCGAAACGGTTCTAAACTTGAACTTTAACACATGAAATGTTCAAGAACTAAACACTTCAAATGAATGCAAAGCTGTCAAGTGTCGAATTTTGAGTACCATTACGTCGCAACGTTTCGTGATATTCAAATTCAAATGAATTAATTTTTGTATATTTCGTACACCGTATGATTGATACGAATGTTTTTGAAAAGATATTTTAAAAGAAATATATGGAGATTACGCTTGGAATTACGTGATATTGCTACTGTTCAAGGAAAATTCACGTGTCATGAATATTTCTGACGAAGATATTACTACAGGAAAAAGTTTTTTTTTAGTTTCAGAGTAAAAAGTTGAAGTTCAAGAAAGGTGCAGTATTAATGAAATATTATTTTTAGAAGTAGAAAAAAAACTCTCAACCTGTTTCACTTACAAAATATATCAGTTTGATTAGTCTGATAATGTATAAGAAATATAAAAATACAGTAATCAAGAGTACTGAAATAATCGAGGTGAGGTACTAAGTGGAATATCTATTCGCAAGAGTAAATTAATGTAATTAAATTTTTCGATTCGATTTATGCTCTGTGAGTGAAAAAAAGAAAGCTTGAAAATGATGCATGGAACGCTTTGTGATAGAAAACTGGATTAGGAGACTTACTTAGTGATAGTGTCTAGCAGTCCATCAACGACTATTTCACTTTGTTCCCAATCATTCGAGTGATTTAGCAGTTGGGAAGGACGGGCACTGTTGCCTGAGACAGTAAGGTTAGTTATGCGTTCCATTTTATTTTGGAGAATGAAGTTGGCTGGTTTATTCTGAAAAAATGCTTCTACACTGATTGAAATGAATCCTTTAAATGAGATGTCAATTTCTGGGTGGTGGACATTGAAGGTGCTAAATTTTAGGCCATGTCTTTTTCAGATTATAAATTTCTCGGAAGCATTTTTTTTATCATTATGAAAAGCGAGAAGAAAAATCATTTGGAAGTTTGCTGTGAAAAGATTTTGCGAAAAAGAGTTAATATCATTCTTTGTTTGAAAACCTGATATTATTCTTTTTAATATTTCAGTAAAGCAATTTAATCAAATATTCGCTAAAAATCAAATTAGCATTTTTTTTTGCTTGAATGAAAAACTTCGATTATTTATGCAAAGTTCCTACCACTCATTTTACTTTCTCTTTCAAACTAGATTTTCAACCGAATGAGAAATAGTACTTTTCCTTAACTTCCTCTTTTAAATTAAAATATGTTAAACAGGACGTATGAAACAATATAGCATAACACAAGATGCTACATTACTATCATATAGATACTCAGCTGATAATTAGAACTTTCTCAGTGATGGCAAATGGTGAGTGTTATCACTTATGCTTTCGAAATGATGTTAAGTGCGCAATTGCTACATCAATATTAATAATCGTTGCATTTCATAAATCTTCTGCGTATTTTTATTGTAACATAATATGTGAATGAGATGACTTTATCTTCTAGTCCTTCATTTTCTGTTAAAATATCTGCCTAAAACATTTACTGCTTAGAGCTAACTCAATTAAACTGGCTTATTTTTGGCATTTTTCTTTTTTTTTTTTTTCTAGTTGACATGTGACGTTTCAAATAACAAGAATATTATACAAGAAGCGGAAGTGGCCGCAGTAAATATGAAAATCAGTTAGTTTACCACTTTGCAGCAGTCATTTTGACCACTGTTGTTATCTTCACAAGGGGTAGTGGCTGCATCTGCCGGTGTATTTTCGGGCGTTGTACGAGTACTGTGATCGGTATCTTCAGAATCGATTGCTGGTAACCCTCAAAAAGACAAGTGGATGAATCTGATGAAGAATTCAGCTCCTTTGAATTTCAGTGTCTTTATCTGTTTAGGAGTTGAAAAATGAAGGCACAAGGAATAATGGATTGAACATTATAATGAAGCCAGCTCACCTGGAATGTCAAATGCTAGATGTCCAAATGCAGTGGGTGCTGCTTCTGTAGTTGTCAGTAGCAGTGCTGGGCCGCTATTCCAACCTTCTTTCAACTGTAGTGAAGATGAAGAAGGTGACAGTAGTAATGACTGTTTTGTAGTTGAGAGTTGTGGAGATGGCAGTAGTATCGTGGGATGCGGCACTGATAACAAAGGGTTAGATATACGCTGGCTTGAGGTTGTTGAATGTGATGATAATCTAGTGAGAAGTTTAGGGCTAGAGTTTCGTTTCAAATCAACTGATGATGCATTCGACGGTTCGTGCTGAATCAGATCCCCAACATAACCACTCGTACTACCGGGAGAAATAGGTGGATTTGAATCTGATAGTTCTGGTGGTCTGGAACCACAACAAGTATTTGGTACAGCGGTTCGAGCTCGCACTGATGACGAACAACTACTACTCCACTGGCTACTACACAACTCGTCGTTCTCTTCCTGTAAATACCCAACTATATGCAGCGAAAGGGCAGACTGGTAAGGGTCGCAGGTCACCAAGGTTACACTGATGTGATCAGGTCGAGCACCTCCCTTTCCCTTTCCGTTTTCCTCCTCCCCCTGACCCTCTCATTTGCCTGAAAATTTCTTGACCTTCACTGATATCCTCTCATAATAATAGAAGCATCAGTAATCGCTATAATTGTATAGTTACTTATATGGGAACGAAAAGATGCATAAACAGCACCTTATAATCAAACTTGAAATCATATTGAGATGAAATTTAGGAATTTCTAGATGGAATACTTATAAAATTGCAATTATGGCTATGAATCACCTACAGTTCAAGACTTCAGTGCAGTTGACCTTAAAGATTAACAGAAGATCAAAAAGAGGTGTTGTAGGAACAAAATCTAAAATTTTTCAAACTGAATTCTCGTCGAAATAAACAAGTTAAGGCATATTGCTACTGCATACCAGAACTGTTGAGATTATAATCAATACCAAATGGTCTCGGGGCAACTTTCGATTTTATCTGGCTACCTTCCTCTCAAGTGTATTTAAAGCCAGCATCATACTGGTGAATCACTCGTGTAAATATTCCACCCATTTATTTGAAATTTTCAAATCGTGACGTGAATTCACAAAGGGTGGGATAAGAAAGAAGGAGAAGTGCGGAAAAATGAATTATTGAGATTCAAGGACATTACTGGGCAAGGTATGGATTCGGAATTAGAAATAATTTTTTGTTTGACAGTTTAATTTTTGTTGATGTTGAGAAAAAAGTCACATCTGTCGCCTTCCACTTTAATCAATAGTTCCGGCCGAGGGAAGAATTTGGAATATGAAAATATGAACAGACTCTAACCAATGGTTTAATAGAACTTTGCACTTTTCACTTCACTTAATTTAAACAATTCCGTTTTAAATACCTACCTAAAAGAAAACTACTTTGCTGTTTATCGGAAAAAGGGATTCTTCTTCAAGTTATTTAAAGTAAAAGAAAGTCGATTCCAGTCATTTTCACAAATATTAGGACATTTACGAGCGTAGAAAGGAAATAAACGTTTTGCTTATTGCGTAAAATCAGATCTGATCTATAAATTAAAGGTTTTCAGGCATTTGTTGATAAATCATTTTAGTTCATTACTAAGTAATAACCTTACACAATAGTTCGGTCAAATTAATAAGGAATCATTTATTGTTACGGATAAGAAATAGTTGTTTACTAAAAGCCTCATTGCTAAATTTAAATAAATTATTCACCTGGACGAGTAAAATAATAAGTGGTGAGCAAAATATTGATGAATGGTAAAGAAAAAAACATTTTTGTGATACTTTCTGGAGACTATTAATTTTTGATTCCATCTCAAATGCAATATTAAAAAGTGGACTTAAAACCGATTATTGATATTACAAGGATATCAATCGCTCTAACGAGAAGCAACACATCTGAGGAACTTAACTACAGGCAACAAGATAAGCCCGATCATTTGCAAAGGGTTGTATAAATCTTGTAAATCCCTGAACGAAATTGTAAAGTAAATTTTAAAAGTGCAGAAAAAATCTTGCAGATAAATACCAAGCACAGTTATACTCAAGCTAAATTAGGAATTGCAATTGGAGTGCAAGGTTGGAAATGTATATATCTGAAAATGGATATATAACAAGATCTCCCATATAGTTAATGTGATACTCAACTACTCAAGCATAATATTTAGAAAAATGATTTGCTCTGAACTGCTAGAATTCAGCAGCGAGGGAAAAACCTAAGCAAAAATTACAGTTCAGTATATTTTTTATAGTCTATGGAACTAATTTTCGAATGATTACTGGAATACTGGGAAATAAATGAATTAGTAGCAAAGTTTAGGTAGAGAGAAAGGTAAGTTGCGAAGATTTGTAATATGTCGTCCATATGTAGCTAGTAGTGATATTGTACATCCACTCCTTTGAAATGAGATCAGTCTATACAAAGAAAATGCTTATTTAATTAATTCCATCACTGCCACTCATTATTAAATAGAGAATTTTGGCTTGAGTTCTGGCTTCATAATTTGAATGAATAACTCTACATTTGCTTGGAAACGTTTAAATATAATTTTAATATGATCTCCTTTTCCATTTTTTATCATTACATAGATTACTTCAAATTTTTTGCAAATCTAATTTGCTTCCCTACCATTAACAGCTGAAACGAAACTTAGCATGGCTAGCATTTGATATCTAAAAAAAAAAATATCCTCGACGTTTGACGGATTTAGAATTAGGCATAATTTTAAGGTATACGATCAAGGTGGAGTTAAGAGAATTTTTTTTAAAAATAGCTATTTTGAAAGTAAACTAAACGAAAAAGGTAAGGATGGTATCTGTTAACGTGATTCAAAATTATTAGAGAATGCTTAAAACACTGAAGAAATATAATTTGAGCCGATTGAAGAGAAAAAGTAACAATACGAGACGTACTGAATTATATTTTTACTTCCGGAATTTATTTGCTGTCATTCATCCACTCATATAAAAAGGTGGAACTCTTCTATATGCTTTAAATCTATTGCATTTCAACTGCAAAAACCATTCATTTCTAATCGAATATATTGTTTAGATTTAGTTTCATATTTTAATCAGACAACATCCGTTGTCTTGAAAAATTGAGATTTTATAAAAATAGTAAATGAAATCTAACTAAACCAACCTCAAGTTCAGGTATAGCAAGCAGATAGCGTTCTGTGTTGTGGATATTACTACCATAACGTAAGAAATATTCAAAATCCTGCGGACTGGTACACTGTGGAATTAGCTGTGGTGGCGATAAGAAATGTTGTTGCTTGGTGTTAGCCGGAAAAACGTCGTGATTGTCCGGAATGTTATCTGTAGACAGTAGTGTTTTCAGCGATTCTATTGATGATGACTCCATGGCACTAGATTTGGTAGATGAAGTCGCACAACTGTTTAAGCTAGCGGTACTTTTTATCAACGCAGCATTCTCCTTCAGATTCAAGCCTGAGGTTATATTTTTCCTTTCATCTTCTGCATTGAAAAGAAGCATGCGCCAAGCTAACAGCAAAGCCTAAAATTAAAATCTGTAATAAATTATATGTAATTAATTTTTCATGACTTTACAAAATGACCAATAAAAAATCGTAACTGAGCTGTTGCAGAGCAGTCTCTTTTACGATATCTTTCAAGTTTTCCCTTTGCTTTTCTTCTTCAGTATACTAGTCAAGAAAGCTAAAGGAAAAAAAAAAAGTCAAATAAATTTCAAAATCCTCTAGGTTCTCGGCAAATAACTGGGTGAAAAGATTTCAAAATTTCTGGGATGAAACTTTTCAAGAAGCTGTATAATTGTTGCGTATTATTTATCATTTATTGACTTTGTGTACCAAAATATTCTAGTCTGCAAGAATATGATTTCTTTGTCCGATTTTGCATGATTTATTTTTGTTGAACGTAAGAAAAATCTTTCGAACGAAAAGTTTTAAAAAAAATAATATGATGTGAATGAAATGAATCAAGAGGAAATGAAATATTACAGCAGAAATGTTCACTTTCATAATGCCTTCATTTAAAAAACGAAAATAGTTCAAGCTGCTTAATGGTCGCGGCATTTCACATTTTCTAAAACAACTATTCTCTTTATTGCTGCAATAAAAAAAAAAAAAATGAAACAAATGGACGAAAATACAGGTGTATACAGGTGTTGAAATGCACTAAAATTCTCATACCGGTAAACGGGGTATGATGAAAAAAAGAAAGGCCGTAGACGATCTGCACCCTCTCTCCCACTGTTCTCTCGACAAATCATACTTGAAATTATTCATCTCCTACTCCCTTTTGAAATGCCCTGCAGGAGATTGATATTTACTACAGCAACCAAAGTCATTTTAAATTAAAGTGATTTTCTCATGACCTGTTTTCAACTGATTCCCACTTATACATCCATCAAAAACAATTCATAGGTCCAAGAATAAACATTATAATTGGTGCTGACAACTTGAAAGAGGCATTAGTATTTGTTGCTAAGTTAGGAGAAATGATGCTTAACCTAGAGAAAGCACACATATACACACTACAAACGTAGCAACAAGCTTCATAAGGATCGAAGAAAGATCAATTGCCGAATCAATTTCGCTTGGAAGAAATATCTTTAAAATAATTAGCGGTTCTGCGAGCAGTTAGTGAAATTGACTCTCATTCATTGGTCGGTTACTTGAATATGTCGATCTTATTTTTACGAAAAATACACATTTATGGTGCCAAGGCAAGGAAAAAGCGATTTACTATTAAAAAAAATTACTATAAATTACTCATTACTATAAATTAATTGGTCGATGAATTTCACATCGCTCTAATATTGTTGCTATAGAAAAAAAAAACCATCATTATTTCACTTTAAAAAGATCGAATTATAACTTAATCAGTTAATAAAATCTTGAGATCTCTATAAAGATATGCTTCCAATATTGATAAGAACTCATGAACGTTAACTGGAGATGAATGGAAATACAGGAAACATTTTTAGGAAAGCATTTATAATAATAAACCAAAAAGAAAAGATTTTAACGACTTCAGTTGATCGCTCCTAGTTCATCATTGATATACTTTCATATTAGTATCGGAAAATAGAAAGATTGTATTACTTTTATTACTAATAATAAAATGAACTGCCGCCATGAAAAATGAATTCAGCAGTTAAAAAAAGAAAAATTTCCATCTGAAAAATCCATAAGAAATTTCGACCTTTTTTTGAGGAGAATTGCGATTTAATTAATTGTCCTCCCCTTCCCTTCCTTTCGATTTTATAAAGAAGGACACGGCATCACAGAAAGAAAATGTGCTGAAAGACGCGGAAAAGGAAAAAGCTTCGTTACCTGTCCCCGTTTATTTGGAGCAGTCATTATTTATGTAAGAATCTTAAAATGTTTAAAGAAAACTTAATATGAAGCAATGAAACCAGAAAATTTCAGTAGTCTGAATTGAAGACCTAGACAAAATTGGTATTTCAGACAAAAATTTATATTTTGGAGGAAGTTAGATTCGAATACTTACTATCGATGCTGCTTAAAATTTTCAACACCGAAATGGAAATGCACTCTTAAAAGAAATTAGAAGAATGAATAATGAATGATACACTGTTGATTGTTACTTTTGTATACTGATACTGATATTACACTGCTGGTTTTCTCGTTTGTCTTCTAATAGCTTGTCGATCACAATTTTCATACAGTCAACCACAGAGTTTTTCAGTTTTTTCCCCAACACACCGCTCTATTAACTATGATATCATTTTGAGTGAAGCAATTTATAGACAAAAAACAGTTAGAAGTCACAGCCGCTAATAGTATTGCTTTCTTATCCTATTATCTTATCATCATCAGGACGAGAAAAAATAAGAGAAATTAATAAAATATCATCAAATTTTCAAAATGATTCGAATTTTATTTTTGTAGATGACTTTGGAGTAGAAATCGAAGGAGCAACATAGCAATTAATATGAGAGCCAAAAAAGGTAATGAAAGCAATGGCTATACAAATGACTGCTTCTGAAACAGTATGGAGGATATAAGAAAAAAATCTATTCATTAAGAATGAAGGAAAAAGTTTGGGATATTCAGCAGCTTATAGCCTTACTGCCTTATCCTTGAAAAGCCTGGAAAAAAATTTATTCTTAACTAGGCGACTAAGCAAGCACTTATCTATTACTAAGGAATAACGGATTTGCAGAGAAGCCTTTATTATCTGCAACAGTTTAAACATGAAAGCTAAGTAATTCAGTTAAATGAAATGATCTGAAAGCGTAACATAAATGAAGTTAAATATTAAATGATCTGGAAGTTCACCCATCTTGATGAAATCATGGTTTCCAAGTTATTTTCATTGTACTCGTAACTAGTTCACGTTTTCTGGCCAGACACTTTTTACTTTTTGCGAAGAAAATGATACTTGAAACAGAAATGTGTAAAAAGATGAAGCGTCTCTATCAATTTTTTTCCAAATATAGAAAGTTCACATTCACTTTACAGTCATTTTCTTTTCTTCAGTAATAGGAACAAGAACCATCCGCCTTTCAGTTGGGTAAATGGGGTTGAAAATCGACTTCCAATATGAAAAATTCATGAAAAGCATAAGGAAGTCAGCTTCTGAAATATCAGTAAGAATCACCGCAAAAGCGGTGCAAAGAACAAGTTGGTTCATTTGTAATAAGCTGAAGTGGAGGCGAACAAACAAATCGACATCACAATTGCAAAATGGTGCAGTAGAAGATGAATGCAGCTAAGGAATGAAAAAAAAGCTAAACGCCAGATAAGGTCATCTGTCACAAACTAAATTTTCATGTGAAAATTTCTTTTTCACGGAGCTAAATGTAGCGACGTCGGATGACTGTATTCATAAAGAAACGCAAAAAAATAATCGAATAGATTTTCGCCTGTCTCTTTTGTCGCTGAGTAGAACAAAATTGGTTAATTTACTTCAATTTATAGTTTTTCTGGGCAAGGTCGTTCCTAACAGATCTTGTCCATCATATTCTCTTTGGCTTCTCATCAGCAAAGAAAAAAAAAAGTGAAATTCAAAGGGGTATATTGAAGCCATACCAAGATATGAATTATGAAATTATGCCTTCGATTGGTAGCCTTAACGAAATTGAAAAAATCAATGACCTGTAAACAATTTGCGATCCTCTTGTAAAATTTACACTGTCAGTCCATTGCTGATAAATTATTCATAATTGCTGGTGATTTCATTTTGAAGGCTATGTATGAATTCATTACAAAAATTCAATTATTCTTTTACTAGTGAATAAATGTTTTACTCGATTTTCAGACTGTCATCATTCCAATTCCTCTCACTACCTACCAATTTCTCTCTCACTTGAACTGTGTTGTTTCTCCTCTTGTTTTCTAATTAATGCCATCTCAATTCTCTCTCTTTCTCTCTTTGAAAGAAAAATTACTTGGAGAACGGTATTTTAATGAAATGAAGCACAGTAAGTAGCATAATTAATATAAAGCTACATTTTAATAAATAATAGAAAGCTTTTTCTAAAAACTTAAAAAGATCAAGGAAAGTCAATACAGCTTGTTCTTTTGGTCGTGGAGATATATTTCTAATAGTCTTGTGAATTGCAATCATCATCATCCCTATGCTAAATTTATGTTTTGTAGTGTTGAGTTGCTAGAAATTATAACACGGAAAATTAAGTTTAAAAAGCACAAGATTACATTTTGGATCAACAAGAATATGGTGTGAATTCGAACTTGGTAACCCGTACTATTTTGTATTTAAGATTCACTTAATAAAGCAAGCATGTTTTATATCATTTTTAAAATTTGTGAAATTTCAACTAACGGTGAAAGCAGCAACAATGGCGTCGATAAACTTTCTGATAGGCTTCTGAAATTTGACTCGATCAGAACCAGTTGTTACTATTGCTGCACTGATTGGTGAGGACGATGATAGTGGTAATAGTCCTGAAGATTCGAAATCAAGACTAAGGTTCAGAAAAAGAGATCCCCTCAGCTAAATAGAATATATCGACTTCAAAAGATTGCCATATACGAAGTAAAATCTTAGAAGTCTCAATAACTCTTAGATTTGGAAGCCAAAATTGCTTCTCATATCAACTCCCAGGGCCTTTGCAATAACATTTAAATTTTGCTGTTGTGCAAAACTTGAAGTTGGAAAAGTAATTTTGTTCAATTTCCAAAATGTAGGTGATAATCTAATGAAGTGAAGTTTAGAAATTGATTCGCTGCAAAAGAGATAGATTTGACAAGTACTGTACTAACTGACCTGAAGTTGGGTTTGAATTTGTTGTTATCGACAGTTTTGCAGTAGAGGATGATTGCTTTTGCTGGTAAGTGATGCTTCTCGTCAGCATTAGTGGTCTATCTGATGTTGACATAAGACGTCCTTATAGGTCGACTTGGCTTACTTAAGCTCAAACCAAATTATCAAAACTTCAATCTTTTTCAATAGTTTGGTACTACTGTTTCGGTGATCAAATAAGAGAAATTTCTAGGTTTGAAAACGGCTAAATTCAGATAATTTTGGTGCAAAAGAGGAAAAAGAATCGTTCGATAAACAAAAAAAAAGTAATCACAGTTCAAGTTGGCGCAAAATTCATGGAAAAATAAGCAGATGAATAGTGAAAAGAGACATCATTTACATTGCGAGGTTCTAATAGGATCAAAAATGTTATCAAAATCTTTTATGCTAGCATTATTACAAGCAATACTTCTGAAACAGTCTTATTTCAAAGATTAAGCACAACCAATGGTTGAAACATTTCCATCTGGAGATCACCACCGCCAGACAGATTATGATGCTAAGGTAGAAAAAATAAGAACAGACTTATGTCACTTAGATTTTCGGAACAAAAATACAGATCTCTATCGGTTTCTTAGAGCTAAAATTAATGATGCGGCATAAAAAGTTAAGGAAGGTCACTGAATTTAGCGCATTGCCAAATCAATTGTCGGAAGTCACTTTGTGCAATATCAGAGAGAAACATATCAGAGATCAACTGAATTAAATTTGGTGACAAGTGATGCCATCTGTTTTGAATTTACGATTCTTTTTGCAGATGCATGCATGCATGCATATTCATGTGATGTACGATATATAAATGAGTGTCTGATTGAATATTTGTAGATTTGACGTATGAACACTGTATCCTACAGGTATGCATACGAATGTCAAGTCGAGAGATGACCTTGAGTTGAGAGAGATTTAAATGACACGTTTTCCTGTCCCAATTGCATTATGATGCTACCATCAACTGTTCCAAACAAAATCAAAATTTCGGCATTCCTGAAAATTTGTTTGGATTAACTGATTGAGGCAGTTCAGAATTCTCATTCCATGAGTGAATCCAAGTTTGAATTAATTATCTGCTTCTTAGACGATTCCACATGAAAAGTGAAACTTATTCACTTGATTAAGTGCATTATAAACAGCGAAATTTTATGTACAATCAACCAATGAATTTATGATAATATATGATTTTACTGCTATCGCCAGGAATACAGTACTTATTCCATCAAGTGTGCAAGCTATCAGAACACAAGTTGATGCAAATGATATTTCTATATCAGAGAAGACAGAAGAGATCAAGTGCTATCATACTAGAAACCAGGTCTTCAAAATATCAACCATCAAAAGTACCATATTTCAACCGAAAAAAAAATATTTGGTATTTTAGTTAAGAATGAGCTTCTAAAAGAAGTCCTGTAAATTTTGATTTGATTTTTTAGGCTCAAGAAAGATAAATTAGACTGGACTTACATAGTTGATTACCTGAAGTATTTCTGGGTCATCATGAAGTCTATACGAATTATATATTACAAATAAAAATCTTGAATTTCAAACATTGAATACCACTCGGATGCTCGAGACTGGGAAAACTAAGATTGATGCCTACTGAATATCTTTGAGCAGTAATTGTTCTAGGTGGAAAAACTCTTGAAATATTCATGAGAACAAGCGTAATATAATTAACCGTAGACAAAGAACAGATGGGAGACATGGTTCACTGAGCTACACTTGAGTATTTTCACGTAAGGGCTAGATATATTTTTAATACATTTATTGCATTACAGATGTACACCATCAGGATACATGGAACTGCTCAAAGTGCAATACATGAGTTGAGAGTCGCACTGCAGCCTGCAGCGCACGTTGCATGTTAGCATCTTTCGGTCTGTTCTCCTCATTCCAACGGCTAACACTTTTTCGTTTTCTTCATGATAGGGAGCAAGGAACATTTAGGACTGTGTAAAGACTTGTTGTTTTAACTGAGATTTGAATATTTCCATATTTCTTCTCATCGCAACTTCACTTCAGATTCGGAGTGCACTGAGAGTCACATTAGTAATCGGAACTTTAATGACTTGTCGACAAGGGGTGCACTGATACTGTCGCCTATTCATATCAGTCACTGTTGATGAAGACGGTTCATGCACACATTCATCATCCAAACCATCGGCATCCTATCAAATTTCGAAATAATTTGCGGCTTCTCACAGATTATTCCACTTGTTATCATTCGAGAGATGCTGATTGCACCGCGGGGCCAGCACTAGATGGTTTCATTTATTGGGGCCTTTTGCTTCGTTTTCGTTTGTTTCATTGGTTCGAGTTGAAGAGATCTAATCTGGTAAGGATGGTTCTGTTGCCGAGGAAGCAGACTGAGTGATTTTGTAGTCCGGTTATATTGAACTTTACTTTTGATTCCTCAAATACCAATCTAGGAGGTAGAAAAATCAAGACGGTACAAAAGTTTGTACATCACTTCTTGGTTGTAATGTTTATTTCGCAGGTGAATGTTTGAGTCAGGAGATTATACCGAAAAAAAAGGAACAGACGTTATTGCAATTGATATTGGTACAACAGCAATTAAAGCATGCTTATATGATTCACACTGCCGACTCGTTAACTATACCAAAGAATTCGTAAGATAGTTATATATTCTTTTTAATGGCGATATTTCCTATTGAAATCTTTCAATTTGTCGCGTTTTCATCTTACCATCATGTTTTGAGCTCTTTCATGTTTAACTGATGTAGAACTTTTGTGTAATTAATAGAATCTAGCTGGAAAAATTATGAGCTAAAAATTGGTACAAAGTGCTGCACGAATTGGCTTCCTCATATTAGCTCGAGAATCTGTAATTTTCTTCTATTTTGTATTGATGTCCAATCAAAATATGAATAAAGTCATAATTTATTTTGGCACAGGAGTTATCGATATCATTGAGATGGTAATAAATTTTATTTTAGATCAGCATTCACTTCAAGGGCACCAGTGAGGACGGCATTCGCGTAGAGATTGACCCTGAACTTCTCTGGAAGCAGCTGATTGCACTGGTTTCTGAATTATGTATGTTTGTGCTTTTAGTTGGCCTTAATTATTAGGTACTGTAGATTGGAGAAAATATGGGAATTTTTTGATACTAGAAAAATACCCATTCTGAATTTATGTTTTATAAAACATACTTACATTTTATATTAATTTCATCAGTTAATCGTTCATGTTACATCTTTTATATCCAGTTATCGCTGTGCTGATTCTTCTAATCTCTGTTTAGTTATCGTTTGATGGGGATACATATTTTTAATTGTCAAGCCAATTTGATACATCAGTAATATGCACTACAAAACGCTAGGAAAATTGTCCATCCAGAACAGTGAATAAATGCGTAATGAAATAATCATTAGTGGAAGTATAAACTCGTACATTTTTAAAGGTAATTAAGCATTTGGAGAGCTACCATGTAGTGTTCTATAATGTTCCTTAAAAAATACCATAAAAGATATGATTTTTTTTCTTTTTTTTCTTTTTTTGGTAGCATGCATAATAAAATAAAGTGTTTGTATCTGTTTACAGTGGATAAAACACAACGTGATGCACGAGCAATAGCCGGTATGGGAATTAGTTGTCAAAGAAACACATTCATTTGTTGGAATAAGTAAGTTTGTAGCTTGATAATTTTTTCCTTTTTTTTTTAAGGATGTAAGGTTATTTCTACAAGTTTGTAATGTTTAGAGAAAACGGGGAACCATGTCATCGACTAGTTACTTGGAAGGATTGTCGAGCGCGAGAGGAATGTAAGAAATGGAACAATTCATGGTCCTTAAAGGTATTTGTTTTAATTTTCATTATTAGTCTTAAAACAATTTTCCAAATGAATTTATCTAATTATGCACTTCTAAACAACTGATATATTGGTTCATGTTTGTATTCTTAATATAGACGCATTGCTTATCTGCTATGTATAAACCTTTCTATTTAAAAATATGATTTACAGGCTTTAAATCTAGTTGGTTATTTCTTACACCTACTGACGCGGTCTGCAAGATGTATGGCTGCTCGAATATTTTCCTTCGTGAATGCAATGGTCACTCATCGCTTCTTAATCACCCTTGCTGAGGTTTGTCATTGTCGAATACTTGATCACATGCGTTGTTCTCTCGGTTTTCTGATTCCTCGTAAGGTGACTATGTAACCACTGAATTGTAATAATTGCAGCTACAATTTTTAGAATGAAGAAATGCAGAGGTTACTTCAACAAGGGAAACTTGCCTTTGGTTGCCTCGATACTTGGTTGATATATAAACTTTCTGGTGGTATCGTTTATATAAGTGAACCTTCCAATGCGAGCAGTACAGGGCTTTTTGATCCTTACACGGTTGGTTGTGTTTTTATTTGTTCATTAGACCTTTGTACCAATTTTTTCAATCCCTATTACAAGTGTAATTTTCTTTACTAGCGTTGTATCTCCTCAGTTATTTTGGCTTTAGTTAAATTATGCCAAATGAAATTTCTAACTTTGTACAACTGGAAAGTGCAGTATTGTAAGTATTGGCTTTAAGAGAACAAAAAAATCTTGTAATTTATTCTTGGTAGAAATAAAATTAAGTTTTTTTTGTTTTGTCTTATTTGCAACAAGCTTTCAGATGAACTGGGGCTATAGTCTATTACAATTCTTTTCCTTTCCTACATCAGTTCTTCCACATCTCACATTTTCTGCTGGAGTGAGACTTGCTGTTACTGAGGAGAAACTATTTGGTGCTCCGATTGTCATAGCCGCTACCGTAAGTATTCTCTGCACCACTTCTCTTATATCCTTTGTATTTTGCATCCTTAATTTTTTGTATTTGTATATTTGCTCTTACTGATTATTTTATGCCACAAAGTATGATCTTTCCCACTTGCTATTTTAACATACAGTTTAATATTTCATGGTATTTCATTAATACTAGCGAACTTGTTTATTTTATGGACTTAAAGTCGCCTGCATTTATTTTGCATTTTGCCGAGACATTATTTTATTTTTGAATTTTTTTATTTGAAGTAAATAAAACGAGTTTGTAAGTTAATAAACTAATAAACGGACTAATTTTTAAGCAAAAATACACCAAATCTTATACTGGCAGAGTTCCAAGAATATAAGTCACTGCAGCTGAAAATATTTTTGCAAGGCAGGTGATCAGCAGAGTGCTTTGTTCGCTTGTGGTTGCTGGATGGAAAATGACATTGTAGTTTCATTGGGCACTGGATCGTTTGTGGACATAAATACTGGCGGATCACCTCATTCTTCACTTAAAGGTACTTCATTATATATATATATATAATGATGAAATATAATATAATATATAATATATATATATATATATATATATA